>CM073751.1:5290781-5655781 GCA_037127355.1 Schoenoplectus tabernaemontani | reverse complement strand
TATTGTAGTTATAAATGTTTACCTTTTCGTTTGTTTTTTTTCTGACATACTCAAATAGTGGCACTTAAAAGTGAGACCTAAAAGTGAGTATATTAGTGAGTAGTTCCTAAATTTGTCTTAAGCAAATTTGAAATACTCTACACGTCTAATAATATTCTCATTTAACGCAAAAACCCTGTCAGCTTAATTTAAAAAAAAAAAAAACAGAGTTTCAGTTAGCAGTACATATGAATAAATGGTGGCATCAGTATCAGAATGTTCTTTAAAGTACCTAACCGGGGGAAAGCAATTTCTGCTAGGGATGGTGAATTTTAATCTTTTGTCTCATTATGGTATATTAGTATGCTCTTATTACTTTATCAAACTATAGTTTTGAGTTGGCCAAATATACATTTCATATTGTTTCTAACAATTTACATGGCATCATCAAATAATACAAGAACTGGATACGTAAACTTGGTGTATTACTTGCCAAATATTTTTTGTTGGCGTGTACTGTACCAGTGAATATTTATTATTTATATACACTTCTATCTTCATGAATTTGTGGTGTATAATTTTATAATTTAATCTTAAGGTGGTCAAGTCAAGGGACATAATAATATTATTATTCTTTAATGGATATAAAGATTGTGCACTCTTTTAATGCTTTTGATGTGACTGCAGAATTTTAGTGCATTCCACATCCATCCCAAGAAAAAAGCAAATGTTTCTTAAATAGTAAACTTCTTTCAAAATTGGATTATACTTGTGGTTAACGACAATATTCTATTATTTTAACGAGCGTAGTATAAAATGTACAGCACGACATACTAATAGATTACAAATATTCTATGGTGAGAAGACTATGCATTTACTTTCTTTAAATTTAGAGTAAAAATATATATTGGTTTCCATTTAAAAAAAATATGCATGGGGTTCATGATCCTGTTGATTTTGACTAAATTAACTATATGGAGTGTTAATTTAATCAACTTTGGAAATCCCACCCAACTAAAACAGTCCCATGTTTCTGATCTCTCTGGTCTTGCATGTTAATTTGGATAAAAGAAAATAAAAGTGTTACTTTTTTATGAGCTCATTCAAGGAGGAGATACCAAGGTTTAAAAAATTAAATATATATATATATATATAAAGTAAATTATATATATACCAAGCACATTAATTATTTTCACTTGTAATTTGACTAATATTATGGGTCTGTAAAAACACTCCTTGATGAAAGCAGCTGATTTCACTTCGCTATCCAGCCTTCAAAACAATAATATATATTTTTTTACTTGTTTTGAGCGTATACAAAATTCGAATCTCTGTTAATTAAGCTCTCCAATTGTCGTCGCAAGTTGACAAATGTAACCTAATAAAAATTGTAAAAAGTTTTTTTTGTAAGAGCAATTAAAACAAATCTTCAATCAATTAAACAACAACAAAAAAATAAGATAACAAAAATCATGTTTAGTCCAGCTTGCTGAACGATTTGGCCAATTCCACTGTGAATCAGAATTAACTTTAATGTCATTATTATTATGAAAATGATGGGTTATAATTACTTCTAATTCAACTTCTCTAAAAAATTTAGTACATATTAAAACAACTCTACTTAAACTCTACTTTCAATATAGATGACATTGATTTTAATTTAGCAAGGTACGTTACTCAGCCCATCGGCCGGATATTGAAGTTGGGCATGAAAACTCTTTGATTAAGTAAAAAGAAGATTAAATTAAAAATATATGGTTTGTCATATATATAAATTTGAATGGTACAAATATTTGAGATAATAATATGTTTTGTGCTTTTCCGAGCATCATTGCTAATAGAACAAAAGAGCCGTAGCAGTTATGGCAACTACAATTTTCTTTTCATCAAGGTGTCGCCACTTCAATAAAATAAACTTTTTCTTTTTCCAAAGCGCTTTTCGTATATGTGGATTATATGATAATATAAATTAATATATTTTCTGTAGGTCTTTAATATTTAACAGCCCAAGTTTTCTTTTCAGAAATATATTTTTAACAGACAAACAAATTTTAAAGAAAATATCAAATTAAAAGACGACATAAGATAGAAATTTCATATTTTTTTATATTGAATATTGTATTATTTTATTTGTATTTTTTGAGTAAAAGTTTATAAACACACAACAATTGTCTAATTAAAATTTTAATTCAGTCTCCGCTAGTAATTAATTATCAGCTTTCACGATTATAGTGGTGCTATTACCTATTCACCATGAATTCATAACACGTAAATACCACTCTTATTGATCACCTAGCACAAACTTCTTAGTTCCCTCTAATTAAATACCCTCCGTTTCCAATAATTAATGTAGCAACCACCCGCGTCAGAGGCAAAATAATGAGAATATACAAGTATTTTGTTTTTATTTCTCTGAAGACGGTAAATGGAAGAAAATGTTATTGGAAGGAATCTGGATAGGAGAAAAATGTATATGCATATATATGAAGTAATTTAAAATAAAGAGATGGATTGGCTCTCAAATTTTTTTAAAAAAAATCAAGCTTTGAAAATTTATTCTTAGAAGAAAAGGTCTTCTTAACTTTCAAGAAATGACTGATCTGGTATTGTCATGTTGCATTTTTTTTGGATCTGGAATCATAATATATTTGGTCTTCACGTGACGTAATAAATACTAATTTCATGGCGTAAGCACAACCTTTGGGTATGGTGATGTGATTTACAGCTATGATTTTAAAACATAAATAAAAACATATAACTTATAAAACATAATACATCACCGAAAAAGAGAAATTATGAGAGAAAAATGCGTGTGTAAAGAATTTTTCAATGCCAAATTTGATGAAAGAAAATCCAAATAAATGAATCAACTAAACTAGTTAAAAAAATGAAGTTACCAGAAAAAAAAAATATAAGATGCTACAACATATCCTATTTTAGAGAAAAGCCTATTTGTAGCGGAACTTGATGAAAATGTAAAAGGAGACCGGTTATGCAATGATGTTTGGATTCAATATAATTTAGACTTGAAATATAAGGGCTCGCGTATATTTTTTTTTTAGATTGAAATTGTGTCATGGTAAAAATTCTAACATCAACACTGTACTTCAAAAAAAAGAAAAAAATGAGAATTAAATGAATGAGAGGGAAAAATAAAATTTTACATCCCAACTTAGAAGATAAATTTTTTAACAAAAATTTTCATAGAAAAACTTGAATTTGAGACAAAATAAACTTAATTTTATTATTCATGACCGCTTGAATTTATATATTTCAGTTTTGGTCTCTAGACTTTTTTTACATTTTTATTTGCGATAGGTCTCTAAACTAGATACAAATATCAACTCTCTCATTCAAGATGAACAAAAGATATTCATTAATTTTATTTTATTATATAATCAATTGAATCTAGCGAACTAAATTCCTTGATGAGATAATCGGTCATTTGCTCCTTAGTGGCTATATATCCCAGCTCTAGTAGTCCGTCATTCAACATCTCCTTGATGAAAAATCTAACAATTTCCATGTGTTTGGTTTTATCATGCGCACATAGGTTATTGATAATGCTAATTGCCGATTTGTTATCACACTACAGATTCATCTGGACCCTTTGGTTCATCTTAAGCTCCACCAACATGGATCCTCATATTCTCTATGAAAAACTACTGGTTTAGGCGTGAAGCGAGTCTAAGAAATAGAATATTAGGAGTTGTATCTGTTTTGGATAAGCGTGTTCAACGAACGCACTATGAACACTTTCTTCTCAAAATAGCTGAGGCATTTGATGGTTCTGCAACACTCAAGGTCATGGTTCTGTACTTTATTTCAGCCATGGAACGAGTAACTACCGGCTAATTCGTACTCTTCCAAGAGACTAAGTTGCCTCATATGAATATATAGTATTCAAACGTAAACTTTCCGTTATCAGCACAACTAGCCTAGTCTGAATCATAGTAGCCCTCGATCTTTAAGTACACATTCTTTCGGAAGATCAACTCCTTTCCTGATATACTTTTCAGGTACCTCAGAATCTAGTACACTGTGTCCATGTGACCCTTCCTAGGATCATGCATGTAGCAGCTCATCATGCTCATCGCAAAGTATATGTTTGAACAAGTGTGACTCAGATATATCAATCGGTCCACTAACATCTGGTACATTTCCTTATCGATTAACTCACTTGCCTCTGCACTCGGCTTTAACTTCTTATCAATAAGCACACTTGCATGCTTGCAACCTAGCACATTTATCTCCTTGAGCAAGTCTAGCGCATACTTTCGTTAGGATCTCTTTGGCCCACGAGTCACCTTAATACCAAGAAAGTATATCAGATGTCATAGATCATTCACCTCAAACCCTTTTCCAATATCACCTTCAGTCTTGCAATCTCATCTTCATCATCACCCGTGATGATTATATCATCTACATACATTACAAGCATCATGATATGACATCTATCTCGTTTAAAGAACACAATATGATCAACATTGATTTGCTAATAACTTGTGCCAACTATAGTCTTCCTGAACTTAACAAATCAAACTCGAAGAGATTACTTCAATCTATATAAAGATTTTTTTTGAGCCTACAAACATTCCTAACTATCTGATTTGTGACGAATCTCATTGAAATCTCCATGCATACCTCCTCCAATAAATCATTATAAAGAAATATATTTTTCACATCAAGTTGGTGTAATTCCATCTCTCATTCGTGACTAGAGAAATTAGAGTCCTGATTGTGCTCATCTTTGTCACTAGTGCGGATATCTCATTATAGTCGATGTCATAGATTTGATTGTACCTTTTGCCACCAACCGAGCCTTATAGCGCTCAATCCGACCCTCTGAGTTTTGCTTCATGGTAAAGACTTATTTACATCCAACCGTTTCTTGTTGGGTGGTAGTGATACAAGTTGCCGAGTTTTGTTCTTCATATGGACCCCAAATTCTTCTAGTATGATTATTTTTTATTTAGGATCTTTCTTAGCAACCTATCAATTGTCCCACTATCAAACTTTAATATCTTTATTATTATCCCATATTAAGTCTGAACTCCTTTGTGGGAGTTTCTAAAGCACACAAGCACATCATTTTTATTTTTCATAAGATATAGTCAAGTAACACAAGAATAACAATCAATAAAAGATAAAATATTAAAATTCATTGAAAGTTATTGTAGGACAAGGATCCCATATATTAGAATATAATAACTCAAAAATACAAAAACTCTTACTATCAGAACTAATATATGAGCTTCTAGTATGCTTTTCCAACTCACAAGCATCACACAAAAAAATTCTCTCTTAGTCTTTTCAAACAAACGAGAGTACAATCGACTCAAAAGGTTAAAATAATGATAACCTAAATGTTTATGGTGAAGTAATAGCAAGTATTCCACACTACTCATGTCTCTTCCAGATCTCTCAATTATGGATGAAAGGGTTAAGTCCATTCATTTATGATCAATGCACCACACACTACTAAGTCATATATCAGTCTCAAGAATCATGTCCATCCTTTTTCTCGAAAGAGCACCTTTGAAATATCAAACAAAATAACATAATTTAGTTGAAGGATAATGACATTTATAAATAAGAGATTTATAGGAAAAAAAGAGTATGCAAAATTTTGGACAAGGTCAAAGATACATTTCATAGTTCTCTTACCAACCACGGGATGGTATGTACCATCGGTTGTCTTGACGCTAAATGAAATTGCTAGGCGAGTATAGGAAAATAACTTTCTAGAATCAATGGTCGATTCGGATAATCCAACGATGGGAGAAAAAGTAAGAGCGAATGAATCACATATACCATTGTGGCTAGGGAATAAGTAACATTACCCTTGAATAAAGATGAGGTGATACATCATCTCTTGCCCCTACTTCCTATGAAGCATCTCCAAGTATACTTTATCCTCCTATGAGAAGACAACACTCATCGCAGAGTCTTCTTCTTCCTCCTCTACCATCAGTTGGTCCGATAGCTTCCTCGTCCACCACCTCTCTTATCTCCATGGCCACAACCCCTGCCTCCATACTGCCCTCTTCCACCCGAATCTCTCTCTTTAGGTGGTTTATGGTCATGGGCGATCTAAGAAGGTCCGGGGGTAGCTGCCCTCCTAGATTTTGAAAATTAGTATTTTTCGGTAATTTGCCCCTCTTGAAATTTTTTTGCCCCTCCTGAAATTTTTTTTGCCCTCCTAAATTTTTTCCCCCCTAGATTGTTTGATTATTTTTATTGAGAAAAAAAAATTTAATATCATGCATAATGAAATAATTATATAAAAATATAAAAATATAAAATTACGTAGATAAAAACTTTCTTCATCAACTTGATTATCTATTACTTTGAGCTTTATTTTGTTACTATTTTTAATATATAAAATGTTATTATTTTAATATTTTTTTATTAGGTAACAATATATATTAAATTATTAATTTTTTATTTAGTACTTGATTAGTTAATGAGTTTGAATCCGATAAACTATTACAATCCGATAGTTACCCTCTGACCAAAATCCTGCATCCGCCCCTGTTTAGGGCAAACGTGCCTCAGATGGCCTATCCCCATAATTATTGCACTTGCAAGTCTCCCCCCATGCACTTATCATATCTGAGCTCACAATAGCTAAGGCACACTCGGCTCAGTGTAGCCTCATGCAACTCTACTCCTGTATCTTTACCGTAATAGCCTCATTCTGTGACGGGATTGTCATTTGAGCTAAGAGAATTGATCTCCTCTAATCAAAATCTGGGCTCACGCATCCTAAGAACTTCATTCTCCCCCATTGTACAAAGATTATCCCTTTCATGCACTCTAGGTTGCTACAACTCGACATCAGCGAGAAGTGATTCAGATCTGCCCACATCGCTCTAGATAGATGGCATACTTCTATATCGATCTATCACCTTATGTCACTATATCTATCTCCCATTGGATCTGGAACACCCTCATGTGATTCTCCGTCCCGACGAAGGTCATCTTCAATTTCGCTCACATATCCTCACCATTCGAATGCCATCAACTGATGAGACAATCGATGGAACCATCGAGTTGAGCAACTAGGTGAACAAATGAGTATGTTTGGTCCTCTGATCAAAAGCTGGGCTCAGACATCCTAAGAACTTCATTTTCCCCCATTGTACAAAGATTATCCCTTTCATGCATTCTGGGTTGCTATAGCTCGACATCAGCGAGAAGTGATTCAGATCTGCCCACATCGCTCTAGATAAATGACATACTTCTATATCGATCTAACACCTTGTGTCACTACATCTATCTCCCATTGGATCTGGAACACCCCCCTATGATTCTCCGTCCCGACGAAGGTCATCTTCAATTTCGCTCACATATTCCTCACCATTCGAATGTCATCAACTGATGAGACAATCGATGGAACCATCAAATTGAGCAACTAGGTGAACAAATGAGTATGTTTGGTCCTCCATTCATCGACTTGAGCGTTGTCACTCCCTGCCTCGACTCTTGTCAGATATCTATCTAGTCTCTTCTCAACTAGAATGACCCAAATCTGACATGACCAGCTCAACTCTGTTTTGTACGAATATATTTCTGAGTGATCTAACTTATTGTTAATTTGTTTTGTAAGAATATATTTTTACTTTTACACACTCAATTGAAGTCATGCTTGAAACAACAACAACAACAATGACACTTCAAAAAAATACTAATTGAGTGAATAAATATACACTCTCTGATTATGATATAATAATAAATTCATACATTAAATTCAACGGCCTGATTTTGGCTAAATCAAAGAAAAAGAAGAATTGATATTTTATATGCATGCACATCTTTTGTGCAACGTAACAAACTATAATCATGAAATTCACAACTAAAATAGAATGTCATATTGAAAAAAATAACAATAAATATAGACGGACTAATTAAGCTTTATGAACATAAGAAAAGATGTTTGCCGAAAAGCAGAGAATAAAAAATAAGAACTAATATTTTCACTTGAGCATCAATAAAATATCCAATTAATATAAAAATGATAAACAAATGTCAAAAAAAGTAAACACGGATTGAGAAAGAAACACAATAAAGAAAGTAATAAGTATATAATTAAAAGATCAAACAATGTTGTTTTTTTCCGTTTATTTGACTGATAAAGACAATCTTTATGTTAAAGCAATGCCAATTATTCTAAATTATATCATTAACAACCAATATATATTTGAAAATTAATGCAATAAGAGATAAATAGAAGGACAATAAAATAATTTTGATTTAGCAAATATATGAGGAAGGAGAGAAAATGAAGTTTTGAAATTTTATAAGGATGCATGGAGAGGATGAGGGAGAGAGAGGGGAAGAGGAGGGAGATATAAAAGGTCACCATTTGATTTTTAAAAACTGCAGCGAAGAGGTGTATTGCTGACTTGTTGTAGATGAAAATAAACAAAACTGAATTGTTAACAGAAAAAGAATAAAACTGTGCTGGGAATTTTGTTTGGGGATGGAAGATCGGGGACAATAATATTTATCCTCTCTGAAAATCAAGGAAGAGAAGTGGATACGATCATGGGTGGAGCGACACGTAGTCAGAGTGCGACAGTGCCACCTAGAGCCATACCAAGATATTTTTTTGAAGTACGATTCTTTTAAATTATAATTTGAATATGAAGAATTGTAAAAAATGCTGAAATTTTTGAAAATAAAGATATTCTTAACAGACAATATATGCTTATTACTTTCAAAAAATTATAAAATTATGTTTTACTTCAAACTTTTTTACCCGCCCTCTCACACACTGACTCCACCCCCGAATAACAGTAAATAACGGCTTCGATAATTGCAAATTTCGCCCCGTCAAATAGAGTGACAATTAATGATAGTGATACAATTAATTTTTTTGAAGCTGCATCGTAACAATAATAAGTAGAAACAATAAATGCCACAAAACAACTGATCATGTCTGCAAACTATTGTACCAACTGGTACACACACTGACACTGCACAAACCACATAGGTCTAGACCTAAGTACAATAACAGAAATGGAAAGCTACAAATTACAGAAAAGAACTGCAAAAAGAATAATTCTTCAGTAGCCCCAATCAGTTCACTTGACTTGCAGATCAGAACCATACCATCTCCTATGTTGGGCAACCATACCAGTTTCTCTTTTGCATTTGACCCTTAATTACAACCAATACTTACAATGTGTGACAACAAAACAAGACTTTTCATTCATTGTATTGCCCCTTAAAAATGAACTCTGTAGCATTCGCTCCGAAGTAACAACAGAAATGCACCTCTAAATGGTAGTGCTGATTATGAACATCTATATTTTGTAGGAACGGTGTGGACTGCTGCATCCCACATTGTCACAGCCGTGATTGGATCTGGTGTACTTGCACTTGCATGGAGTGTTGCACAGTTAGGCTGGATTGTTGGGCCTCTTGCCTTGTTAGCCTTTGCAATTGTCACATATTACACTTCCACACTTTTGGCAAATTCATACCGTGCACCAGATCCAGTTACAGGGTCGAGAAATAGGACCTACATGGAAGCCGTCAGATCATACTTGAGTATGGATGTCATTGGTTCCTACAAAATTTTAGTTCATTAATAAGATTCTTGATAAACAAAATAACTCCGAAAAAATTGCCAAAGACCCATAATTCATATAGGGCTAAAATGGAAAGGACAAAAACAAATGTTCATATTTTTATTCAATATAAGTAAATTGTTTACATATAGGTCCAAGAGAGGTGTACATGTGTGTGGTTGCTCAGTATGTGAACTTATGGGGGACTATGGTCGGCTATACAATTACTGCTACTATAAGCATGGGGTAAATATAAACTTGAAGTTCACACTAGTTTATGTATGTTTAAATTGTAAACAGCATATAATTTGTTTGTGTTGTTAATTTTATACATACAGGGCCATCAAGCGAGCACATTGCTTCCACAAATTTGGGCATGATGCAAACTGCGATGCATCTGGTACACTTCTCATGTTGCTATTCGGTATAATTGAGCTCATCCTCTCCCAATTTCCAAACTTGGAGAAGATCACGTGGCTCTCAATCATGGCTGCAATTATGTCATTTGCATATTCATTCATCGGTCTTGGTTTTTCAATTGGTAAATGGATTGGTAATGGCTTGACAAAAGGAGATCTTATAGGCACTGTTGGTTTATCTCCAACTCAGAAAACATGGAACTCCTTACAAGCTCTGGGAAATATTGCATTTGCTTATACATTTGCAGAAGTTCTTATTGAAATTCAGGTACATAAATTGATAAATTATAGCTGAACTTGTATCATGCTAATTAATGAGAGTTTGTACTGTTCTTAGAATAACAATGATGTACTGAAACTATCTAATATAATCCTTGTTATATACCATTACACTAAAGTTCTTCCTCCTTACTTTTTGATTGTAGGATACATTAAGTCCTTCACCACCAGAGAACGTGACAATGAAAAAAGCAACTTTTTATGGAATTGGGGCTACCACCATATTTTATCTTTCTCTAGGTTGTGCAGGTTATGCTGCATTTGGGAATAATGCACCTGGTAACATCCTTACTGGGTTCGGGTTTTATGAACCCTTCTGGCTAGTTGACATTGGCAACCTGTGCATAATTCTTCACCTTTTTGGTGCATACCAGGTAAATTTTAACTATTTGCAAAAGTATAATTTTTGGAAAAGAATATCACCGTAATGTCTTAAAAGTTGATATTTGCTTAAAATCTCAGGTGTATGCACAACCTGTCTTCGCTACCGTTGAGAGACATGTAACTGCGAAATGGCCTGATGCCAAATTCATAAGCCGGGTCCATACACTAAATGTTCCATTCTTCAATTCCACATTAAAATTCACTCTGTCAAAACTCACACTCCGTTCGATCATCATTCTTGTGACAACTTTGGTTGCAATGATGGTGCCATTTTTTAATGCAGTTCTTGGTCTCCTTGGTGCATTTAGTTTTTGGCCTTTGACAGTGTACTTCCCGATCAGCATGCACATTGCACAAGAGAAAATTGGTAGAGGGATGCCAAATGGTACTTCTTACATAGCTTAAGCATCTTTTGTTTAGTAATTTCAATTGGAGTTAGCATCGGTTCAGTGGTGGATATAGCAAATAGTCTAAAGATGTCAGCCCCATTCAAAAGAGCGGATTGAGTTTTATTATACTCCTTTGTCAGAAAAGAAAAGTTTGGTTAAAATTTTATAATCACGATAGAGAGAAGGGTGTAGCGAGCTTCAATTGAGCACAAATTGGGCCACATTGTAAGTATATTAGAACACTTATCAACTATTGTACTGGTAATTTAAGGTAGTTCATAAATTTCCAATTTTTGTTTGCTAGAATTTGGACGGTTTCTATTATTCTATTCCAGAACCTACGTACCTTTTAAGAATACAAGAGGATAATTTATAGCAATTCGTCAAACACCTCATGTGCTTGCAAAAAGCTACTTTGATTTCCAAAATTCATTGAACCCAACAAGATAATATTAAGGCGACAATCAACAAAAAAATACCCAAACACAGAAACATGCATAGATAATCAGTAAAAAGAGACCACTAAAGGAAGAAACCAAAAGAAATTACCGCAGTTTGATGGAGTCGAACAAATTCCCCGATCCTAAAATCCCAAACACCATTACAAGCATCGAGGAAACAAACTTTTTAAGTTTTCATCACCAGCATTGGTCGCAAAAGCTGATGCCATATTGGGCTGAACTGAACTGAACTGAACTTGGACCCAAGTGGGCTGAACCAGGCTTCTCTCAGTCTCTCTACACGCAGTTTCTGTTCTGACAGAGAATGCATTTGGGTACCGTTTTCATAACAATTTAGATCATTCAAGCGTAGAGTATGGATAATGGAATAAATCCAGTGATATGTAACTGATTTAAGAGGATCATTTAGAGGAAGAATTGATAATGTTACACATTTTTCCTTTTTTTTACCTGATCCGTTATGGTTGGTTTTGCTTAATTGCCTGCAATAATGAACACTCTTTGCTATAATGAGTCAGCGTACTAGCTGTGTTTAATTGTTTAATTTGGCAAATGTCATTCACCAGTGAGAATATTCTACTTGGAGTTCGTAAATAATTTGGGAAAACTATTAAGGTGTTACTTAAGGTACATAGACATATATGACTGACTACCTATATATATACAAAACAGATAATATACAAATCGCTCAAACGATTTTTTAAGGTGTTGCATATCGTTTGTTCTTTTTTAGACAATTCTATATTTAAGTTCTTTTTACCAACATATATTGCGTGAAATTTAATAAACTCGTGAATTAAAGACTTGCAATCAATTAAGCAACATGTTTGTCTCATCATTAGACAATCCCTCTATTTTACTCCTACATAAAAGACGGAGTAATTCTCTCGCAAATGTCATATGAACCATCCAATATTAAGTAAAAAAATTAATTATGCTAAGTTTAACAAAAGAATATTCCTCATCATCGCTTTCAAATTATATATATGTACACTAGTTATCTCTGTTTGTAAGTGAAATTAGCGTCAATCTCCTCTGCTGAGTTCTCATCTTCTCTATTAAGTTTACTCCCTCTCTTTACTCAGTAGCATTATTTATACGAACCGCACACGTGCAGACGCTCATCCTCTCAGTAATGACAACATGTCAGTTATCAGTCCTGAAGTTGTCGAAGGAGGTGTGCACAAAAGAAAAGGTTGTACAATTGTTATTCAAGTATTCTGTAAACGTAGGAATCAGCCTAATCATGATTTCGGCCTAATCATGATTTCAATGCATACTGATGATGATTGTATTGTTGCTGAATCTATATGCTTTTTTAATGAATTTTTGATTGATTTATTTATTTATTGTACTTTTTTTCATTTTCAAGATTCAGGCGTCCCTCCTAATATGTTCATGTGTGCAACTAGTTGTGCCTGGCACTTGATACTATCCTCTTCCTAGGTCCACGTATGATGCAAGTATTTCTTTTTAATGATATGCAGGTGCCATTATTCAGTCCAGACCATTTAGACAGGGTAGATCAAACATTATAAAACTATAAGATGTGAAGCTTCTGTTTTTGTGATTTAAGCATGTATGGTTGGGAACATGCCATTTACCATACTGTATAATTGGGAACATCATCAATCAACTCCTTCCATATCTTAAGTCCCTACCAAAGTATACTTTGACTACGTTTTAAATGCTTGATTGTAAAAATTCACAGCATTCAAATTAATTTGTAATATGCAAGAAGATAAAAATTGATAGGCTATATTTGATTTAAGGATGGAAGTTCCTTTTAAAGCTACCAAGCATCTCTGCACCAGATGACCCATAAAATATTACTTGGCATGCATCAGAAAATCCACTGATGTTTTTTTTTGCATTCAGGAACTGTTTGGACCGCCGCCATTCATATCATCACGGCGGTAATTGGTTCCGGTGTGCTGTCACTCTCATGGAGCATTGCGCAACTAGGCTGGATTGCAGGGCCCCTTGTACCAGCATGCTTTGCATGTGTCACGTACTATACTAGTACACTCTTGACAAATTGCTACCGAGCTCCAGATCGGATCACTGGGACACGCAACCGGTGTTATATTGATGCTGTTAAGACATATCTTGGTATGTATTATGTTATGCTAATTTACATTATATAAAAGTATATTTAACACTTGTAAAACTTTTATTTAATTCAATCTTATTGATTATGCAAATGGCTTAGTAGCTCAAATGGTAGCTAACTAGAATGGCCTCAAAGAGATCATGGATTCAAACCTCTATAGACACAAAATAAAATTTATGAATTAGACTCTTATCTTTCTCTCAAAAAAAAAATCTTATTGAATACATTTTGCTTACAGATACAAAACATGTATATTTGTGTGCAAGTGCCCAGTTTTTCAACTTATGGGGGGCGATGGTCGGCTACACCATTACGACAACAATTAGCATGAAGTAAGTCATTTCTTCAGTGGTTTTCATAGAATGATAATGAATATATGAGTTCAGAAGTTACACACATTATACAAGGTTGATATCTTCATTGGCAAAGTGAAAAAAAAATCAAATATTTTGTTCTTATTCAAATTAACCTCAATAATTGCATAATAATGAAAAATTGTGGCTACATATAAAGAATAAGTACTTTTTATTTATGTAAAAATATTTGAGTTAAATAGTTCATAGATTTTTTCTTTCTGTCTTTCCTAATATTTTACACATGAGCAGTGCTGTGAGCAAAGCACATTGTTACCACAACAATGGTCATGATACCAGATGTGACGGGCCAGGTCCAATTCTCATGTTATGCTTTGGATTCGGCCAACTCCTGCTCTCGCAACTCCCAAGTTTGCAGCACATGGCCTGGGTTTCAATCGTGGCAGCAATTATGTCAGCAACATACTCTACTATTTCTCTGGGGCTTTCAGTTGCTGAATTGGTGAAGAGCCGACAACTAAAAGGGGGATTACTTGGTATTGTTGCTCAAGAACATTTGACATCAGCCGACAAGGCCTTCAAGAGTCTTCAAGCCTTAGGAAATGTCGCATTTGCCTACACCTTTGCTGAAATATTAATTGAAGTCCAGGTCTATTTTTTTAACTTCATTTTGTAAATGTGCATTAGAAGCATGGCCAAGCTAACCAGAGCATGGTTCTGACAAATGCGCTTAACTAAGCAAGAAAATAATTATTAAGGGGATCTTTTTAAATTTCTAAAAAAATGGGACAAATAATGCTTATTTATTTATATTTGTTTGACACACTAGAAGCATTTAACATGCTCTTCTAAAAAATCCTCAAATAAAGCATGTGAAATATGTTCATGAAGGTTACTCCGATGATGCTGCACATAGTAAAAAAGTAAAGGGGCACTGACACTGGGCCCCCCACATTGCCACCCCATTTTCACCACTATCACTGCATGAAGCCCCCTACATGCTGATGCCTTTAGGGGGCCCCATCTGTCAGTATTAGATGGAATGGACTGGTAATTTGGGGGCATAATATATTTTTTCAGAAGGTAAAATATATTTAGTTTCCTTCTTTCTTTCTCTGTTATAGGATACACTGAAGTCGCCTCCAGCTGAGCACGTAACAATGAAGAAAGCAATATTCCGGGGACTCAGTGTTATTACTGTATTTTACCTCCTTATTGGATGTTTCGGCTATGCTTCATTTGGTGAAGCCACACCTGGTAACATCCTTACTGGGTTCGGATTTTATGAACCCTTCTGGTTGGTCGACCTTGGCAACATATGCATTGCCCTCCATCTTTCTGGTGCATACCAGGTGCTCATCTATTTTAACAGTCCCATGATACATGATCCTCTTAAAACATAATTATATTTTGCAAAAAGAAATAAATAAAAAAGGAAAAAAGAATAAACTGAAGTGAAAACAAATAATTTCCTTTTTTGTTTTGCAAAAAGAAAAGAATAAACAAGTATTATTGTAAACCGTACTTTTTTTTTTTTGGAAACTACTTTCTGGAGTATTTCTCATTGAACATATTATTTTCTCTCATTTTCATTGTGTAGCTTTTTGCCCAACCGTTGTTTGCAAATTTGGAGATGATGATTACTGCAAGATGGCCAGAAGCCAAAATCGTAACTCAAGTCTACACAATCGCGCTGCCATGCTTAAGACGGGGTCCGATAAGCTTCTCATTGTTGCGCCTTGGGCTTCGATCAACCATTGTCATCATCACAACAATAGTAGGCATGGCACTGCCTTTCTTTAACTCAATTGTTGGTATGCTCGGAGCATTGAGTTTTTGGCCTCTGACAGTATACTTCCCAATAAAAATGCACATTGCGCAACAGGAAATTCAGAAGGGAACAACAAAATGGATACTCCTGTATGTATTAATCGGCGTCACCTTCTGCGTATGTTGTGCAGTGAGTGTTGGGGCAGGGGCTGAGATGGTAGGGCATTTAAAGGAGGCCTCCCCTTTCACAAGAATTGAGTAGGTCATTTAGTTTCAACTTTGGTAATTGTTTCCATCTCTTCAGCAAGAATAATTTCCACATCTTATAAATGTTTCTTTTAAAGATCCAAATAATGGGGTCATATGTTACCCCTCTTATTAGATTTTCATAGAAATTGTACTGATGTTAGAAAATCTCATGTTAAACATCATTAGTTAACTGAAATATACTAGTTTTTCTTATGTTGTTATCTTCTTATTCATGGTTATCTCTAAAATTATGTAAGATATACATTGTGTTGTAGTGTAAGAAAATTTTCACATTAAGAAAATGACTTGAAACATTTTTTTTTTTAATTTCATTTTCCATTCAGCTCATTTTACTAGTGGGGGGCTGGGGACAAGTTAGCCCCGATTTGATTGTTTACCCCTAAAAAATGCAGAAATATTTTGGGCCTTCATAAAATTTATAATTCCATCTAAGCCCTAACCATGTAAGTCTCAATCTTTTTTATATTTTTATGAAATTATAATCAAATTTCATTGAAAAATTCATGTAAAAAAATGCTCATGCCAAAACTCAAGAAATGTTCACGCCAAAACATCTACTAAATCCCAGAGAATAAAATTTTATCCCGAATCCAAAAAGAAAATGTACTCAAACAGTGCATATGCTTCAAAATCATACCCAATTATATATTAAAGATATCCAGAAATGTCCTAAAAATATACCAAAATTGAGATAATGAGATAATGATCCTTCTGGTGATTTCTAGTGATTTTTTTTAAAATATTAATTCTTAGTCTCTTGAAAAATGCAATTTAAATATGTCATGTTATATAAATTAAGCATCATAGGTGCTTAAATGGGAGAAATTGAAAAAAGAAATATTTCAAAATATTTGGCATAATGAAAATCAGTTTTGGGAAATTTTCATAGAATTTGGTATAAGAATTCTTTGAAGAACAATAAGAAAGCAAATACAAAATAGAATGGACGTGTCCGTTGATTTGCATTGGAGATTAGTAAAAAAAGAGCAAAGGAGCTGAGTTTGTTTTTCATTCAATCCGACCACATTGGGTCCCTGTCCCTTCTGTCTCGCTGCATTCGGGTCCTTCAACCTCTTCATGTCACTGGGGGCCTCCTTAATCATCTCTCCTCAATTTTGAATGTCCATGATTTTGATCAGCCGGCTCAATTTGGAATGTCCGTGAACACATCAGACAATGAACATTGATTTTGGATGAATCTAGGCAGTCCGATTTTGATCAGCCGGCTCTGTTCTTTCACTGATGCAACCTGTTAGTGTAATACTGAGCTCAAATTCTAATATTTTGCTGTTGCCTCTATCTTTATTATAGCACGACCACGCCCAAAGAGAAAAAGATTTTGTCTTCTTTGTACTTCGAAATGGCTGGTCTTGGTTACTGCACTGTATGATCAATAGATGGGTAGAGGCAGAGCCGCAGAGAGCATTTCTATTGTGTTGTGGTCCACTGGTCCTGTTGAAAAAAATCGAAAAATTCATTTGTCTGTTCAATTTCTTTGAAATTTTAGGGAATGTTCGATAATAAATCAGATAAACTATTTTACAACATTTTAGAAATTTCTGGAATGTATGTGATTTTCTACGATTTTTCCAGTCTCAGCCATCAAAAACCAAATCTGGTCAAACCTAGTCAAACCGTAGGTTCCTTGACAGTTGACACCTGGTATGCAAATAAAATATATGTAAAACTTTAGAAAACGAAAATATCTACAGACAAGTTCAATAAATGGTCTTTTATGTCTCTGTAAGTGTGCATTTGCGTTCTTATTACAAAGGTTTAGAGAAATTGACCAGAATAACCCTGGAAGGTACTGCTGTTGCTTTCCAGTGCTGACAGCGGCTCTTTATCCCTCTTTCCTTTAATTTCTGTGCATAACATGCCATTTAAAAGTCATAAGTATTAATAAACTATAAATTCATCTTTCTGCAGAGTTTGGGAATTTATAAGATTTTTTTTTTAAAACATGTTTCAAAACGTCAGCAGACTGCATCAGTCCAGCTGACAGCAGAATATTTTTTATGTTTTCTTCTCAAATTTTGAACAGAACTGCCATGTAGTATACTTGTTTTTCCTGATTTCTTCCAAATTTTATGTTCAAATAATGCTTCTACACACATCACCAAGCTCTGGAATTGGTTATTTCAGCTCAGATGAACTCAAATCCAGCTCTGGAATTGGTTATTTCATGTTTTTTTCCATTTATAAAAATCATGTAACATGTTTTATTAATTCAAATCCAAATTTCTCAAAAAATATCCATGCTATGTTTTAAAATATGCATATTCTTCTGAGATGTTTGTTGTTCCAGTTTTCTGTTCTGACAGCAGCCGTATTTTGCCATTTTCTTTCAAATTTTGAATCAAATGTCTCCAAAAAAACTTCATGAACATGTCATATACTGACTCATGAAGCTTGCATGCTTGAATTATGCGTGAATCACACAAAAAAACACACTGGTCTGCTTCTGGTTGAAGTTTGACTCACTTTAGCTCAGTTGAAATCCATATAGCCAAAATACCTGCTTCTGGTTAAGTTTGGTGCTTGTTGATCATTCAAACATTGACAGTGATCAGCGTTTAGAGGCTCAGACCATTGAAAAGACATACGGAAAAGATAATTTATGAAGCACATGAAAGATACTAATACAAAAATTACAAACTAGACAAGCTATAACTAGAATATTCACATTTTCCTTTATCCACTATGTCAATAAGCCAGGTACATGGTGTGCCTGACCTAATTAACATTGTCAATTGAATAATATGCTTAAATATTGACTTTAGCTACTTGTACAACAGAACTCAATACAAGGGGAAAAATATATAGTTCTGCTGTATAGCAACTTCCACTTATTTTGTTTCCTCGACCATAACATGAGGACAAGCATCTATAAGCATATTAACAACCTCTATCATGGTTGGTCGAAGAGATGGTAACTCGTTGGTGCAACAGACAGCTATCTCCATGGTTTTTCTCATGACATCTTGCATGTAAGCGGAGATCCGTGGATATAAAATTCCAGAATAATCTTGATTCAAGTGATGCATTGTCGCCCAAGAGATGAGGTTTTTGTTGTGCTCAAATTGTGGATCGGTTGGGCTTTGACCCGTTAGTAGCTCCAGTAAAACAACACCGAAGCTATAAACATCACTCTTCTCAGTTGCATGGAGAGTGTATGCCAGTTCTACAAAAAAATATATATATATCAGGTGAAAAGAATTTCCTACTGACAAGGAAGAAATGAATCAACAGTGCAGTCTATAACCCTTTTCAAAAGGTCAAGCATGCATTTTCCAAATTCTGGATTCTGGAAGCCTGACAAAGAAGGAAAATCCAATATCTATACAACACATATAATACACCTACAAATTTAATGCAAGTGCCCAACGTGATCTTTCAAATACATTTAGTATATATAGGTGCGGTTACTTAGAATAATATCTTTCATTAGTCAAGTAAAAGAATAAAGCTTAAACAAAATTAAGTTACCTTCAGGCCAGGCTTATGTTAGTATGTACATATAATAATAAGATGTTGAAATATCTAGGCAAAGAATATCATCAAACAAAATGAAAGAACCAACCCGGATGATAAAATTAGGAAACAAAAGAAAAAAAAATTATACCAGGAGCAATGTAGCCATGAGTACCAGCAAAACAACTCGCCTCTGAAACATCCCCAACTTTTTTTGCAATACCGAAATCGGCCAATTTTGCTTCGTAATTCTCATCCAAAAGTATGTTACTCGACTTGATATCTCTATGAATAATTGTAGGTTTACAACCATGGTGCAGATACATAACTCCCTTTGCTGCTCCTAATGCAATTTTGTACCTCTTCTCCCAATCCAAACCCATTCCCTCCTTTTTAACCTCTCTTTTGAGTGCATCATACAGATTACCATTTGTCATGAACTCATAAATTAAGTAACCTGCCCCATTAATCTGAATAAATGCACAAAGTTTAAGAATGTTTTTGTGCTGTATTTTCCCAAGAGAGTTGATTTCAGCCATAAAATTTTTTGAATTATCAGATTTCCATAATTGCTTTACTGCAACAGAACCACGGCCCTTGCTCAGGTCCACCCGGTATACCTTACAAGTACCACCAGACCCAATAAGATTGGATTCATTCAAATTATTTAATATTTCCTCCGGATTAATCTCTGGCAGATTATAGAGCTCTAAAATAGGTATTGAACCTGACACTTCACCCGCTTCTGGATCTTTAAGTTTCCGAACCTTCTCAAATTTCTTACTTGCATAACTCACATATGCCAATGCCATTAAAATAATGCTTATGGTTAACACTATGAGAACTATGATAATAACCCTTTTTTGCCAGAAATTGCCACGGGTATAACTCCATTTGCATGAACTTATGTTGGAAACAGAGTATCTCCAGGGTACTCTGATTTCACTTACACAGAGATCAGGATTACCATAAAATGCCTCTTCTCCAGCAATTGCTAATAGCTGAGGTGGAATTGGGCCGGATAAGCTGTTATTGGAAAAATCGATGTAACTCAATTTCAATGCCTGTAAGCTATTCGGAATTGAACCAATTAAGGCATTATGAGATAAATTGAGAGAATTCAGGGAACCCAAATTAGAGAGGGAATCCGGGATATCCCCATTGAAAATGTTTTCGGCGACATTTAAGTCTACCAGGTTACCACAAAGACCAATTTCAGAGGGAATTGAACCCGAGAGTTTATTTTGACCCAGATTCAAAAATGAGAGTTGCTCCAATTTTGCGATTTCAGGTGGGATTCGACCAGAAAAACTATTGTTTGAGAAAACCAACTTTTGTAAATGGGAAATCTCACCTATTTCCACTGGAATTTCTCCTGAAAATTGGTTATTTTGCAAATACAACTGGTTCAAATTAGTTGAAATCTGTATTTCGGAAGAAATACCTCCCTCAAACCCGTTGTCTGCTAAATCAATGATAACTGCATTCGGCAAACCCCAAATTTCATCTGAAATAGATCCAACAAATTGGTTTTGACTGATCCTAAACCTCTCCAATGTTTTGCAAGAAGAGTATGAAGCGGAAATTCACCCGAGAAATTGTTATCAAGTGCTAACAGGAAATGTAGATTCCCATTTTGGCAGAGGAAACTTGGAAATTTACCTGAGAAATTGTTTTCTGAAATGTCAATACTGTACAATGGTGAAAACTTCCCCAGATTTTCTGGGAAAATACCCGAAAATGAGTTCTCATAAATTGAAAATGACCAGAGATGCTGTAAATCACCAAATCCAGAAGGAAGCTCACCTGAAAAGTTGTTACTGTAAATGTGAAAATATTTAAACTTTTTTAAGTTACCCATTTCAGGAGGTAACTTTCCTTCAAGTTGGTTTTTTGAAATGTCGAATTCTGATAGCTCCGATAGAGTTGCCAACTCAGCAGGAATCTCACCTGTTAGGTTGTTTTGGTACAGCTCAATTTTGTATAGATTTTTCAACTTTGTAATGGATTTGGGAAAACCTCCAGTGATATGATTTCGAGAGAAGTCCATTGTTTCCAGTGAAAGCAATTCAAATATTGTATCTGGGATGTCACCAATAAAATTGCATTGACCCAAGAAAAGCCAGCTCAGCTTTTTCAAATTACCAATATTTTCTGGTATTAACCCTTGATCAAAATTATTTTCACCTAGACCTAATTGCACTAGGTTTGGTAATCTCCCTAGCCAAGTTGGGAATTTTCCCTGCAACTCATTAGTCGACAGGTCGAAAACCCGTAACTCATTAAGTAATGATAGATCAGGAATTTCACCTGTAAAAGCATTGTTTGAGAGATTAAGTGCATTGAGATTCCTGCAATTTTCCAGCTCAGCAGGAATTGCACCAGAAAATGAATTTGAACCGAGCTCAAGTGAGGTTAAGTTTTGTAAAACTGAAACCAAAGGGGATAAATTTCCTGAAAGGGAGCAGTTGGTTAGTGAAATTGATGTAACTCTGTCTGAATCATGGTCACATTTTATACCAAAAAAGTTGCATGGGGATCCAGAATTGTCTGTCCAGCTCTCTAAAAGATTTAAAGGATCAGTTATGCAGCTTTTTATATCTAGAAGTGCCTGGGTTTCCACTTTCAAGGAAGTGGAGATGTGGTAGCTGGTAAAATGTAGTGCAAGCCAAAAGTTGAGTAACACAGAGAGCCTTAGCATTGATGTAGTAACTAATTGCATGTACCTGTGACTCAAAAGAAATAACAATGAAACAGAGAGCGTTAGTAAAAAAATAAATTAAATTTTATTGTATGAAAATGAGGTAGAAAAAAGGCAAATATGACATAAAGTTTTCATTTTTTTCATAAATTTTACTGGTAAGCACGGATTAATTTTACAGTTGTTTGTTTGTCCCATAATGTCAGTCCTCATTTTAAACTAAAGATTCAACAGAATCAAGCCATATCTTTATGTCATCATCTTTTTTCTTAGTTAATTTTATCTGGTTGAGGCAGAATATTTGTAGTGCATATGTTTGTTTGGTTGTTGGCCCATCAGCCATCAGCAATGAACAAGTTGAGTAATTTTCAAATATCTAAATTTTACCTTATACATGGCATAAAGAATATATTCAAATCTTCTTTTCCAACTGAATGTAAATTGAAATTGGAAAATGAATTTGAAAATCCTAAATTTTTTTCTGAGAATTTCTCTGAAACTGGCACTAGGAACTACTTTGAATGAGCTATACTGGGTCAAATTGTGGCCAACAATTTAGTATGCAAGATAAGGCTCCTTACCTTCTTGAGTTGTGTGGATCGAATCCCAAAGACAGAATATGCCAGAAATTCAAAAAAAAAAAGCTGCAAATTTTGTCACAGCCTTTGGAGACACAAAAGGAGCCTCGGGGAGCTACAAAGCAGAAAATTTCTCGCACAGTTTCTTGAGTCTCTGTTTGTCTCTGTGTTCTGTGTGTTTCAATAAGTGAGAGGTAGAGTGGAACATAACAAGTGATGAGACACTGCGAAAGGTAGGCGCTAATCAAGGGTACTTAAAGCCCGCCCACACAATCAATAAGAAATTTAGTCAGTCGAAACTGCTGAAAAGACATTTATGTCCTTAGAGCCAGTGTTTTTAGGATTAAAGAAAGAAAATTTTATGTCCACTTCTTTCCCAAGATAACTGTGCTGTCTGTCGATGCATTCCTCTGTATAGGACTGGGTTTTGACACTGATTTTTTAATTTAATATGCGATAAATTTTATTATTAATAATAATAATGTAAAAAAATAAATTTTAATATTAAAAATTACAACGCGTCACTATGAGTGAAGCATTAAAAAAACGATACTCTCACTGATTCATTTAAGGAAGACGTCACTGAGAGAAGCATAAAAAAGACGATACTCCCACTAATTCATTTAAGTAGAATGCTATTTATTTGAGAAACGAGCGGTAAATTCTTACCCCCAAGATCCATGTAGTTATGTACTTCTACCCTTGTTTAAATCCATCCTCAATATAATTTTCTTGTTTTAGAAATAAATGGAGATCTTACTTCCAAGATTAATTCATGAAGTTAACAACATTAGAGATCCAATATCACGATCTCATTAAAAGTAGGGAAGTCAATTGATAGAATCCGGATTGAATCTTGCACAAGAGACTAGAGGAGAAACTTTAAAGGAGGATTTATAATCTAATACAGATCTAATAAAAATTTATAAGATTCACATGTCTATTCAATTAAAAGTTATGGATCTAAATGTAAATTTATATTTATTTATGATCGAATTTGGACCATATTTTGAATTTTGTATTCAATAAAATTTATATCATTTATACTATAAATATAACTTAATATCAAATTACTAATTTAACTAAATTAGATGAAATTTTAAAAATAATGTAATTTAATTATTATAGATATTAATATAATTATTATAATTATTGTTAAAAAAATATGAATATAATTTGAAAATTACTCTAAATATCAAGAGATGATCAATTCAACTAAGTAACTGGTTGGTAGTAAAGACTAGTTAAAATAACTAAAGATACTAATAAAGAAAAACTGCAAGAAAATGTGAACTACACAACACGAGTGAAAATTTGATAATCAAGTTATGAAGAACGATTTAGCAAGTAAAGATTTAGTTGAGTCATCAACTTGATAAGTAAATAACGAATACAACTTGACACAATACTTAAAAATCATCAGCTTGGAAATCAATCAACTAAAAGAATTTAGTGAATTATCAACCGATTGAAAGATTTACAAAGAATGATAAGCAAAGTGCTAGAAGTAAAGAACATATAATTTTAACTTCGGTATAAAACTTACGTCTCTGGGGGTCTCACTCCGAGAATGAGGTGTTGACACATATATATAGAGAGAGAGTGGAGATACACACACACACAAATCATTTTGAAATTTTAATTTATCATTCTCATTAAATTCTTTATATGAAAATCTCATGGGATGCAAAAATTTGGAGCGTTTTGAGCTTTTTAAGTTGTGGTTTTTAATTTTTGAAAATTAGCTCTAAAAATAATAATAATATATTCAATACTTGAACATCATTTTAAAAAAATAAAAACGGTGACTTAAAAAGCTCAAAACACTCCAAAATTTTGCATCCCACAAGATTTTTATATAAAGAATTTAATGAGAATGATAAATTAAAATTTCGAGATGATTTAATATGTTTTTTGAGTTAAGCTCACGGAAGACCTCCGTGAGCTTAAGCTCACGGTATCTCCACTCTATATATATATAGATATATATAGTTTGTCTATTGTGCTTCCAGTAGCACTTCGGCTGAAACGCTACCAGTCCAAATTTTAATTTAAATAGTTCAATAAAAAAATTTATATCATAATCTTATAGAATACTATTTTTTATCATATTTGAAATTAATTTACTATTCTTAATGATTTTTAAAAGATAGCCCTAAAATAATAAAAAATAATTAAATTTATATGTCAAAAATGCTTACTTTCTAAAAATTATTAAGTATAGTAAACTAACTCCAAACATGGTAAAAATCAATATTCTATGAGATTATGATATAAAAATTTTATTTAGCTATTTAAATTGAAATTTCGAGTATGAAAAATTAAAATTTAGACTGATAGCGTTTCAACCGAGTGCTACTGAAAGCACAATAGACAATCTCTCTCTCTCTCTCTCTCTCTCTCTCTATATATATATATATATATATATATATATATATATCATAAAGAGTATTACATAAGAGTATGGACTTTACAAACACTAGTAAAAAGAGAACAAAAGTCAAGAGAATAATTAAAAGAAGAGAGCACTCAAGACTCAGAAAAATTAGCACTAAACTCAAAGAAACGAGAGCACAATAGCTCAATATTACATCTAAACTTCAACTCTAGATATGACTATAATGGATTAATTTTGAGTTTCTAGTTATGTTTTTTACAAGGAAAATTTTGAGTGTTCTAAAAGCTCTTTGGGATTGTCTAATGATTGTTAAAAATTAGAATAATAAGTTTGGAGCAATCTCTTTATATAGAGTATTTGAAAACAGTTAGGTAGTTTTTCGCCTAGTGAATTATTATAGTGGTTCATGAATCATTATAATATTTAAGAACTAATTTTAATTATGAGTTATCAAGAATATCCTTATTAGATATCAAGATATATTCTGAAATGTTATAATGACTTATAAAGAAAGAATAAGTCATTACAATATTTGACTGAACCATTATAATGCTTGACCAAGTCATTATAACACTTTGACTATGTTTGACTAATATTCTTGAACTCTAATAAATTTGTCTTACTACAGAAATGTTATGATGACTTGGTGAACCATTGTAATGACTCAAGCCGTTCAACAATTTCCTAACCATTAAGTAACGACAATCTCTATTAAAATTGAGTAGCTTTCTGTCTTAGAAAAATTGAAAGAGAAGAAATGAGTTGTTACAATGATTTACTGCATAGAAATCGATTTTCTTAATTTTTCAACATAGAAACTAAAGGTTTATCATACCTTATATTGTGAGACTTCAAGTCTTTTAAGGCTTCTTCCAATGGCATACAACATCTATCTTGATTAATTTTTTACACCTTCAAAGGATCCTACACATATCTTAAAAAAACTTATAAAATTTAAATTTATTATTTTACAAATTGATAAATAAAAAAATATTTAGTAATAATGATTATAAAGTTTACTATACAAAATTATTATCATTATGTCATATATGTTATAATATTAAAAACTAAAAAATGATCTGTTTTAATAGATTTATAATATATTCAGATTCGGATTATACAAGATTCAAATGTGAATTCAAACAATAAAGTGAATCCTTTTTCAATTCATATGTAGATTCAGATTAGATTTTCGGATATTGGACATCATTGATACCCTAATTAAAAGGTTCTCGAATCGTTAACCAATGGTGTTATCCAAACAAAATTTATAATTTATTATTTATATTGCATGAGAGGGTGAAGTATCTTCTCATTTGTATTTAATCGGATGGCTTAAACGTTTCAAAATCTCTTCATTACAAATATATGTGTTTGACCTATTGGTGTCAATGGTCGGGTTGGGTCGGGTCGGGTTATTTTATTATTTTTCTTGTTCCGATCCGATTAAATTCGGATCAAAAAATTTTGATTCATACCCGACCCGATTGGTCACGGGTCAACCCGACCTGACCCGTGTAAAATAATTAAAAATTTATTAATTATTTCTATATAATTTTAAACAATTATTATATATTTATGCTTTAATTAATTTATAATTAATCTTAATTATTGTATATTTATGCTTTAATTAGTACTAAATCATAAAATTACTTTAAAAATATAATTAATTGGGTCGGGTTCGGGTCAAACCCAAATTGAGTTGGGTCAAAAAATTAAACCCATACCGATCCATTTATTTTCAGGTCATATCGAATTGTGTTCAGGTCGGGTTAACCCGTCGGGTCGGATCAATAATTGACACCCCTAGTTTGACCTCTTGAGTTCTTTAATAATTAAATAAAACAATCTTTTTATTTTCTTTTGTATGAAATATTGTGTCACTAATTGGTAACATTATTATATACATCTTTTTTATATTTTATATACACCTTAAATTTTCAATAACTATCTATTACATGCAAATTTAACTTACCGAATATATATTCTCAATTTTTTTTCAATAAAGATGTTTTGCTACGGCAAAAGGTGAAGTCCGAGAAACAACCTATTTATTAAGTATTGATGCTTGTTAAAAGGGTTCAAATTCAGACCAAATGGAAATATACTTCAAATATCATCCGTCATTCTAATTAATGGCTAGTTTGATCAACTGATCAAATTAATGGTTATAAGGAGCTAAGATCACATAAACATAAGGGCGACATAAAATTTTGCAAGGCCGTCAGCGGATTTCGAATTCGAGTACCCGAAGTAAAATTGTTTATTTGGTCATAGCGGTGTCTATATATGACAAAAAAATGAAAGTTAATCAACCATGGAAATTTGGAAAAAGACAGATTATTTTCAAAAGAAGACAAATTCTAGTCAAAAGAAAACATGTGGATCAAAAAGAAATGCTTCAATAATTAATCTTTGATGTGATCGTTAATGCTCACAAGTGCACTTAAGGGGATAAATACAAAATAAAAAATAAAAGGAAATTTTTGGTTGGACTGCTGTACTGGCAACATGTGTATTATTGACAAAACAATGTGTTAAAAAAAATACTTTTAGTTAAAATTGCCCTTGAGAAGTCCGAATGAATGACTTTATTGATCCCTGTCGGATGACTGGTAAATAAAGGAAAATAAAAAATAACAATGTAACTATCAACTGGAAATAAAGTAGAAATAAACTATAATACATCTCCTTTTAATTTAAAGTAGAAGTAAATTATGATACTTTTGCAAAAGTTCAAAGAACAAATATTTGTACTAACATTTGTTTGATTTGACATTTGGTTTATTTAAATAGTCTGATTATGTCATTTGCATCTCGTGAATATGTTGCATAGACATCTGCTAGTAGACATGTCAAACAAAGAAGAGGCAGCCATGTAAATCGAACCGACATTAATAACATCTTCATGTTTTTTTTTTCTTTCTTGTAACCTCCTTGATGTGGTTGTAATATATATCTCTGCTTAATCAAGCTGCATAGCTTAATTATTTGACAAGGAATAAAGAAAATTTGGGATCTTAAAAGCGTTTACATACAGTGAGCGATACCTTGACAACGAGTTATTTTGGCAATCTTCATAATGAACTTTTTAAAAAATACAAAAAAATATCTTCAAAATAGAAAAAAAAAACTTATAGATAGGGGTGCAAGGATCGCATACGGTCGGATAGTGGTCAAAATCATATTCATATTTATTTTAATTTTTTGAATACAAATATAAATATAGAAAGTTCCGGATACGAATATGGATCGGATATTAAACAATATGAATAAGAATAGGATAATACATAAATATGAATATAAATACGGATATATTTTGGATATAAAATTAAAATATCACCAAAACAATTAAAAAATAATTACATAATATTTTTCATAATAATCACTAATTATAGAGTTATATTATTATAAAATTAATAATTAATTATAATTATATTATTAGTAATTTAATCAATAATAATCATTACAAATTAGTCATCAAAAAAATATAAAAACTAAAATATTAGTTAAAACTTATCAAAAAAACAATAAAAAATAAATATAAGGACAAATTATGTATAATTTTAGTTAGATTTGTAATCTACATTAAAAATCCAATTGAAAAATATATAATAAACCTTTTATCCGGATATCTGAATTCGGATAATTATCCATATTTATATTCATATTAAATTTTAAATTAAAAACCTTATTCGTATCCGCTAAAAAGTTATCTATATACATATCTAAAAATATATGTATCCGCTAATATCCAGATAAGAATCTGAATATAGTCGGATAATATCTGATTCGTTTGCAGGCCTACTCTAGATATGTTCTTCTATATATATATTGATAGTATTTTAAATTTCATGTAATATTATTATTATTTAATAGTTCATCAAAGATCAACAAGATTTTATGTAATTTACAATGATTTTAAATAAGATATGTAATTTAATGATCTTTGATTTACTATCAAATAATAATAAAATTGTGTGAATTTGAAACAATATCAATCTATAAGTAGAAGAACATATTTATAAATTTTTATATTTTTAAGATTATTTTCATATCTTTTTTAAAAGAAAATTATCAAAATATTTAATTAGTACTATTTAACATTATCATAGCTGAAAAAATTTTTTAATAATTCAAAGTTGTATTTTACCCCCAAAAGATGAAATTCTAAATTTGTATTATGCAATACGCGGTTTAGTAATTACTAAAGTACTAGGGCTATAGCTCGGGCTTCGCCCTGACAAGATAGTTCTCAAATAAATAATTAAAAATATATAAATAATATAAAATTTGAACATAATGTTTTAAATGATAATATATATATAATAATAATTATTATTATTATTAATAAATGTGATAATTTATAAAGAATAATACTAAAATGTTGGATCATTTTAAGTGTTAAATTTCCCTCAACTATATTATACCCAGATGAAAAGTTTTAATTAAAATCAAAGTGAGATTATGGTGCATTGCAATGCATGGATGCAGCTTTGCATTACCTCAAAATCTCAAAATTTAAGTAGAAAATGATTGATCTGAACCGTTCAATACGATAGTCACGTCAAATTCTACTAGCTAGCCAAATTTTTTTATTTTTGAATATTTTTTGCTATTTTTCGGTGGGGAGAAAATTATCATCATTAGACAACCTAGAATTTTTAAATCAAGTAGTTTTCTCCTCATCCAAAAAAAATAGTAGAAAAATTAAATATGAGATGTCTATGGACTCATTTTAGATTTAAACCTATTTATATATATGTGAAATATTATTTATTCTAATTGAATTCATTATTAATAGTCAGTGTCGTAATCTTTTCAAATGATGCCCAACATCAAATGTCCTAATTGAAGTCTAGAAATTAAAAAAAAAAAAAAGCAAATCTGAAATAAATGAAAAATAATAATGTTAGTTCAGACTTATCAAAGAGTGTGGTTATTGTGCATTACAATAAACGGATGCATCCATATATTATCTCAAAATCTTAAATGTTAAGCAAAAGATGACCGATGTGAACCGGTCAACATGATTTTCATATCAAACACTACTAACTAACTAAATTATATATTTTTTAAAAACTTATTGTTATTTTTCTGGATGAGGCACTTTTTTTTTTTGTTGCACGGCATATCATGACACCACTCCTATAAGTAGCCCCCTGGCATTCTTGTTTTTTTTATGCCGGTGAGAAGAAAAAAAATATACTTATAAAGAGTGCAAAATACCCATCCAGATCCTAAGATTTGAGTAAAAAAAATCTAAGCCTTAATCAATGTCAATTTAATAGGAAAAATGAGTGAACATAGAAGAATATGTTGTAGCAAAACTCTTTTGTTGGTGTCAAAATTTTATCAACACTTCAATCGTATCCACCCATAAATTAAAACTCAGTCATCCAATTGTTAAGCAAAACCCTCTCTAATGCCAAGACAATGATCAATGGAGGAGGTTTTTCCCGACTTGTCAACATTTTACAATAATTTCAAAACTCTTTTACACTCTTTTTCTTTTTCTTTCCCTTTATTATCTTTCTAATTTTGAGTAATAATTTACTTAATTTATTTTTTGTTACTGGTTTTGTTTTTTTATTTTTTTTTATTTTAAGGTCAGACTAGTAGAGACTGAGTAAATCAAGTGAGCGTGATTTCTAACATCTTTCACACTCATAACTAATGCACAAATTAAATTCTTATCCTTGGGCAAAAATAATTATCTTTATATTTTTTTGATGAATATTGGGGGATTACTCGAAATAAAAAATATTAACCACTGATCGAGTCTTGAGTCGGTTTAGAGGGTAGCTATAGACGTATATTGTTATTCTACAATCTTAAATCTTTACAACACAAAGCGCGCACAACAATGAAAATAAATGTATTAAAACAACACATATGTTAGTGTATTTATGTTTTATATTATTTTTTTCTTTCATTTAAATAAATAATATTAACAAAATATAAAAGGTTATTTTGAATAATGTCTTCAACTCATATCTTTTGTGCCATGAAATGTACAAAAAAATGAACATCAATACATTAAAATAAAATTACAGTTAGTTCATTTGAGTTTTATTTTGTTTCTTCCTTCATTTATGCACATAATATCATCAAAATATATATTATTTTGAATGATATTTTTTACTAGATATATTATTATCTTCGCATGCTCAAATCTTTATGATAAAAATTTTATATAATAATGAACACAGGTGTATTGAAATAACATTTTGATTGGTTTATTTGAGTTTTATATCATTTTCTGCCTCAATTATGTGCATAATATCGTTAAAACTTATAAAGTTATTTTGAATGTATGTTTTACTAGTTTTATATTATCATCTTTGAATGCTCAAGCTTTTTATATCACAAAATGCATAAAAAAATGAACACAAATATATTAAAATAATATTTATGTTAATCTATTTATGTTTTTATATCATTTTTTTCTTCATTTATGTATATAATATTTTTAAGATATACAATATTATTTTAAATAATATCTTCTACTAATTTATATTATTATCTATGCTAACATGCAAAAGGAAGAAATATAAAAAAGACCAGTTTAAGTTTGCTCTCTTTTCTTTGTTGATTTGTTTCTTTCTTTCCTTTTGCTGATGAGAGGCGAGACACCATGTTTGAAGGCCAATGGAGAAAAGAAGCCTATGTATTTGGAATAATTAGAATTTGTTGTTGCTTAGAATTAGGAAGATGACATGGTTTAGGCAGAAGAGAAAAAGAATTTTAAAAAATGAGCATAAGTAAGGAACAAAGTTGAACTAATCAAAAATTTTAAATGAAGAGGAGGGTTGACAAGGTAGCAAAAGGTGTCAGATTTGTCACTCATCCTTTCTAAACATTAAATATTAGAAAAAATTATCATAATGATTAAATATTATAATTTATCGTTGGGATATAAATTGGAGACATGATGTTGAAGCTAATAATATTTAGGTGCGTGCTAATTGTCCTCTATAAAAATCCTTCAAAAAATTATAATATTTAGGGGTGTGTTTGATGAACGATATTTATATATGTAACTTCATGCATAATTAAGTCAAAAACTTAATCCAATTATTTTGTTTTATTATATTTTTATTTATTTATAGTTTGTTTCTTGTAAATTCTGTCAAGAGTCGGTTATTATATATTTTTTTATATTTATTATAATTTTGGAGCAAAAATTGAAGGTGTTTCATAGCTGACTCGTTTGACGACCTGCTTCACCATTCTCTTCTTTTCGGCTGATAGTTTTGGGCTTTGACAATTTGCATTCTCTCCTTGGCGCAAATTCACTTTTGAATTGTGTAAAAGATTTTCATTACTGGGCCTCTTGCATGCACGTGGACCATCAAATAAGGACAAACAATATCTAGACGTTGAATTTCTCCTGGCAAGCATGAACGCTATGTGAGTTGTATGAAAATTAATACAATTATGGTCTACTAATTACTCCATGCAAGACGCAAATTGAATCCCAAAGATTGCGCTAGTCATTCTTGCGCCAACTGCTCACCTCAATCAAATCGCAAGGATCAACGAGTCATCAATGCTCAGATGCGCCAGACGGTCCAATCCTTATTGCATAATTCAAATCCGGTTCTAATTGCAAAGCAAAAACTCAGCGACTCAAGCTTCTTGCTCTCTTATATAAATCCTCCTAGACCTCTCATTCGAGGCACCCCGTTTTTCATCTTTTTCTTCTTTCTCTTTGAACTAGCATTCATACTGAATCGAGACAAATCTATTTTGTTCTTTCTTTCTCCATTGATAAGGTTTCTAGGAACAAGTAAAGTGTTTGAGGTGCAAAGTAGCATCTTTTTTCGAGTTGTAAGAAATGAATTGTATTTTCTCTTTTCTTTTAAATTTTATTAGAGATGTTTATTTTTGCATTTGTAGTTTCTTATTTGTTTAGTATGGAAGGCTAAGTCATCCGTCTAAAGATATGAATGTAGTCTGAATATTTTTATGTTACGCATATTTGAGTTATTTATATGGTTTATGTGTTGATTTATTTTATATGTTTAAACCGTTTGTGATATTATGAGAATAACTTAGTAACATTGCTGGTAATATACAACAAACTTAAAGGGTGAGTGTATTGCTGACGGGCACAAAGAGGTTACATAAAGTTAGGATTATAATATTATAAATACATTTTAGGTAAGTAAATCATGATACTGTTACAGTGACGTTGAAAGCCAGATTGAAATAAAATAAACTTAGGCATCTTGTGCACTACGGTGTATTAGAAACTAAGAGAATTCAAGATATATCACAGAAATTAATAGATTTAAGCCAAAGTGATATGGTGTGACGGTATCCTGTGATATCTGGATTAGGTACAATATAATTAGCTATAGACATGTAGTTAATTATCAAACATAGGATATATCCCTCAACTATATAAACCAACAAATATAATATATATAATCAAGCATATATAACTGAAATATGACGGTGAACTCATATACCTAGATACTGCATATCCATAAGAACATTTCAGTTTTACCCCTTAGTTATTAGTGCAACATGCATTCCTTTCGATACAGACCGCATTCAGTGTCTCAATCCATATTTCTAGGATTTGACCTACATTAGTGGATTCAGGGTAAATTCCTGGACATAGTTGCATCTCTCCCTCTTTAGGTTACCTTTTTAGAATATAAATATCATTTTTATTGTTTACTTTAGTTTTAGAATTGAACCAACTCATCTTTGATTGGTCTAGATTATCAAAGGTTAGTTGACCGTACTTATTAGCTCCTCCTTGTGGATCGATAACCCAAAGTACTATACGATTAGGTTGTGCGCTTGTGACCGATTGTATTAATACTAGAGCTTAATTTATTAAGCTTCACAGGACCCATCAGTGTTCAGTTTTTTAACACTCACACAGTAGAAATGAATATGTTTTATTTTCAGTATGAACACTCATGATAATAAATATGAACACTTTGAGCGAACTAAAATTCATTCTTAAAATATTGATATGTGTGTTTATACTTGTAATGGACAGTGTTCATATCTAATCAATGGGATATTCATACTTTGATCATATGTGTATTCATACCCGGTACGATAGTAACATGGGTCGAAGTACAGATTGAAGCATAAGTCGAAACACTCATATTTTTTATATTTATACATATAAGTATTCATTTTCACGTATAGAGATGTTCATACTTAGTTACTCGGGTGTAGGGGCATACAAACGGATTGGGTTAATTGATTTTTTAACCGAATCATTAAATTTTGGATTATTTAGTTTGATTTTTCGGTTTAAAAATTTTGATTCGGTGAAAATTTTAGCTAATTCGGTTTTTATTTTTCTACATCGGATAAACCAAATAATATAAAATTTATCTAATAAATTTATTTTACTTGGTATAAATAAGGATTATATCAAAGATAATTCGAATATATTTATTTTTTATAGGTTTTATTCAGTTATTTATTTTATTTTTTAACTATTTATTTCTTCTATTAATTTTTATAAGTTTTAATATTTTTTATTTATCTTTAAATGATATAATTTTAGTTTAACTGAATAAACCGAATAAAATTTTGATTTATTTGATTTTTAATTCATTCGGTTGATATTTTTAAAGTTTTGTTTGATTCATAATTTGACAAATGAAAAAAATTTGGATGTATATATTTATTTTGGTTTGAACCGAACCGACCGTTTATACAACCTTGCTCGGGTGTTCATATTTGATCGCTTGAATATAACAACTTGTCAAAATAAAAATATTACTAAAAATAAAAAATAAAAAATAATATAATTGAGAAAATTTGGGGATAAAGTCTCGGGATTAAAAGATTTTCTCAAATATTTACCGAATATATTCCCATGTTTTACTTTTTAATTATGTTGACTGTGAGAAATAATTATTAAATAGATCAAGCAGGATAACAATAGAAAGTGATTTAGTGGCTGTGTTTTCAAGATTGTTATCCATCAAACGGTAAAAAATCATTGACATAACACATAAAGCTTAATTTCAATTTTTTAATCTCATTTTGCTAAGAATAAGGGATATCCTTATAAGGAGATTGAAAAAACTGTTAGAAAAATCTATCTATCTGTCAATGAAAAAGAATTTGGATCGTCGATTAACTGACAGATTGGTCTTCATCGTTCACTATAACATCAAAGAATTATCTGACAATAAAATAAATTATGTCCAATCGATCCAAATTCAGTCTTCCTCTTCTTGCCCGATACACAGCTCCAGATATAACTTTCTAATTTTTCCACGTCTGCTGCTCTCTGCCTCCTCCCTTTTCCTGCCTGATACACAATACATCTTTTTAATTTTCCCAAATCCGCTACTGTTTGCCTCCTCCCCATTCCGAGAAGTCTGTCTCTCCTCTAAGAATTGTCAAAGACAATGAATTAGAACCCTGCAAAAGCCCTCTTATATTCTCTCCTAAGTGCACTCTCAGAACTCACAAGTACTAATACCCCCAAATTCCTCCTATTCTAAAGTACTAATTTCTCCTAAGTGCACTCGAGGAAAGGGAAATAGCATGCAAATGATAGCTTCCTCGAGGAAAGGGAAATTCATAATTGTTGAGAAAAATCTTAAATCTGGTGAGCATGTCTGAAGACTAGTTGATTCTCAGGAATAACCAAATAACCAATTGTTCATAATGGTAATATTCTCAGGAAGTTGATTCTTGTCTAATCAAATATTGCATAGGTGCTTGATTCAACTACTCTAAAACGAACCAAATTCTAATTTAATATGTTATTTTAGTATTTTGTTTTAGTTAGTTACTTATTTTTTGGATCCAATTTCGGAGGTTGAAAAAAAAATTTGGGTCCCAGTGTGATGTCTACACTGGTTGCTTTTATTTTTGGATTATTGAATTAAGGATATACTGGTTCTTATTGAAAAGCTATCAGCATGTGTCCAAATGGTAAATCAGAATAGAATAAGTGAATAACCCATAATGCGATTTTGTTATTGAACCCACTGCAATACTTTAATCAAGTCTACAATGCGCAAACTTACGATCATCATTCAGCTCACAATTTCTAAAATGTTTAGATAATATTTAACATATATATTCTCAATTTGTGTGTATGATGATTTATTTGATTTGTAATAGTTTGTCACAAATTCAATATATTATATGATTAATTGTCAAATTAATATATGAAAATTAATCCAACTTATCTGATATGGTGTTCTTTCATATGATTACTGAAAATTGATCAATCTCAAACTTATGCTATTTTAATTTTATTTTATAATAATTTTTTTTTGTAATTTTTTTTATTCCCACTACAATGCGTGGGCATTTTACTAGTACAAATAAAGGTGCTCTCGGAAAAAAAAAGTAATTGAAATCATGAAATGAAAGTAAGAGACATTTATTTAGTTAATAAATTGCCTTTAGTTCTATCATATTAAATACAGTAAAATATTTTTCAAAAATTCAAAGCATGACACATAAAGCATCGCAATTATTAGAAAATAAGCGGTCCAAAATGTCTTCAATTAAGGTCAGATCTTCCAATATTTCCCGATCTTCACATCAAACGGGTCGTTAATATGCTTGAGATAACTCAAATTAAAAGACCCTACTCTCACCTAGGCTTAGATTTAGGCCCCACTATGAAATTGCAATAGATTTCCCGTTAGAATACTACAATTTTAATGGACTTTGTTTGAGTTTTAGATTGAAATTTTGAAAAATCTATGGGCCCAATATTAAAATACTAGGTTTGAATGGATGATGAGCCCACCGCCGCAATAGTTCTTACTTCTAGGGTTTCCATTTCTAATATTAGATCATTAGATGCTAGCTCAGTCGTTTACAATCGTCGATTTGTACTATCCGGACTGAATCTCGTTCGTTCACGTTTATTTAAATATCAGGCTGACAGTCTCGATTTCTCACGTCGCTGCCTCTGTTTCCCCTCTCTCGCTCTAGATCTCTCACATTGATCGCTTTCAGCATTGAGGTTCTTTTTCGCGCTTTAGCATCTCTAATCTATGTTTATTTATCAGTTCTTTACTTACCGTATCAGTTAGGGTCTTATCGCGGATTAGGTAGTTCTTTTTCATCTCGCAGAAAAATTTTGATTTTCGTGTAGTCTCAAATCGAGGTTATTTATTTAGGTTTATTAGTTTTATTATAGCTTTTCTTGTTACCTGTGTGAAACTTTCATGTTAATGGTTTTTACCATTTTATTAATTGAATTTGAACTGTTAATGCATGAACTTTAAAGTCACGCGTTTATTATCAATGGATTATTTTCATATGGTTATTATAGTATGTTTTAAGATGCTAGGCTTGAATGGTGTAAATGACTTCCTGATTAGGTACAGTGGCATGATTTTGTCTCCAAAATGTTGTATGGTTAATCAAGGCTGGAGTCTCAGAAATGCTCTCTTATCACCCAATAAAGTTTGCTAATTTGCATCTTTTTAAAGGAATACTCGAGAGCTGTGAGAACTGGTACCATTTTTGGTTCCATAGGCCTTTGGTTTTTGGAGACTTACCATGCTATTGTACCAGAACTATGTTGTTGTTGGTCATATTATCTGGCCTTCATTTTAGTTTTTTTATTATCCTCATCTAAAATGATATATTTTTGTTCAAAAGGAGTATTTATATGTTCTAAAATTACTAATTTGTTCCATACATAAATTAGCTTTAGGATTCTTATAAGATGCACATGTATGTGTATGTATTATTGTCCCAGTATTATAATTCGGTAGTATTCCATAGGTTTTCTAGTTGAACATCATTTGTGCATTACTCAACATTGAATATGTCTGTAGTTTTACTTGTAATTATCTTCCATAAACTTTGGCTAATGTATTCTATGTTAGTTCATAATAAAGATGTTGTGATGTAATTATATGTGTTGTTAATATTAAGGATTTTCTTAATATTAGTCCATATTTGGAATTAGAAATGCAAGAATTCACTTGACATAATACAGAAATAGATGTTGTATAAATAAATGGAGTAATACTGTTATTATATGGGTTATCTTTGACAACTTTATACCTATTAAGTTTACTTTAGCCAGGTTAATCAGGCATAATGCAAAATATGCTAATGTAGAGTTGAATTTGAGGAATAAGAAACATATTTCTTCAAAAAAATTGGATAATCAAATTATTGGTCTTTGTAAGCGTCTCAAAAGAATTATTTGCTGGACTGATATTTGACATGTCTTCAGCTTATCTCAAAAATTATAAAGATTGCATGCATTTTAACAACATATTTAGTTTGTTCATATTTGTTCTTTTCTTATACAGTATCATGCAATCTATTCACTAAGGCTCTGACTACAGTTGTATACAAAATATCTACAAACATCATGATATTTCTCTAAATTCAGTATGAAGAGAGTGAAGCTAAATGAAGCCAACTTTTAATGTACAAGTTGTTCATAAAGCATCAAGAATAAATTATTTTATCTCACTTTCTTTCCTTTTTTGGTATTATTGTCATATTTTGTGTCCATACACCGGTATTGTAAATTTATCAATTATGTTGTTTTAGATCAATATGTTTTCTCTATTTTTAGCCTTATTGTTCTAGATAGTAGTTATTATAAAGTTGTAACATTTTTTATTTTATTTCATACAACATAAACCAACTGGTGCCATTATTAAAATCAATTGGCGCAAAAGTTAATCTACAAATGCTTGTGTAAAACGTGATGATATTTATTTTAGTTCATAAAGTAGTATGAGAGCTTAATAGCATCTTATATTTTTGTAGGAATATAAAAAAATTATTATAGAACTGACAAAAATACTTGAGCTGCTTGAAATTTAGTGATTTAATTTAGTAAGATATTGTTATTCCGAGTATAAATTATTTTATCAACTAAAAATTAAATCATTATAAATATAGGGAAGGGGTGACTTGATGACAATAAATTTTCAAATAAATATAAAAAATCTTAGAAATAGAAAAAAATCTTACAGATGTGTTCTTTTACTTATAGATTAGTGGTGATTCAAATTTCATATAATTTTATTATCATTTGATAATCCATCAAAAACCGATAAATTAGAATCGATGCAAAATGCATAATATTTTGATGAATTTTGATAGACTAGTAAACAATAATGAAACGTACATCTACTTATAGATTAGTGGAGTTGCGGGAAACGGAGAGGTCTTTGCGATGAGAGTGGCATTGCATCTCGGGAGAAGTGTGTCAGAATTGAAGGATTTTGCGGAATTTGCATCACCATCATGCAAGGTTGAGGATATGAAGGAATTTGCTAGCAAGTTATTCTAATTAATGCTCGGGTTAACCATCAATTTTGTATATATGATCTTCTTTTGGTTAGGATTTAGTCTTTTGTAGATAGAAAAAGTTAATATGTTTATTCTTTGTATAATTTAACTAGAGAAAATGACAATTAGTTGATTCTTAATGAGAAGATACTGTTTCACTAGTTGTTTACAAACGTACATCTATTTTCAAATTAATTCTTCGCAGATCCGTCCAAATTCAATGGTTTTGCAAGAAGGGCTTTGTAGGGGAATCCATCGATGAATGCAAGTTTCACGGTACATATGTAAACAAAGGACCTTTCAAGTTTGTATATGCAGAAAATCTGTAAACTTTCTTGTGGTAGAAATGTTAAAACTCAAAAGTTCTCATGTCTTTGGTCAGTTGCACAGCCTCTCTTGCCTTTGGAATGTGTAAAGATGCATTATTTGGGTTGATTTGTAATCGTTTGAATCTTCGCTGTGAATACAAGAGAAACTTCTTTATTCTATGTTTTTGGTGTTTCCAGTTGTAGTACCATTCAGGGTTGAAATGCTGGACTTGCATGGTCCCACTCTGGTCTATGTACATGTGCTGATTTGTGTATTAGTGATTGTTTGCTTCGTTTTTAAACATCTGTTTCTTTTGTCTTCATTTAGTATCTATCTGTGCCATTTTTGTTAATCATTCGTCTTTTTGGATCAATCTTTTTGATGTATCCATGATCAATGATACTGGTTTTTTCTTAAGTTTTCCTCTGTAAAAAAACAACTGGTACTGCTATATATAAAACTGTGAAAGTTATTTTAAAGTGTGTTCCATTGGAGGTCATGTGGTTGAATTCAGTGACTTGTCATGGGAGGCATATTCTTAAATATTAATGCATCTGCAAAACAACTGCACTCACAAGTGTGAGAGGAAAAACGATGACTCCAAAAATTCATTTTCCTTTCGTTTCTTTTTAGTAGTTTACTCTATATTAGTTAGGCAAATATTTCTGCTCCACAATATAGAAAATTTTAGTTTCTGTTGAATGGTTTTATGATTTTTCATTATTTGGTTTGCCATGTTATTTCCTTTTTCTGTGTTTTAGCCCTTGTACAAGTTGTCATTTGTCAAGTTCATGTATTTAGTATGGATTTCAACAAAAAGTTAACCCTTTATATTTTTAATATGAAGGGTTTTTGAACTCTCAATGACCAATTAAGAAATGTTCCTTCGTGATAAGACAGCACAGTTCGTTGCACTTTTCTGTCGACAAAAAAGTTAGAAACCCAGTCCATTTGACAACAAGTCTGTCATGCATCATAGTGACTTGCTATACGGATCTATACAAATAAAAAATGCAATAATAAATAGGGATAGAGTTATAATTTTAGGTTGGGGGCTAAAATTGATAATTTCAAACATTCACTACACAGAAAAAAAAATTAGAGAGGACTAGATATATTTTCAAAAATTAGAGAGGACTAAATATATTTTCAGACGTTTTTAAAAAAATAAGGGGCAGCCCCAAACACCTGAATCCGTAACTGACAACAAATCCTTACTTCCTGTAGTTTCTCCTGCTATAAATCCTAATTAGAATCCGCAGATTAGAATCCAAAGATTTTGCTAAGATTAAGAATTGGGAAGTTTTTTTTTTCTTATACGCCCTTCAACGTTTCATATTTAATCAAATATTTTTTTTAAAAAAAAATTATGTCTCAAGTGGCATTGGTGGTATGTAGTGAATCTCTTTAAAGTCGTTCATTAAATTCATAACTTCCTCAACTGTCTGAATGAAGTTAATTATTAGACAGCGATATCTGTATTGATTTTAAATCGTAGGTAATCTTATTCATGTTTTTTTCCATCTCTCACGTTGTTACTATTTTCATTAGTTAATGGAAAGAGATTGGGAATGAGAATTATCTTTCAAGGAGTAGTCATCTAGTGGTCTCCAGGGTGTGCCCACAAATATGTGCATTATATTTATTTACAATTTGTTGAGCATGAACTTGTATATACGGAGCTCATTTTTTTTGCCATTAATTCTGTATGGACGTATATCAAAAGCATATTGTCGACTACGATTTTTCTTGATAAAAATAAACATGAATAATATACAAACTTATACGTATTATGACAATTTTCTTTCAAATAATAAATGCCGGAGCGAAAGCTCTTATATTAAAAGAAATCGTTAACAATACTAAAAGAAATTTGAAGGAGAGACCACACTGTTTTTCTTTCTTTTTTTGGCGGGAACAGAGCAAGAGGGGAGACATGTGAGCCCCTCTCACTTTCATGCCTTGTGGTCTCTAATCTTTAGCATCACTGCTCTCTGTTCTCTTTTGACATCTTCTCAATTTCATCTTCCCCGCTATTTTGAACCTGGCTCCAATTGCCCTGAAATATTGCCATGGGACCCCACATGCATTCACGAGATGTAACAATTAAGTTATTTTTATAATTTCATCAAAATGAATAATTTTATGTATCTTCAATTGTTTGGCTATCAGAAGTTATTTTATGTTTCATTGATATGTATTTTCAAGAAATCTAACAAGATTATTTCTTATAGAAGTCAATTAATATTGATCAAAAACTCATTGATTTTTTTTTCTTTTGTGTATGCGGCCAGAAACAGAGGAGATGATGACCTTTGCACTTTATACTTTTTTTTTTAAATAGTTAGCACTAATTATTCGTTCGTTGGTAATGCTTGCCAGCACTGGGCCTCATTTCAGGAAAAAGGAAGATCAGTGACACACTAAGATATGCTTTACTTAATTTTTAATAATCTTACTGTGAGTATATTAAATGCATGTTTGGTTCTTGTGGTGTTGTGGGCACCCATTAAATCATTAATTGCCTTTTGTGACTTAGATCCATCACCCATGGTTACCTGGATTTTAAGTGGGTCGGGTTCATGTATACATCAGTTAAAACTATCGTAAGATGGCAATTCTGTAATTGTGATATGCGCATATGAAAAGGAGTGCACAAATATTTAGCAAAATTTTTCATTATGATATCTTCTATTTCTTATGAATATGTTATAATTTATTCAGGCTGATTTGATTAATTTTGCTACAGTACATGCAGGATCATATCGAATCTAGTGAATGGGTTATTGGTATGATGGTATTCATATTCACAAACCATTTAGCAATATCTGATCAAGTTTGGTAGGAGCATGCATGCACGTTGTTAAATGATATATTAGTGTAGTTTTGTTTACTTATTTCTCTCTTTCAGTTGCAGTGCTAGAGCCTAGAGACTTCTGCTCTTTATATTAATCCAGTTGTAACCATTCATTGTCTCATGTTTAGTGACACTCTCCTAAGAAGATTGATTACTTAAATTTGCTGTGAGTTGTACGTAACAAGACCATTATGAGAACGGCGGCTTAATACATTAAATAATTAATTAGGCCACTAATTGTATATAAGAAAAACACAAAGGATGGACCATTAATTGAAGTCCAAAGCTCTGACAATTCGTCCAAGTTTTGTTGATTCTGATTCATGTCACCACTAACCACAAATATCTTAGTCGAACTGGTCATCATTAATTTAAAGATTTTTTTTTAATTATAATGCTGCATCTATCTCCTAAATTAAGGTTGCACCATCACAATCAAACTAACGTTACAAATGACAATTTGGTACAATCACCATGGATGCTACCTATGGACATATGGTCCTGCTATTTTCCCTGTTGTCAAAGAAACTAAATAAAGCTCACTAATAGTTGGATTAATTCTAAACACGCATTTAACTTGGGTAATTCGTATGATATTTCACAATATCATTATAAATTAGAAAATAATTTGCAGATACATTCTTAACTTTAAAAGAATATATGATGTAATGAAGTTTATATAAGCATAATAAATTTGGTAAATATTATCATACGAGTAATTTTAGTGTACAACCAACTTTTATGGTACATTCAATGCTTATGGTATGTTTTTTTCTGTTTGAAAAATATTGCTCGAATGAAAATTTTAAAATTGTAGATGTGTTTCTAATAGCTTGGATAAGATGTGTATCAGATTTAAAATAATTTAAAGACTAATTAGTCATTCATCATAAATATTATCAAAAATCCATCGTTAAAATTAAAAAAATTATATGATGACAGACAAAATCTCTTTGAAATGAACTAAAATTTAATACGTGCTCTATCTAAATTATTAGAAATACATCTACAATTTTAATTTTTTCATTCGAATAATATTTTTCAAAATAGTAGATATACACTAAGATTACTATTATTATATATTCATCAAAATTCTGCTGTGAAACAATTTTCAAGAAATAAAAACACATCTATGGTTAATGTTCCAACTTCATAAATATTTTTAAAAAATATTAAATAAAAGTATATAAAAAGTAGGATACTCTTTGGAAGTTACAACTACTCTTATAACTTTTAAAAAGTATCAATCTAATTAATCAGGACAGACAAATAAAAGATGCAAGTAACTTTCACAACTCTATAAAATATCTAAATCTGGTTAACAAAATATAAGTCGGTACATTCACTAATAGAAATATAGAATTATTTCTTTTCCTTTTTCAATTTCGTTGCAATCATAAAAACGTCGTACTTTGGGGACAGGAGACAGCAGTAATTTGACATCTCTCGGTTGTAGGTCCGTGATGCAATGAAACCCTCCAAAAAGGTTCCATGCCCACACACTGACACCAAATCACTTTAGACCCCGCAAAAAAAAAAAAAAAATATTGATGAAAGCCCGTAGGCAGGTGGCAGACCACGCAATTATCTCTCTCTCCACGGTCACCAATGTATTCAGATCCTCTGTTATGAGATCTATATTATGTCCGTGCATCAAGTCTCTGACTTTCAGGACCTTCTATCCAGATTTTCATACGAGACGTAACCTTATCAGGTCCTCCCTCAGAAAATGGATTCAGTCTTCATCTCCTCTGCGGGCCGTGGATAAAGATGAAGACCGACTGGCCAGATCGGGGCATAAATGGATAAATCTCTAACAGACCGGACCACCGAGGCCGGGCCGTGAGTATTTTTTTGTATTATTTGATTTTTAAATTATTCAAAAATACATAATTATTCAAAAATACATAATTAATTCGATGAAAATGATTATTTAAAAATTAATAAATTTCTTTTTCAACTTTTATTATTTTTTTATAATTTTCTGAAATTTTATTTTTTACTAATTTTTTAATTTTTTAGTACTATTAGATTTTTAAATAATTAAAAATAATAATTCGAATTAGTTAAAAATTATTATTAAAAAATATGATAAATTATTATTTTTTTCGATTTATAAAAAAAAAAAAAAAAAAAAAAAAATGGACCGGACCGGACCGTGGGCCGGACCGGGCGTCCGTGGGGTCCGGCCCCGGGGGCCAACGCATATGGGGCGGGTTCGGTTTTTTAATTTGGACCGCGCTTGGCCAGGACCGTTTGGGCCGTGCGGGGCCAGTGGGCCGTGGGCCGTGTGGGGCCGTGGGCCGTCCGGGTTTGGACCGGACCGGACCGTCTTCAATACTCTATGGCAGACCACGCAATTATCTCTCTCTCCACGTTCACCAATGTATTCAGATCCTCTGTTATGAGATCTATATTATGTCCGTGCATCAAGTCTCTGACTTTCAGGACCTTCTATCCAGATTTTCATACGAGACGTAACCTTATCAGATGATTCAGTTCTTCATCTCCTTGGCAATGAATAAAGATGAAGTTCACTGGCCAGATCTACATAGATAAATCTCTAACAGAGAACCCAGACTCTTTTTTCCATCTTCTTCTTGTCGTTTTTTTACTGATATATTTCTCTGTTTCTTGATGACTTTGATACACTGGTACAATGCTGTAATTTTTTTTAACTAGGCATATGGTAGGTGTAGAAAATTGTGTTACCAAAAATAACAATGTGCCAACAAAAGGCACAGTAGTGAAAATATGGGTTCGATAATTTTGATGGTTTTAAAATATGAATTTTAATATATGTGCGGTTATTTTATATATATATATATATAGTGGAGATACCGTGGGGTTAAGCTCACGGAGGCCTTCCGTGAGGTTAACTCAAAAAACATATCAAATCATTTCAAAATTTTAATTTATCATTCTCATTAAATTCTTTATATGAAAATCTCATGGGATGCAAAAATTTGGAGCGTTTTGAGCTTTTTAAGTTGTGGTTTTTAATTTTTGAAAATCAGCTCTAAAAATAATAATAATAATATATTCAATACTTGAACATCATTTTAAAAAATAAAAAACGGTGACTTAAAAAGCTCAAAACACTCTAATTTTTTCCTTCCCACAAGATTTTTATATAAAGAATTTAATGAGAATGATAAATTAAAATTTCGAGATGATTTAATATGTTTTTTGAGTTAAGCTCACGGAAGGCCTCCGTGAGCTTAAGCTCACGGTATCTCCACTCTCTCTCTCTCTCTCTCTCTATATATATATTATGTGAATGTATATCCGATTCAAAATATATATTATATATGTTTATCTCTATCTTTATTCTTTATTAAACATTTAAGTGTTCTAATTCAGTAACGATTTAGATTTTTTATTGATTTTTCATAGCTATTATCAACCATCATATTGATCCATTCTCCATATAATGTTATTATTTGTATGCTTATTTGTGTTGAAATTATAGTTTTCTCTTAGTTCTCATTGTTATACGGAATGCTACATAATAAAGGAGTATAATTATTTTTATTTATTTATTTTTCTTAAATTTCTCTCAATTCTGAATATCATTTTTTTATTTTGAATGCCGATATTCCTCTCAATACTGTATTTATTTTACATTCATTTCGTATCCATAATTAAAATTAAAATTAATTGCTAAAATATATTTATTTTTTATTTTCTTTATTTTCTCATGAAAATCTAAATTTTTATATTTTAAAATTATCATCCGTAACAATGCATGAGTAAAATATTTATATTTTCTAAAAAATATTTGAATAGATCATTTATTTTTAAATAATTTAATATAAAATAAAAAATATATATAATAAACTATTAATATAATTTTATATTTTTCATATGATTACAGTAATCATATGATTAATTTTATAGACTTAATACGATAATTTTTTTAATAAAAAAATATCACATATTATTATATATGCATATACATATTTTTATACATACAACATCACATTACATAAATATAAACACACTGCATATGAGTCATTGTAATCGTATTTTAAAACAGTGATTTTAACTGTGACTAGGCATAATAAAGAAAGTGATCCCATCCAAAATGGGAGCAATTTGTTGAATATATTTATATGCCGTCGGTAACACGTACTTTGTTGAAATACTTTTTTTTTGTAGAAAATATATTTGGGTTTTACCGATTTTAAGAACCATATGCGATTTGTTCCCCAGCCGTTCATAGAATTCATGATTTTTTTTTTCTGTTTACTTTCTAAAATTCTATGCGCATTAAAGAAGATTAACTATTTCTGAGTTATACTTGAGTTATAGAAAAATTAAGAATTTTTAAATCATGTTAAATTATGTATTTTTTATGGTAGCAGTTCGTTCATACTTCTTCTAAATTTAAGTTATTTGTCCATGGTTTTGCCAATTATAAGTTCAAGATAAATTCCTTCTACTATTGTTGAAAACTGTTGGCAGCTAATTTCTATTAACCAAGATATACATCAAAAAATTTATAATGAGTTCTATAAGGTTGGGGATCCATTGTAATGATTAACTTGATAACATTAACGATAATTTTTTAAATAAATTCAAAAATCTTCATAATAGAAAAATAATTTTTTAATAGATATTGAAAAAAATTAAATGATCGGCCCTGCTACTATAACAAGTGTATCATGAATATATACACTGGAAACTACAAAGTAACACCATCTTGCAACCGGAGCTAAATAATAAATATTTTTTAAATAATGAAATAACAAAGGATATGGTCAGATACTCAGATTCATATGAATGAACTTCCCCACTTTCTCTCTATCTAAGAATTTTATATGGCTTGTAAGCTAAGGGTGTTTTTCTTGCTTTGGCAGCCTTGCCAACTCCACCTCCGTTTTCTTTTCTCTTTGCCACTTTCCATGTGATGCCTTCTTTGAATGATTTTGTTCTTTTGTTCCATTAATTAAGCCTCCTATTGGTTAGGGAACAAACAATTAGGGATTGGGTTGCTTTGTCTCGGTTTCCAATGACATAGTTGTTACTCCTCATGTTCTAATATCTTACTTCTAACATTTTTTTGGAAAAGAAACAAAAAACTGCAGTTGATTCAAAACATGACTTCTATTGACACCTATGAAATAGTATCCCTTAAAATTGGACCAGCAGATAAATGATACTCATTAAGACATTATGTAATAATTTTGGTTTTACAATCTTTTTAAAATTATATTTCGGAATTTTAGGTTTTTTTTTAGTCAATAACGAATAATTTGTACATAAATTGAACCGTGGTACTTGTAACTTTTTAGAAGTTAGTGACGAATTATTAATTAGATATTTCGGCAGCAGAAATTGAAAACTTGACCGCAGTAAAACTGTAAAAGTGACCTCGCGTAGCCAAATTTTCATATCTTGCCCATGAGATTTTTATCCGAGATCTCTCATCTCTTATCCCTTGAATGATTTCCTCGTCAATCAAACACAGTGACTTAGCTTTAGTTTTCTGTCTCTGACAACAAACCAAGAAACAGAGTATATAGCTTTAGTTAATTATACCTCCACCAATTTTCTCTGTCATCCGTTCCTGGGTTCTCTCTCTCTCTCTCTTTCTGAATTCTTAGCCATGCCAATATGCCATGGCCATTTTAAGTCTTTTTAGGACCCCCTTTGCTCTCTCCTCCTGTCATATAATCATTCCTTAGTAATCCCCTATCTCTACCAAGTCTACAAACCAGCATCTCCCTCCCTCTCTCTTTATCATTTCCTTGCATGTGCAAAGAATTCAGCTTTCACTGTTTATCTGTTTAAAATCAAGACCTTTTGAGTTTACCCAGGTGTGATTTTGGCATTATTTTTGTACAGTGTTGTCAGCCTTTGGGTCAGTATTGAAAGTTTGAAACCCATGTTTCTTTCAAAAAAACCAAGTATTGAACATGGTTGTACTGTATTGAGTTTGTCAGCTTTTTAGCCTTTCCTTTTCTTTGTGGTCCTCTCGTTTTATGCTTTCTCTCTCTTTTTCTTTTCTGAAAACGTTGACAGCGTCTCCTAAGTCTGTTTTATTCTCCTCTCTCCTCTATCTCTCTGCTTCTGTATCCGAGTGAGACTTCTTTAAATAATCCGAATCGGGCAACTAGTGAGATTTGCATGAGTCGAGAGACAAGGAGAAGAGACTAGATAGAAACGGGATAAGAGATCTGATGGAGCGTGTATATACCGCATTTCGATCCCAATTTTGTGTTGATGGTAGTTCGGTAGTGGCGGAGAAGAGCTCAATATAGGTAGTTTAGTACTGAATTAACATAGATTTATGTTTTCAAATTTCAATTTGCTAATGCAATCATGAATTTTTGTTACCTTTTGTCCTATATATTATATAGCTTCTGTGAAAAAAGTAAAAAGCTGGTCAATAACCTGAAGTTCTCTACAAAAGAAAAAGAAATACCAGAATGAGAGAAAAGATCTGAAATTTCTCAATCAGATAGCAGTACACTGTAATTTTAGTCAACAATTGAACTTAGCTCTCCAGTCTACACTCTACACTGTTTACAACAACCACAACAACAGCACTAACACTGTTTAAATTTCCAAAATTAACAGCACTCCTCAAATATTTTTTCATGGTTGTTACTACAACTTGATTTTGGTTTTACAACTTGAGCTTATTACTTATAATCTCATGTAGACTCACATTGAATTCAACTATTTCATTTAACACAAATCAGGCTGTCTTAATTTAATTTTCAGTTGAATGCCCACGTTGATGATAATCATCCTTATTTTCTACCATTCTGGTAATAAAGTTCCGTAGATATTTCTTCATTTCAGGGAAACAGCAAGAGAAATACAAACAGGCCAATTAATATCAACACTAAATTGTTCGAGGAAAAATATTGAACAACAGAAAATGGACAGATTTGGAGACACAACCAAGCAATGGAATACAGACCCAACAACAGCCTCGTCAGATACCACAAGCAGAGATGCACCTGCCACGTGGAAGGATTTCGGCATGTCTATGAATGCCATCTCATTCGGGTTTGCAGCTACCGCTGTGTTAATATCAATGTTTCTCCTCATGGCAATTTTTGAGCACTTCATCAAACCAAGAATTTCAAGTTCGTTGAACATTAGAGGAGCTCGAGGTGGCAGCGGTGCCTCTCTTGATACCGAAATATCACACGGTGGAATGCATGGGAAGATTCACAATCCATCCAAGGTAATTCTTTTTCTCTTTCTTTTGGATTAGGAAACTTAAGTGAGATTCTGTGATATGGTAAATTGTAGAATTTATTTTTATTAAATTGTTTGCTTCAGTATATATAACTGGTCCGTACGAGATGGTACCAGTCATGACCTGTATGGTACAAATTCTTTTTGAAGAATGTAAAGAATAGAGAGAAGTGAAATCGCGTATTTTCATTACTCAAAACAATCTCTTACATGCTGTCTTATATACACACTGTACAATCAGTTAGAGACAAAAGTTTGTTACAACTGCAAATCATAGTAAGTTACATTAAACACTATGTAGTCTTCTGTATGGTGTCGCATTGCACGTCTTCGCTAACAGCCCCTCAAACGTACTGTGGAGCAACAATGAACAGGTTTGGATCTTAAAAACGAAAAACGAGTTGCAGCCAACAGTTTTGTAAGGATATCAGTGAGCTGATCATTGGAATAAATGAACCTGACCTGAATTGCACCAACGGCCATCTTTTTTCTCACAAAATGATAATCTAGCTCAATGTGCTTTGTTCGTGCATGGAAGACAGGATTAGAAGTAAGAAACGGTGCCTCTCTTGATACCCAAATTATCACACCACTGCACAGGAGTTGTGATTGAAATACCCAATTCACAGAATAAGTTTTTCAACCAAACTACTTCGGTAGTTACTGAAGCAAGCCCACGATACTCAGCCTTGGTGCTGGATCGTGCAACTGTCGTTTGCTTTTTAGATGACTATGAAATGAGGTTAGACCCCAGAAAAACCAAATATCCAATAGTGTACTTACGATTATCAGGGCAGCCTCTCCAGTCGACATCAGCAAAAGCTATAATGGTAATTGTTTCAACTGGTGTAATCGATAACTCATATTCAATTGTCCCTTTTAAATATCGTAAAATCCTCTTTACTACCTGCCAGTGAGTAGAAGATGGTGCATGCATAAATTGAGAGACTCGGTTCACTGCAAAGGAGATATTTGATCGGGTTATGGTGACATACTGCAGAGCTCCGACGATGCTTCTATAAAGATGGATATCCTGAAGTAAGCTGCCATCAAATTTAGATAATGCCTGACCTGCAGACATTGGTGTGGAACAAAATTTAGCCCCTTGCATCTTTGCCCGATCCAGAATCAAGTAGATATATTGAAACTGTGTGAGGAACAAGCCAACAGCAGTACATTGCACTTCAATCCCCAGAAAATAGTTGAGCTGATCAAGATCTTTTATTGTAACTTTCTGATCAAGAAGATGTATAAATTGTTGTATCAAATTGTTATTATTACCAGTAAGTACGATATCATCGACATACACCAAAAGAAAAGCAATGTTACCACCATGTCGATAGATAAAGAGAGAAGGATCAGAAGTACAGGGTTGAAAACCAAGTTGAAGAAGAGATTCTCATAGTTTGTGGTATCAGGCTCTTGGGGATTGACGTAGACTATATAGGGCTTTATGAAGACGACACACATGAGTCGGATAGGCACTGTCAACGAACCCCCGGAGGCTGTGACATATAGATTGTCTTTGACAAATCACCATGCAGAAATGCATTGTTGATGTCTAGCTGTCGAATGTCCCATTTCTCAGTAACAGCCAGGCTCAAGATAATTCTAATGGTTGTAGGTTTGATAACGGGACTGAAGGTTTCTGTGAAGTCCAATCCTTCTTCTTGGGTATAACCCTTGGCGACCAGACGTGATTTAAACCGCTCTATTAATCCATCTGAACGTCGTTTGGTTTTGTACACCCACTTGCAGCCTACTACATTGCTTGCTTCAGAGGATGGAACAAGAGACCATGTGTTGTTAAGTGCCAATGCATCCAATTCAAGAGCCATTGTATGCCTCCAATGCGACAGCTTTGATGCTTGTGAATATGAAGTAGGATTCAAGTTATCGAAATCCAATTGCAAAGATAATGGATATTGAGTAGCAAGGCAGGCTTTAGGGATAGTAGTTGTATCTTTAGTTTTAAATCTGGTTTGCATGTGGTGAGTAGACAGTGAAAGAGAAGATGGTGGAGGAGGTAATGAAGGAGCATGGGTAGTAGGTTTTCGTCTGGTATAGAATTTGGTGATAGGAGGATGAGAGGGTGGAGAGTGAAATGAGATGAATGATTGATCAGTTGATTGTAGAACTAGTAAAGGTGATGTTGTTGTAGAAGAAGAAGAGGGTAGAGACTATATTGGTTGAATGTTTTTGAAAGGGAATGAGTGTTCATCAAAGAGAATATGCCTAGACATCAAAATTTTATTGTTTCGAAGATTTAAACACTTATAACCTTTGTACTGATGAAAGTAACCAAGCAAAACACAACAAGAAGACCTGGGTGCAAGTTTGTGTGGGGCATGATGGCGAGTAAAGGGATAGCATTTACAGCCAATGACTTGAAACAAGCTGTAATCAGGAGATTTGTTGAAAAGAGCATGAAAGGGTGAGGAGAAAGATGTAGAGGAGGTTGGAAATCGGTTGATAATATACGTAACACTCTCAAAAATGTCTGGCCAGTACTGATGAGGAATGTCGGCATGAAACATCGTAGCTAAAGCTAATTCCACAATGTACCGATGTTTTCTTTCTATTGGACCGTTTTGTTGAGGTGTGTAGGGCATGACAAGTGAAATTGGATGTTAGGATATGCTCGAATGATAGGTTTAAATTCAATACCGCCGTCTGTTTGAATTGTTTTGATTGTTATTGACAGAAAATTCGCCTGTTTTCATAATTTTATTAAATAAAAAGTAAAATTATTACATAGTGGTATTTACATGAAGATCAGGAAAAGAAACAAAAAAGAGAAGGAGATAAAAAAGATAAACAAAAGAAAAAGGAAACAAAAGTAGAGAACCCCAGAAAGCCTGGTTAGATAATCTCCCTAATTTGTAAACTATAAGTAGGTTGTCCAAAATGTTGCGCTCCTATTAGCTTCAATGGCCACCAGTAGTTCAGTTCTGAATGTATGAGAAAAGATTCGGCGGTTGCGTTATTTCCATAGTTCCCAAAGCGTGATGAAGTATCTGACGTCTCAACTTGAGCGAGCTTCAGGAATGCATTGAGCTCTATTTTTTAGCCATAATCGCTTTATATTATCTATCGATAAATTTGGAGACCTAGATGGAAAGCATGACAACCATGTCCTTTGCGCAAATGGACAGTGCAGGAAGAGATGGTCTAATGTTTTATGACTATTAGTGGAGCACATGACGCATGATGTATTGTGTGGCCAGCCCCTCTTCTCCGGGTTTTGCCCCATGAGTAGCTTATCTTGTAGAAGGATCCAAATGAAAATTTTAATTTTTTGTAGTACTTTCGCCTTCCACGAGTACTTATCGTACCCACACCTCACACCGAGATTGATAAGCAAATTGTAAGTTGATTTGCATGTAAAGAGGTGTGAGGTAGTCCCATCTCCACTCCAACCCCCCATTTTTATGTTGACTTGTAAGGAAAATCTGATATAACCCGAAGATATCCCGAAGGAAAAAGGATGGAAGGGCAGATGTGTACCCTTGCTGCATATCTGACCCAATGGGTGGCAGGTGATAATTATCCCATAAGAATGTTGACAAGATTGAGTCCCTTTTGTGATATACTAACCATAGCCATTTTAATAATAATGCAAGATTCTGTGTTCGGAGATCGAGCGCCCCTAATCCTCCATTTATCTTTGGCAAACATATCTTTTCTCAGAGAACTAAGCAATGGCCATTCGTAGCCCTGTCTTCTCCTTTCCATAAGAAGCGCATTTTGACTCTCTCTATATATTTGATAAGCCACGTTGGGAGCTTGAAGGCTTGCATGTAGTGTAAAGGTAGCGCATTTATTGTTGCATTAATAAGAGTTAATCTTCCTCCCTTAGAGAGCCACTTGCCTATTGAACCCCGAAATCTACCTTGTACTTTTTGCAGTAGCGAAAGGTAGTCCAACTTTGTTGATTTCTTGGCTGAGAGAGGCAATCCCAGATATTTTATCAACGGGTGCTTGATCGGACAACCCATAATTCCTTGAACAACTTCCCAATGAGTGGTAGGGATTGCAATTGGAATGAGGACACTCTTTGCCGAGTTAATTGTCAGCCCCGTAAGAGTTGCATATCGTTTCAGCACCTCTATGAGTACTTTAAGGTTTTGCGGGTGGGCATCTGACAAGAGTATGGTATCATCTGCAAACTGATGTGCTGAAAGTGTTAAGGTGGGGTGGAATATAATAGTGGTTTGACCCTATTCAGCAGAGTTTGTAGCGTGTCTGCTACTAGGATGAAGAGAAGTGAAGGGAGACTACTAGGATGAAGAGAAGTGAAGAGAGCGGGTCTCCCTGCCTTAACCCTCTTATGTGATAAAAAGATGTCCCATGGTATCCATTGACTTTAACCAAAGATGAGGAGGATATAAGGATGTTGTGTATCCATAGTGCCCATCGCTCAGGAAAGCCCAACTCTTTCAGGAACGATAAAAGAAAGTCCCATGCTACCGTGTCAAAGGCCTTACAAAAATCTACTTTAAAGAGGACCGAGAGTCTTTTATGCCGATGTCTCAAGGTCTCGGCCTCACGTGCCACAATAAAGGTCTCCATTAGAGTACGTCCTTTGATGACGGTCGTTTGATTTGTATGAATCAGCTTCGGTAATTCCCTTTGTAATCGATCCACTAGTAGCTTGAATATTATTTTCGGGATTGCTGAAATCACACTGATTGGTCGGAAGTCATCTAGCGATGATGCACCCTGAAACTTAGGGATTACTGTGATGGCGGATTTATTGAGCCGCCAAAGATCTAACGTATTATTTTGGAAGGCCCAAATTTCCTGTAGCATTTGTGGTTTGATAATGTCCTAGAACGTTTGATAGAATTTCGATGGAAAACTATCCGATCCCGATGCTTTGCCCTTTGTAAGGGAGAAAACTGCCCGTTTAATTTCCTCCCGAGAGAATTATTCTGCTATTGTGGATAAATTCTCATTTGTTTGAAAGAACCCGGCGATATTAAAAGCCCGATTTATCGGAGATGTTGTTCCTAAAATCCCTTTATAGTGATTTGAAAAAGCATATGCTATATCCCTTTCCCCTGATATCACTCGATTCTCATCTTGCAAGGTTGCGATTGTATTCCCTCGCATTTTTGACGTGGCTACCGCGTGAAAATATTTTGTGTTGTTATCCCCAAGCTTGAGCCACCGCACGGAGGACCGTTGTTGTCATTTTGTTTCAAACATAAGTGATAGATTGTAAGCATGTTTCCTTAACTTAATTCTAAAGTTAAATTCTTGCGGTGCGAGGAGTCTATGCTCTTCCGCTTGTCTAGACATTCTATCACCTGTATGGTACAAATTCACTTGAGAATTCCTTCTTGACCTGAGTTATTGAATATATATATATATATATATATAGATAGATAGATAGATAGATTGTTCCTTTAAAAGAAATTATAGTTTCTTCCCAAAATCATTACATCCTGTTTATCAGCAGCAGGATACCATTAAGTCTAGGCAAACTATACATGATAAGATGGCCAAATTTCTATGCATAAGTTACTCCTTGAAATTAACAATTACACTTATGTCAAACAATGTGTTTAAAATATGTGACTGCCAGGTGGAGCCCCTATTGTCGTCAAACTTTTCAGTGGTGATGCCAGGTCAGCAATACCCGACATACATTGCTCAGCCGGCACCTCTTCCGTGTTCAAGAGAAGGCATACACTGGCCACCGCATGATCATTTTTCCCATTCCACCTTATAATTTTAAGTTATTTCATCTCTTTTGTATAGATGAATCTCCTTCAAGTGGAAATGATATTTTTTGTACATTGTTTTAGCTGCCTTGATGAGCTTATTTCTTATTTGAGTAAAGGCTAAGATATTATGCATCATACAGGTTAATTGGCGCTACATATTGGTATCTTGTTTTCAAAGTTTAAATAGTCCATTTAATTATTCAAGAGAAAATTCGTTGCTCTTCAAATTTACTTATAAAAATTTACTTATAAACTTTTCTTTTTAAAAGTATTCAATGTGATCATCATATGCAAATTATTTATAGATAAAATTTTATATATTTTGTAAATTTTTATTTTTTTAGATAGATATTTTTTTGAATGGTTCATAATATTTAAGTAATTTTCAACTATTAAAAGATAATAAAATTTTCTAAAAAAGTATAAATTTTATCTATAAAAAATTTGCACATGATGCTCGTGCTGAGCGGTTCGAATTTCTCTTTAAACTATGAAACTGAAGATATAAATTCACATAAAATAGATAAGTGCTATGCATAATATCATAGTCTCATTTTCTTCTTTTATCCGATTTTCCCCCTAAATTCTCTAGTGATGGTTTGAAATTAATATATTTTGATAATTTGGCGGGACTGCGGTAATGCGTATCGCTGTAGTAAATTTACTATATTTCAGAAAACATATAATTATTCTTAATGTCGATATCCATATGTACTTTAATACAATGCAATTGCATCTTAATGTCGCTGTATTAAATTTGAAATATGTTTTCTATTAAAAAAAGCTGAAAACATCATCCCTACTACTAGCGTTAAATTATAGTGCTGGAGTGGTTTACTGTAAATTTTACAAAGAATAAATCTCCTTGTAAGTGGAAAATCTTCAAACTGTACAATTTAGAAACTATATTGTTCTAAAATAGTGTCAAACAAATTGAAATATTATAGCAACAATTAAAATCTAATTGTTATGATAAATATAACAATAAAAAATATAAACACATTGATAATCTAAATCATGCTATGTTGGAACGAGCTCGACCTCGAGTTGGTAGCTTGTTGATACGACCCTTTATTTCATTCATAATCATTGAAATGTGAAATATCTTTAAAATTCAATTGTTCTTAAATATAACAACAAAAAACATCCTTTCTTTGTTGATTTTTGGCTTTGGATCCTCCATTTCATTCATGATCGAATGTGTATCTTTGTATATTGGTCAATCTCATTTATTACCATAATTACGCCAATGACCAAATTATGTGTTAATGTAGTACTGGATGGTATAATATGGACTAACGTACTAAGTGTAATCCAGCCTCCTAAATGAACAAACAACAAGCAAGTGATCGCATGGGATGCCGGTCAATTACGGTTTCTGACACCAACAATTACCAATTCCCGTCATCGCTAATTCAACCTCATATTTTATTTCACCCCTTTATCCCTATTATTTCAAATAGAAATTATTTATTATTGCTTAAATTTTAAAATTAAATAAAAAATTATATAAGTATAGAATATTACTGTCTCGATAAGTCCATTTCTGTTGTAAACATCGAAGTTGTTGATACCCCAATCCAGTGGTATGACATCGTAAGTTGTTCCCTTATCACCGTGATGTTTTATCAGTTCGGTGATATTTTGGGAGAATACCAGACCTTGGGCTTCCCAAGCTGCTGTAATTTATCGACGCTGATAGAACCACTCAACACATTTATGCCACGTGTTCTCGACGGTAAAACATTTGTGCCATGGGTGCTTCATTCCCCGATTGATAAAAGGAACGGATGTTTGCCACTCTTTAACTATTTCTCAGATAATTTAATATCAACTTTATTGGTTCTATGATGCAGAAATAACTTCTTCCCAGATATGGATAACCGGTAATACGTAATCAGTCAATAGATTTCGCTATCACGCTTAATTTTGTCTACACGTTCAATGACATCAAATTTAATTTAACCCTAGTTAGAAATCACCTAAACAAATTATCATTCATCGCACGAGATTTCAAAAGATTTGTATCTACATGATATTTGATCTTATATTTGAGTCATTCCTTGATGATCAAGGTACAGATCCTTATATTTAATTTTAGTGATACATATGACTATGATGGGTCCAAATCAGTTTAAATTTGAGGAAATTTTGTTTAATCCAATTCGCTTCTGTATATCCAACATGACATTATTTAGACCGCTGATCCAATTGTGTTAGTATGATCCGCTGAGTTATATTCCTTTGGCATATGCTTCATATAGAATTTTATTCCAATCTGACTTTGAATTTTTTTAGTAAATAAAATATAGCGTGATTGATATCTTACAAACAACTAAAATTCAAAAAGGAAAAAAAAGGTGTCACTAAATGAAAACTTATAAATAAGTAAGACAACATATTATTGATCTTAACAATAATTTAAAATCGAATGTGAAGCAAGAAACCATGATAATGAAACTCTAAACTCAGTTCCTAAGATGACATCCCAATCTCAAAGGGAAGGTAAGAATATTGATAATAGCATTAATAATATTAAGCTGATATCATGGAAAAAGGAATAGCACATGAAAATAGTTTAAGTTTTCTCGAGCAATTAATAAGAACCTTATGCTACATTATTAATCTTAATGAATATGAGAAATTATTACTAATAATAATAATATAAGTAAATAAATAAAATAATAATAATAAAATAATGTGTATATATAAGTAACATGTAAATCAAAATAATAATAGATAGAAAATATATATATATATAGAAACTAATGTTGTCATAATATTCAACCACGATAATCTAAATAAAATAGAATTTTAATAATGTATCAATAATTCAAGTAATTGTAACGTAAGAGACTTATCAAGATGTTCTTAAATTTGAGTTCACTGATCAAAATTGGGAGAGCTTAAAGCAATGATATAACAATCAATATTTAAAATAATAGCAAAAAAAATGAAAATGAAGCACATGAAATTAATGAGACCTTAATGTAAGCGTAAAAGGAATAATTTATATATTTATATATATATATATATATATATTCAAGATTTACTCAATCATAATGAAGATAGTATAAGGATAATTAGTTAATCAAAGTCATTCGTTTCGGGACGAAACAAAAATTTTAAGGGGGGTGAAATGTCAAACCATGAAATTTAATTTGAGCAATAATAATTATTTAACGTAAATTAATAATTAACCTAAACCAATAATTAAGAGAACATATATATGTATATGATTAAATAAATCAGTAAATAAAAATAATATAATATAAATAATTAAGAAGGCCAATAATAATAATAATAATAATAATAATAATAATAATAACAATAAATATATGTGTATATCAATAAATGATGACTTACGTAAATTAGTAAATGAAGACCCAATTTTTAAATAAACTAAAATAATTAGACTAATAAATAAATAAATAAATATATATATATATAAATTTGAAATAAATAATAAATCGATCAAACAAGAATTTAAATAAAGTGAAATAATACAAAAACTAAATATAACGTAATATTAACTCAAAAGCAATAGATACAAATGGGAATAATAATACTAATTAAGTCAAAAAGAATAAAATAAAAATAAATCATGATTTAAAATCACCTAAAAACTAGCTAGTTAATTTAATTATAAAGTTAAATTGTAATTAACTATATAACCTAAAATAAATAAATATAGAACTACATAATTAATTGAAATAAACTGGTAAAAGTTATGTAACGAGTCACCCAACCCGTTTCAAGTCCAACTAGGACTTATTTCACCAATTGTCACTCAACATAGGACAAAATGGATCCAAAATAAAATAATAATGAAAAATAAAAATAAATCTTATAATGAGTCTATGAATGATGTAAGATTGTACGACCATATAGGGTGTCCGGCGGGTCAGAACACAATCTTAGTTTCATTCACCGCACAAAAATCCACACGGTTCCCTTCTTACCCGAACCTACACCCACTCTCTCTCTCTCTCTTCATTAAACCCCTCCAGTCATTTCCCATTAAATCTCGTCCCCTCACTCGTCTCGCTCGCGACCCTAACTCTCCGCCTTTTCCCTTTTTCCTCTCGCGACTCTGTCGCTCTGTCTCTCCCTGTCTTTCACACCTCTCCCTCAGTCACCACCCCGACCCCCTCTCTCTCCCAAAGACTTCGTTCTCTCCCCGTCGAGCTTGCGACAACTCTCCTCTCGACCATTCCGCCTCATCCTCAGTCACCATCCTTCTCGCTCGCAACCACACTTTTGTGCCCCTCACTCCATTGTCACATCAGCCACAACCTAGACTCTCCTAGCCCTTTCACCGTTTTCCCCTTGACTGTGCCTATCCTCGCTTCCCCGACCCTCTCTATAAAATGAACCCTGTGCGTGCGCCTCTCCCCTCTCTACTACCTTGCATCTCATGCGCTGAGAAAACTTTCAACGAAACCTAATAAGAACAGTAGGGTTTGGAGATAGGGGAAAGAGGTGGTGGCCGGGATCAAAGAGGAAGGTTTTTGAAAAATATCTTGACGAGCTGACAAACGATTACACTCAGGATGAGACGGCTCATCTGACAAGATCGTGATGCGCCACCAGAGACTTAGCAATTTGACGTTTCTGACCTAACCAATTATTCTCAGGTACGGTTTCCTGGGATTTGATTTCCTTTCTTCAGAATTAGGAACCCATACCGAAAATAAAACTGTTTTTAAAATAAATCTGAATTGCGGTGTTTTCTGACCAAAATGATTAGAGACTTAATCTGACCTGTCATATGCATCCGGTAAATTGACCAGCATATTTGAGACATACCCGCATTCGCATGTCATATCATGTCATACTGCACGTAGACAGGATAGGAGTAGGATTCGGGAAATAGTCCCGAGATAGGATCAGATAGAATTAAATGTTAGAAAAATAGTCCCGAGATTAGGAAAATATTATTACTATCACTAATTAAATATTAGGAAAATAGTCCCGAGATTAGGAAAATATTATTACTATCACTAATTATTAATTCAGTTAGGTAGTTAATCATGCATTAAATGCATGGGAGTGCTGAGAAACGGACCGTGTAATTCTCAGTCTGAGTTGCCTTGCATAACCAGACCGTTGTGGTTACTTATGGTGACCCATAGGCACGTGGGAACCACCGGTCTGTATATGTACTGCGCATCTTTGCCTGTCGAATTATTCACCGATCCCGTCATTTGGCGGGTTCGGCTGTGTCAGAGTGTTTTCTTTTGATCTTTTATTATATTTTATTATTATTCTTAATATGATTAAATTTTTAGTCCAAATTTGAGCGATTAGGATACCGTGTACTTCAGTGTTTAGTGTGGGCGGCCATATTCGAGACTGGAATCTACTTAGTGATAATATATTATTATATTTATCCGGCTTATTTAGGATCCTAATACTGTCCGAATGGCTTTCTCCTTTGGCCCTTGGTTGGTACAGAGAAAGTCGGGATGTGGTCCGCTAGCCTTAGTGGGTACAGTGTAGGCTCCCATTTGCTTATATTTCGTTTTGATACTTTTACGGGATGCGGTTCTCTGACCCTTGGTTGGTACAGTGTAGGCTCCCATTTGATTTCGATTTGTTAATTCATGACTAGTTATCTCCTTTTAGCGATATGGCAACTGAAGACATATTTATCCATTTGTTTTTATTTTGTAAGGTGAATTACAAGATTTAGCAGACCAGAGTACGTGCTTATGCACGCTCACTCTCCTTGGGAGCCCGAATTGTCGTTTATGCGGCATTGGCGCCGCATAAACATAAAGTCCTAAGTTCGTAAGTTGGGTCGCTGGTGGCGCCCGCTTATGCAAGGCCCAAGTTCGTAAGTTGGGACGCTGGTGGCGCCCGCTTGGGATAGATCTGGTGATTTACAAATCGGGATATTTATTTCGAGTGTTTGATTCTCGTGCCTTATATTTTATATTATATTATTATCTCCACAGATTTTCTATTTCGGGGTTATTTGCCATTTCATGTCATTCATGTAGGTGTGTTCTCAATATGTATAAAATAATAATACATTAATATATATTAAAATATTTCATTACATTTAAAATTCGGTATCGGTATTTGGGTCCAGTCTAGGAAAGAATATCAAATCTTAAGGCTGGATCTAAATCTGTACTGAGTAATTTAAAAATTACTCATGTTTCCACGGTGGTTGTGGGATCCAGGTTTACAAGTGCGGGATTGAGTTTTGAGGAGAGTGCTAGGTGCAGTCCTGCGTGATATCAGAGGTGCTTCGCCGCATCAGCATAATGAGGCGGGTAGATAATTAGGACTTATCGGGTATCGGGTTTTTTGTTCATTTCTTTGGGTTTTAATCGAGAGATTTTTGCTACCCATTCCGATGGAGTTAGCCACGCCGGTGTCGGGCGTTGTATCCTACTGTGTATTCTGGACTGTATATTATTTTGTATTATTATTATTGTTTTGTTTATTCTGAGATTTACTTTATTTTATTCACTTAGCCTTTCGTACGCACGTCTCGTCGTGCGTACGTGGCGGGATTAAGCACCCATAATCCGTTTCATTTATTCTATGGTGTGATAGTTAGTGTATTTTAATTTTACAACAAAAATTAATAGTCCAAATAGAAAAAACTTACAACGTTGATGAGACGAGAGTGGTGAATACGGATCGGCTCTGGATCTGTCGAAAAATAAATTTCCAGTTGGAAGCTCTTGCAACAGTAACAATGACAATTTTGAAGAAATGGTTAGCTGAAGGAAGATGAAAAAAAAATCTACTGGGTGTGCTATATAATAGCAGGATGCTGGGATCGAGTTTAAAACTCGGTTCCAGGTGTATTGGGCCGAGTTTAAAACTCGGTCCAAACACCTGTAATTTTCAAAACGTAAAAAAAAAAAAATTCTCGGACCCGAGTTTGAAACTCGGGTCTAGCTATGTGCGCAAAAGTTGGAGGCGATTTGGCCAATTTCTTATATTTATTTTTTATTTACTAAAATAAAAAAAATCTGAAACTTGGCAATATCCTTTTCTTTTGAGTTTTAACTGTGTCCAAATTTGACTAAATCGGACCTTGAATAACGAACGGAAAATTTTATTTTTCCTTGAAGTTTGTAAACATTTTTAGTTCAATCGAGTGATTTAGTTGATGAACATTGTTTAAACAGTGTCTGTTGTTTTTAATTCAATTAGTCTTTTGAATTTTTTTTTCTTTTTTTTATCTTGATTCAGTTTAATTCATTTATTCATTGTATTATGTAACTAAAAAAATAAATCCCGAGATATCCTTGTCATTTTTCAAGTTATTTAATGGGAAAATTATGTACCCATGAAAAATTCCCCACCAATTTTGTAAATTTGAGTATTTATCATTAAAAACTCACTTAACTTGTTATTTACCCATATGATGAATCATCTTCGATAAATCAAAATTAAAATTCAATAAAAAATTATATGGCCAAATTAATTCTACCGTCTAATTCACTTCTTTTTCATTATATAAATATTTTCTTTACTGTTAAATTGTTAGTCTATGTGACTCCTTCATCTCTTTTATATTTGATGCTTTATAATACAACACCTTAGTTTTTTAAGAAAATATTATTATAATAAAAAATAAATAATATCAGAATGACTGTCATATCTAATCAACATTATAAAAAACAAGTATGAAAGAAATGAGGAGTAGGTAGAAGGAGGGAGAGAGGGGCGATACTAGAGAGATTTAATTTGAGTTCATGATACACGAGTAAAAGAGAAATAAAAATTCAATCATTTATGAAAATAGATGAAAAGGAAGGAGGAAAAAATTAGGTGGAAAGATAGTTTGGTGATATAATTTTTTTATTGAATTTTAACGTTAATATAATATAGATAACAAGTCAAGTGAATTTCTAATGAATATATACCTAAATTTAAAGAATTGATTAAAAATTTTTAATCAGTCAAATTTTTATGGGTACATATTTATTTTTTTCTTATTTAATTTTGTTTAATTAATTAAAAAGGGTTAATTTTCAGTGTACCCATCAAAATTTTTAAAATTATCAATATCCCCATCAAAACACTACAATATCCTACATCCCATCAAAATTTAACATCCTTTATTATATCCCCTTTTCTTCATTTAATTCATAATAAACTATTTTTAATATTCAATTTATAGTTTTACCCTTCTTTCAAAATAAATTCGTCCCTTTTAATAATGTTCCAGCACAAAGAGAGAAAAGTTGAAGACCCTTGATTTGCTTCTCCATCGTGAATCTTTGTTTATATTTTTTCATGTCATTAGATAACCATTTCATATCATCTGAAGCCAAGATGTTATATTGTGTTAGTATTTGATGATGACACATTTGATATTGCTTCTGAGAACTAAAAATATATTAAGTTTAACTTGAAAAGTATCTCAATGAAAAGATCTTTGCAAGAAAAATATATGCGCAATTATAAACAAAATAATTGACATAACAACTTTATAAAAATTAGTATCTTGTTCATACGTTGCTAAGGTGATGTCTTTTAAAAATATAAAAATTCATATCTTCAAGTGAAAAAATAGAAATAGAAATAAAAATAATTTAGTAATTAATATAAATTCAATCACGAATACACAATTAATGTAAAATAAATGTAAAATTAAGAGAAAAGTTGACATTCAGAATTTAAGAAAAGTTAAAATTCATAATTGATGGTAATCTAAAAAAATAAAGTAGAGCAAATGTACTCCTAAATTATATAATATTTTATGTAACAATCAAAATTAAGAGAAAATTATAACTTCAACACAAATGACCATAGAAATAATAATAATAATAATATTTAACGAATAACTCAATCCGATGATTGATATTAGTTCTAAAATTCAACAAAAAATCTGAACAGTTACAAGATCAGAACAATTACGTACTTAATAAAGAGTAGAGATAATAGGAGCAAGAGTGACAAAAAAAATGCTAGTTTCTTATTATTTTTATTATACAGTAATTAAATAGAATGAACATCTCTATTTTAAACATGCATCCGTCCATACTTCTATTGCTATTGACTAAATATCTACAAATATTTTTAGTGTACAGCCCAAACAACTAGTTGCCTTGTTGTAATAGAGAATTACTTCTTTGACTGTCACTCGTATTGAAAGATGAAAGAAGGGTAAAATTATAAATTGATTATTCTGAAATGATTTACTATGAATTAAGTACAATGAAAGGGGATAGAAGAAATTATGTTAAATTTTAATGAGAACATAAAATATTATGGTATTTTGATGAGATATTGACAATTTTAAAAATTTTGATGGGCACAATATAAATTAACCCTTTAAACAAAGTGGAAAATTTCGTTTCTGTTATAATAACAAAGATAGAAGGTAAATGTTGTGAGTGGCTAAAATCTTATTTCTATATTATCTCTTTTGGAGATGTGTCCCAATCAACACCATACAATGCTCTATTTATAGGTTAGAAAACATCATGTAATAAAGGATAAAGTTAATATAAAATTAAATCTAGAATTAAGAAAGAGGTAAAGGAAATTAAAAATATCTATCATTATGATAGAAGGTGGAGGAGGTGAAACATCTATCATTAATATTTTATAACACTCTTCCTTAGTTGTTTCGCCTTATATTATACACTATTAATATTATACTACTGGATAAATATTAAATTTTGATACTTCATGATCAACTTGATTTAACTGATACTTCTGGATCAGTTATGTTGCCTCATTAAAAACTTTACTAAGAAAACCTAACGGGACAAAACTTAGTGAAGGAAAAAAGAGTGCAATGTGTATAATACTCCCTCTCATTTTAATGTACATCTTTTAAGCGGCGAATATCAATCTTATGTTAAAACTACTCAAAAATATTTCTTAGCAATGATTTTATGAATAAATCCGCCAAATTATTACTTGATTTGATTTGACAAACATTTATCAAATCATTCTTCTGTAAATCATGTGTTGAGAAGAACTTTGGTGAGATATGCTTGGTTTTGTCACCTTTGATATATCATTCTTTGATTTGAGCAATGCATGTATCATTATCTTCGTATATCACCGTCAGATTTTCTCTCACTGACTCGAGACCGCATTCCTCTTGGATGTGTTGGATCATGGATCTTAACCATATACATTCTCGTCCAGCATTATAAAGAGCAATTAATTCAGCATGATTTGATGATGTTGTTGTCAATGTTTGCTTTGTCGATCGCCATGAAATTATAGTGCCGCCATATGTAAACATATATCTGAATTGTGACCGAGCTTTTATGTAAATCTGATAAATATCCTGCATCTACATATCCAACTAGTTTGGACTTTGTATCTTTTCAATAAAATAGTCTCATGTCACACGTCCCACAAAGGTAACGTAATACATGTTTGATTTTGTTCTAATGTCGGCGTGTTAGATCAGAACTATATCTTGCTAATACATTTACAGAAAAAGTAATGTTAGGTCTCGTATTATTAGCAAGATACATCAAAGCCTCAATTGCACTTAAGTATGGTACATCAAGACCAAAACTTTTTTCATTTTTTTTGGGCCGGTAAGGATCCTTTCTTCACATCAAGTGATCGAACAATCATTGGTGTACTTAGAGAAAGAGCTTTGTCCATATTAAAATATTTCAACATCTTCTGGATGTAGTTTGATTTATGGACAAAGATATCATTATGCAAATGTTCGATCTGCAGGCTGAAATACAACTTTGTTAGTCCAAAATATTTCATTTCAAATTCATTCTTTAATAATTTTGCAGTCTTTTCGATCTCTTCAGGAGACCCAATGATATTCAGATCATCAACATATACTACAATAATTATAAAACTCGAGATTAATCGTTTAATAAAAATATATGGACTAATTATATTAGATTTATATCATTCTTTTATGAGATATTCACTGAGTCGATTATACCACATTCGACCCGACTATTGTAGTCCATACAATGATTGTTTTAACTTTATAGAATATATTTCTCGAGGTTTTGATTTAAATGTTTCAAGCATTTTTAATCCTTCAAAGACTTTCATATAGATATCATTATCGAGTGATCCATATAAATAGGCTGTGACAACATCCATGAGACTCATTTGAAGGTTCTCAGTGATTGTGAGACTGATTAAAAATCGAATAATTATTGCATCCACTACAGATAAATATGTTTCTTCATAATCAACTCCTGATATTTGTGTAAAACCTTATGCCACCAGCCTTGCTTTATATATCACAATCTCATTTTTCTCATTTCTTTTTATTACAAATACTCACTTGTAACCTACACGGTTAATATTTTTAGGAGTTAGGACTACAAGTCCAAAAATATTTTACTTTTCAAGCGAATCTAATTCAGTCTTTAATGACATCTTTTCATTTTGGTCAATCATTTTTGTGCATACTCTTCTGGAGTTTTTGGCATATAATATTTTCATTTATCACTTCAATTGCTATAACATATGTAAAAAAATTCATCAACACATATTTCATTTCGGTTCCATATTATACCATTATGTACATAATTCATTGAGATCTCATAATCATTTGGTACCTGAGTTTCTTCTGAAACTTTATCAATGACCTCTTTTAGGGTTCTACTTCCAATCTCTTCTGGGATGTTACTAACAATCTCTTCTGAAATTTTATCGGTAACTTCTTCTGGAGTTATAACAACTACATTATTCTACTTTTTCTTTTTTCATGGATTTTTATCTTTGAAACCGATTGGTCTTCCACTTTTTCTTTGTATAGTAATCTTTGTCGGGGTTATATCAATTCGAGCGGGTGTATTTAAAACTAGTATATGTGATTTAGTCACTTTTTTTATATCTGTAAATGCATCTGATAACTCATTTATTATTCTTTACAAATGTATAATCTTTTAAACTTTCAGTTTACATTGACCACTCCGGGATCAAGATATGATATTGATGATGCATTTCAAATTACTTGATTTTCTAGCTTTTTTTTCTCCCCCTAAGATTGAGAATATTATCTCATCAAATTGACAATCAGCAAAACGAGCTGTAAAAATATCTCTAGTTAATGATTCTAAATATTTAACAATTGATGGAGAGTGAAAATCAATATAAATTCTCAATCTTCTTTGTGGTCCCATTTTTATGCATTGTGGAGGAGAAATTGGAACATACACAGCACAACCAAAAATTTTAAGATGAGACGTGTTTGGTTCTCTTTCAGAGACAAATTATAATGAAAAAAATTTATGAGATGTAATTGTTCTTAATCTAATAAGTGCAATAGTATGTAATATGGTATGTCCCCATGCAGGAGATGGTAGATTACATTTCATAAGTAATAGTCTAACATTCAGTTGTAATCTTTTAATTAATGATTCAGCTAAATCATTTTGTATATGTACATGAGCAACTGGATGTTTTACCTTAATCTCAATTGACATACAATAATCATTAAAAGACCGAGATGTAAACTCTCCTGCATTATTAAGCCGATTCTTTTAATTTGGTAATCCGAAAAATTTGCTCTCAATTGGATTAATTGTGCTAATAGCCTAGAAAATGTAATATTTCTTGTAGCTAATAGGCAAACATGTGATCATCGAGTTGATGCATCAATTAAAACCATAAAATACCTAAATAGTCCACATAGAGGAGAAATAGGCCCAAAAATATCTCCTTAAATTCTCTCTAAAAATAAAAGAGATTCATTTTCAATTTTATTTTTAGATGGCCTAATTACCAATTTTTTAAGAGAGCATGTTGCACATGATAAATCTTTTGATAATAAGATTTTCATGTGCTTTAGGGGATGTTCATTTGCACTTTCAATTATTCTCCTCATCATAATATTACCTAAATGACCTAACATGTTATGCCACAGAGTAAAATTTTTTGTGTCATGTAACTTATGGTTACTGACCATATTTGATTTTATTGAACTTATGTTCGTACAATATAGTCAAGATGATAAATCTTCTAGCTTTTTCAATATGATATTGTGGTCATACTTAATCATTGTAATTTGAAGATATTCAATGTTATTTTCAGTCATGGTTTCGATATGATAATCATTACGCTAAATATATTTAAAACTTAATAAATTTATTATGGATTTACTAGAGTATAATGTGTCATTTATAATTAATTTTGTTCCTTCAGGTAATAAAATACAACATCTTCCAGATCCTTCAATTAAGTTACTAATACCAGAAATTGTATTAACATGTGTCTCTGTAGTAGACAATTGAGAAAAATATTTCTTACTTTTTAATATAGTGTTTGTTGTTTCACTATCTACTAGACATTCGTCTCTAATACTTGTCATTGCTCTGTTAGAGCCTTCAATCATATTTTATTTCCTTTGAACAAAAAAAATATACAAGATCAAATTTAAAGAAACTAATTTTATTCATGAGAAACATAAACTTACAATATAAAAATGAACTAAAATAAATAAATAAAACATAATTCATTTTATCAACATTCTCAAAGAAATTAGAAACATCTAGGTGTATATCCATGAGTAAAACCACTTGACTCATTTTCAATTAAATGTGTTTCTACTTCTTTTCTCTTTTTTCTTGATGGATGTTTGGTAAAGTTCAACTAAATATTTGGGAGTACAACATGTGCGTGACCAATGATTTATCATACCACATCTATAACAACTACTTTTAGACCTTTTAGAATATGGTGAATTCTTTTATTTTTTATATCTCCCGTATTGTTGTCATTTAATTTGGAATTATGACATTCACATCGCCAAACATTATTGCGACCACATCCACGACCTCTTCTGAGGCCGCGACCACGACCTCGACCACGATTTCTTTTAAATGATGTTGCATTCGCTTCAGGGAATGATGTCACATTTGCTTCAAGAAATAGACTAGAGCAGTGGGTCATGATTGATGATTTTTCATGAGAATCTCATTATTTTGTTCCGCAACGAGAAGACATGATATCAATTCTAAATATTTTTTAAAACCACGCTCCCGATATTGCTGCTGCAGGAGCAAATTCGAAACATAAAATGTGGAAAATATTTTTCTAACATGTCTTCATCAATAATCTTTTTCCACATAATTTTAATTCAGAAATTATGTGAACACATTACGGAATTATATTCACCCATAAATTTAAAATCTTACAATCTTAAATGAATCCATTCATAATGAGTTTTTGGGAGGAGCACTTATTTTAAATTTTCCATAATTCTAACGGATCTTTCACCGTTAAATATTCAATTTTTAAATTCTCATGGAGATGATAACGGAGGAATATCATTGTTTTGGCTTTCTCCTGTGGGGAGGCCTTATTTTCATTTTTTATTGTATCTCTAAGATTATTTGCGGTAAGATGGATCTCAGCATCGAGAGTCCATGGGAGATAGTTCTCGCCCGATATATCAAGGGCAACGAATTCAAGTTTAGTAATATTTGCCATAAGAACTACAAAATAAAAATACTACTAATATTAATAAATTTAATCGAACATCCATTTATGAAAATTACTAAAAAAAGAATATTAATAACTTCAGGTCATTAAGAGAAAAGATTAGAGATGTTACATTTATTTGTTTATTTATCTAATTGATAACTTTTGATTATCATTTTAGTTGAATAAAATAATAACTTCTGGTTATTAAGTATATTGATAACTTCGGGTTATCAATTGTAACACATTTTGATAAAACTTTCAATTATCAAATATAATGACTTCTGACCATTAAAAGTATCAATAACTTCTGGTTATTGAATAAATAAAAAAAATATTTCTGATATTTACTTATTTTATCATTCTCTTCGGGGAATGAAAATATTAGTCTCATCCAATATAAGAAAATTTTCATCAAGAAAATAGATAATTAATGATAAAATGATAAAATATAATCTAAAGTGTACATATTTTTAAAGATTATCTTACGATAATCTAATTATGTCGATCTCGTGCATCTACTATAAAATAAACTTCTGTCACAACTCTACTAGAGCGAAATCGTACTGATAACGTGTTATAAAATAAAGATAGAAGACAAAATTATGAGAGACTAAAATCTTATTTTTATATTATCTCTTTTAAATATGTACCCCAATTAATAATATACAAGTCTCTATATAAATATTATATAATAAAGGAAAAAGTTAATATAAAATTAAATTAAAAATTAAAAAGAACATAAAGAAAATAAAAAAAATATCTATCATTACCAAAGGAAATAAAAGAGTAATATTTTATAACAGTTCCATCTTTTCCTTTCCTGTTTTAATTTGTTACTTAGTTCTTATTTACCCGTCGCCTTTTCACAATTCAGAACCATCGTCTTCCGTTTACTAGTTCAAACCCTAATTTCAATTTCTCATCTTACCCACCCCCAACTCTAATGGCAACCCGACCAGTCTCTGGCATGCAAACCCATACCATAACCCTTGACCCTCCCTCCTCGTCGGAATCCCTAGTTCTCCGCCTGAGACCTCCCAAGAAGAAGGTGCAGTGGAAGGAGGGAACTGTCGACAATGAACACATGAACAAGAAGAAGTCGAAGAAGTGTTGCATCTTCCACAAGGATAAGCCTTTTGATGAGGATTACAGTGATGATGAGGACCCGAACAACTCTGGTGGAGGTGGTGGAGGCGGCGATCCGGAGGCAGGGGGGTCTCCACACGCGGGTGGATGTTGCTCTCATGCAGGAGGAGGAGCCCACCATTAATCGTACCGTTGTGGTGATTCCGAAGTTAGTATTTACCTATTTCGGTGCTAATTTCATTTCTTCTCGTCATGTCCGAATAAAAAAACTGTATGTCAAATTCGGATGCACTTTCTGAATGAATTGGATTAATTCATAATAGAGCTTTGTAAGAAATATAGATTAAAATTGAATTTTCATTATACTTGAGTACAATGTTATACTTGTTGTATCCGTGTGAGATTAGATTCATTTTGAGATGTGATTGAATTCTTGCCAGATTTGTGCTCTCAACCATGGATCAGAATCCGATTAGGTGTGCTTCATGTTGGTATCTCTTCTTTTAGGCTAAATTGTAATGATCGTTCAATCTAAAATGGTAAATTTTGATTGAAATCACAAGTTATCTCTGAGTGAGGTCCATACAAGTTATCTTCATGTGCGTGCTTAGGTATAATCCTTTGATTCCTAGTTGAATTGTTAAGGGATATGGCCAATGTTTTCAGTCAAGTTAAATGTGTGTCCTGTTTAGTGTATAAAAACAAATTGATTTGAGAGAGAAATACAATGTTGATAACAGAAATAATACCTTTTTCCAATGTTGATCTTACTGGAAACAAAAAAAAAAAAAAAAGGAAAAAGAAAGAAGTATTTTAGGATGCCTGACAGGTCTTGCAAAAGATGCCCGTCCTCCCAAATAGTTTTTAACCTTTTTTCTTATTTTGAAAACCTTGTTATTTTTACCACAGAAGGACTTGTTAATTGTTTCCCTATTTCTGCTGTATTCTTTGCTAAAATATTCTTTGTCAGCATCTTATTTTTCCTGACTAACTCATTGAATGCCTTGAAATTCAGTACAATATTGATCTCTAATTGTGTATCCTTCCTCCAACTCAATCTTTCTTTACTTTAAGTAGGGTATCTGACAGTAGACTGGTATAATATCTTACCAGGGAAAAGTTTATCCCAATAATTTGGATACATTTCTTTTATCAAAAGTCAAAGACCAGTCTTTATCTCAGTATTCATTGGGGCTGTACCGTCTTCTGTCATAGAACTTTACATAGGTGCAATTTTTCAATTGGCACTGAAAATAATCAACAGATCAAAATGCATATGCTAGCTCGGTCAAAACATAAATATAGTAATCTGTTGGGATTATCATCTGTAAGTTTATATATAGGTACTTGAAATCTGCCTGTTATCTGTGCGACTAAATTTCAACCTGATTTTTGTAAACCAAGATACAAATTAAATGAGCGTACCAAATTCTTCTATATTCTAATTCAAACTTTGCATAAACTTGCAGATAGGATCTTCATCAGGAGTTCAGACAAAGATGTGTCTGCAGAGCCATTGTGGTTTATTTTTGTTGTTGATTTGATTAGCCCTGTAAAATGGATCATACAGTTATGGTGTGCTAAATCTCTCAGGGTTAGTTTTTTTTTTTAAACTGCATCAAATAGTTTTTTGTATGAATTCAATATAACTAATTATATCATTATCATTATATAAATCATGTTTCAAACATAATTCTAAACATAATTTATTTGATGCAGTTATATTCTTTGGATAATTTTTTTTTCCAATAACTTTATCTTGTTCCGGGGTGGAAGCCCCGAAAACAGCCAGAGTTAATCAATAAAGGCTACGAATATTATTAGTTACATGCTTCTTTTTTTTGTTTGCACTAAACTAAAGAAAATTAATCATGTATTACACAAAAAATCTGCTCGAATATTGTATTGAGTTGTTTACTTTTATTCATAATTCGAACCAATGTGGATAGAAATTCAAGTCATATAGTCATAAAAATCGACTGATTTCTTCAAAATTGAGTATACATGTAAATTCATTCGTGCTAAATAAAACAAAGAAAATGTACATGCTTTGGGGGAAAAATAGCTGGACTGCATTGAAAACACTTTTATTGTTTTCCTTCACGTTTTTTATTCCTAAGATGGTCACGGTAAGACGTTTATTTATACTCCACGAAAAGTCTGAAGTCTTTTAGCACCCGCATATGTCATGTCATTAATTTTTTTATCTACTTAAATAATAATTACATCTGAAAAGGTGTCATTTTCAAAAAAAAACTGAAAAATAGTTATTTTTTTTAAATAGCAAATTTTGATATCTCTATTCTTTATTAAGTACGTATGTGTTTTAATTCTGCAACGATCTAGATTTTTTGTTAAGTTTTTAGAACTAATATCACTCATCAGATTGAGTTATTCATTAAATAATGTTAATATCTTTATGACCATTTGTGTTGAAGTTAGAATTATATCTCAATTTTGTTTGTTACACGAAATACTACATAATTTAGGAGTACAATTTTTCTATTTTATTTTCTTTTTTTCATAGATTGTCATCAATTATGATTTTTAACTTTTCTTAAACGCTAAATGTTAACTTTTCTCTCAATTTATATTTATTTTGCATTAATTATGTATTCATGATTGAAATTTATATTAATTACTAAATTATTTTTATTTTTATTTTATTATTTTTCACATGAAGATATATTTTTTTTATATTTCTAAAAGATATCATCGTAGCAACGCACGGACAAAATACTAGTTCTAAGTGATTTCAATATATAGATTATCTTGAGTAATTTGGATCATCCTTTCGGACCTTTGGTATTGAAGTTTTGAAGGAGAAGCAAAAGTCCATGATGCTTCCCGAAACACTATAACACAACTCTTACTATTATTATTATATACATCTTTAATATTTAAAAAATATATCTAAATTTCTTTAATAAGAAATTTTATTAAATATATCTAAAAATATATATTTCTAATTAATTATTTGAGGATAATATATTAATTATTTGAAGACTATATTATCGGGATAAAGTCCTAGTTATAACCCTAATTAATATAATCTAAAGATAACCTCGATGAAATACCATATATATAACTTGCAGTTCTTTCTTGCCCAACATAAAAAAGATACAATAAATATTACATTTATGAAAATTTTGGAAGATTTAAACCTTATTAGTAATTTACGCGTTTCTATTCTATTATTTTTCATGAATTCATCCGCGCTTAAAGCTAACATTTAAGAAACATACTTTATCTTTGTTGTGAAAAAGTAGTGATTTAAGTGCTTTAAAGTTTTTAATGTGCTATGTAGAAATGATATAAAGTGAAATAAATTAAACTATTTTATAAGATGAAGTAACTCTGCCTGTGTGGACTAGTTTCTACACAGTCTGTCCCAAGTCAGAATAAAAGAGTAGGGTTGTGGTGGGTGTGACGAGCCCTGCACTAAAACAGCCAATCTTTATGGAAATAAAACTCAGTCAATTTTCGTTGGAGCGTCACCATCTTAGCGAAGCACCATATTGGAACCCGGATATGGTGATAAGAGAACAAGGGTCGGGTCGTCACCGCCTTAGTGGCGCGCCATATTGGAACCCGAATATGGTGACAAGTGAGCGAGAGCCGGATCGTCATCACCTTAGTGACACGCTACATCGGCGCCCGGATGTAGTGTCAAATGAACAAGGGTCTTCGCACTTGACTCGACGAGTGCGAGGGGCAAGGAAGCTAGTCGGGGAAAGTATGATTCGTTTAGGTAGTTGGAATGTAGGGTCCTTAACAGGTAAGCTAAGAGAGTTAGTTGATACTGCGATTAGGAGACGCGTTAATATCTTATGTGTTCATGAGACTAAATAAACGGGTCAGAAGGTTAAGGAGGTGGAGAATACGGGTTTCAAATTGTGGTACACATGAAAATAACGAAGTAAAAATGGTGTAGGCATCTTAATTGATAAGAGCCTCAAAAAATGAAGTTGTCGCAGTTAGGAGACAAGGGGATAGGATCATCATGATCAAATTGATTTTTGGAGATTTGGTCTTGAACGTCATCAGTGTGTATGCCCCACAAGTAGGTTTGAGCGATGATGTCAAGAGACGATTCTGGGAAGACTTAGAGGACATAGTTAGAGGAGTGCTTAGTAGTGAAAAACTCTTCATTGGATGCGATCTTAATGGTCATGTTGGCACAGTTAGAGGGGGGTTTGAGAGGGTACATGGGTTTTTGAATATGACGAACAAAATCAAGAGGGTGAAGACATCTTGAATTTCGCTATAGCTTATGATCTCATGGTAGCGAACACCTTATTTAGAAAAAAAAAATCACATTTAATTACTTTCAGCAATGGCCAGCACTCGAGCCAGATCGATTTTGTCCTGACTAGAAGGGAAGAGAGACCAAAATGAATGGATTGTAAGGTTATACATGGCGAGTGTGTTGTCACACAACACAAACTTTTGGTGGCTGATTTTTGTTTTTAGGTATGCGTTCGGCGAGATAGAGGCATGATAATAATGAGAACGAGGTGGTGGAAGCTAAAATGGGACGTTTCTCAGGTGTTTAAGAATATAGTTATTTCAGAAGGATCGTGTAACGAAGGTAAGGATGCAGATAATATGTGGAAGGAGATGGCGACTCACATTCGGAAGGTGGCTATAGAGGTGTTTGGAGTAACTAGAGGAAATAAACGTGAACCTAAAGATACTTGGTGGTGAAATGATGATGTACAAAAAGCTATCAATGAGAAGAAATAATGTTACAAACGTTTACATCACAACAGGAGTGATAAAAACATACAGAAGTATAAAGAAGTTAGAAGAAACGTAAAGAAAGTTGTGAGCGAAGCAAGGGGTCAGGCATACACGGAGCTGTATCGAAAATTAGATACGAAAGAGTGCGAAAATAATGTCATTAAGATGGCTAAACTTCGAGTAAGGAAGACAAGAGATTTCAACCAAGTTAAATGTATTAAGGATGAGACTGATAGACTTTTGGTGAAAGATGAGGAGATTAAGAACAGATGGAGAGAATACTTCGACAAGCTATTCAACGACGAGAGTGAAAAAACCACGATCGAGTTGGACGACTCAATTGACACCAACATGCGATTTGTTCAGAGAATTCAAGAGTCTGAGGTGAAAGAAGCTTTAAAAAATATGAAAACAGATAAGACGTTAGGACCAGATGACATCCCGATTGAGATATGAAGATGTCTTGGAGATATAGCAATAGTGTGGCTCACTAAACTATTTAATATCATTTTTCGATCCAATAAGATGCCTGATGAGTGGAGAAGTATATTAGTACCAATCTTTAAGAATAAAGGAGATATTCAAAGTTGTACTAATTACAGAGGAATTAAGCTCATGAGTCATACCATGAAGCTTTGGGAGAGAGTGATCGAGCACCGTTTAAGAAAACTGACAACTCTCTCTAAAAATCAGTTTGATTTTATGCTTGGGAGGTCCACTATGGAGGCGATTTTCTTGATAAGATAACTTATGAAGAGACATCGAGAACAAAAGAATGACCTACATATGATATTTATTGATTTAGAGAAAGCGTATGATAATTAAAATACTTAGAAATATCATGTGGTGGGCGCTCAAAAGGAAATTAGTCCCAACAAAGTACGTTACCCTTATTAAGGATATGTACACAAATGTTGTGATTTATGTTAGAGCATGTGATGGCGAGTCTGATACATTTCCTATTAAGATAGGATTACATCAAGAGTCAGCATTGAGTCCATATATTTTTACCTTAGTGATAGACGAGATCACAAAAGACATACAAGTAGATATTCCTTGGTGTATACTCTTTGTTGATGATGTGGTGCTGATTGATGAGAGCAGAATTTGAGTCAATCAGAAACTAGAGTTGTGGAGATAAACTTTAGAATCGAAAGATTTTAGACTTAGTAGGACCAAAACTGAATATATGAGGTGTCAATTCAGCGGGGAAAACTCAGATGACGAAGATGTTAGTTTGGATGGACGAGTAGTACCCACGAATGACACATTTTAGTATTTGGGATCGATGTTGCAGAGTGAATGAGAGATCGATGAAGATGTTAGTCATAGAATAAGAGCTGGATGGGTAAAACTGAGACAAACATCTGGTGTTCTTTGTGACAAGAAGGTCCCAAACAAACTAAAATGCAAGTTCTACAGGACGGTGATTAGACCCGCGATGTTGTATGGCGCAGAATATTGGGCTATAAAAGGACAACACATCCAAAAGATGAGTGGAGCTGAAATGCGGATTTTGCGTTGGATATGTGGCCACACAAGGAAAGATCGAATCAGAAATGATGATATTAGGGACAAACTTGGGGTAGCACCAATTCAAGAGAAGCTAGTCCAACATCGTTTGCGATGGTTTGGTCATATTCAACGAATGCCTTCTGAAGCATCAGTACGCAGCGGTATTTTAAGTCGTCCTGAAAATACAAGAAGAGGAAGAGGTCGACCGAGACTGACATGGGAGGAAGCAATAAAAAGTGATTTGAAGGAATTGAATATACCCAAAGAGCTTGCTTTGGATAAGAGTGTGTGGAAGATAGCGATTCATGTACCTGAACCATGATTTAGGAGTTAGAGTCTAATAGTAGAGTTATAGACTTCATATTCTTAGATTTTTTAGGATTTTAGGATTTAGAATTTAGAAATAGATTTTAAAAATAGTGGTTTAGATAGGATTTTAGGATTTAGAATTTAGAATTAGATTTTAAAATAGAATTTTAGAATTTAGAAATAGATTTATTAATAAAGATTTATTGTACTATTATTATTGTTATTATTGCTACTATTATTAGCATATTATCATTATCATTATCTATAAAATGAAGTACATTTAAAATTTAATATTTTTTATATTTTTTTTTATTTTCACTTCTTTTTCTACTTAATGCACTACTATAAAACATAAAAAATTATCAAAAATTGGATATTTAGTGCTTTGATTTTACATTACTTGTCAAAGAAATAAATAAGAGGGGAAGTATATAGGTGTTAAAGGCTAAATTAGTATTATGAGTATAATGACATCATCAAGAGAATCAAATATGTAGCATGGGTAATCGTCCATGATTTTTTTATTCAAGTTAAATGAGTTATTATTTTATACAGTATTAAATTCAATTTAAATATCATTAATCTGAATAATAAAACTAAGTTAATAATAAAATACTATACAAAATAAGTTATATTATAATGTTGTTAACACGAATCATAATTCATTAGTATAAATAGTAAAGTTGGTATCAATCAAAGTACCAACATATCAGCTCTCTTTAATTAAATCAATGGGCCGAGGTTGCATGCTGTGATCAGTAATTAACCAAAACTGTAATCCTACAATAAGTAATAAATCAATACAATTATCCAACAATAGACGCCACAGTGCCAATAGCCATTCACTTCCTCATCCAGATAATATTTCATTGGAAAATGTTATGTTCATACCAAATTTTAGGGGAAACCTTATATCAGTATCTCAGAAAATCCGAACTAGTTCCAAAAAATATTCAATGTAAATTTCTGTAACTGGACTAATTTTAGAAAGTATTAACTGCCAAGCCGCGTCAAAACCTATTTGTCAAAGCGAATGCATTGGTGCAATAGTGCCGCTGAAATGTGGGGCCCACTCGTTGCCCTACCTTGTCGAAGAAGAGGCGCCTCTTTCAAAACCAAAAATCCCCGAATTCTTCCCCCTATCAAATGTTAAACTATACTTTTTTCGTTATCCAAGAAAAGTACCAAATTGGAAACAAAACAAAAGATAGAACTCGGAATACTTGCTTCTGAGGCGCTAGTAGACTCTTTGAGCGAGGTAATAATGATTTATTGAATTTTATTTTCTTCATATTTTTTTTCTTTTGTTGTATGGTTTGATCTTAATATTCTGATCTTTGAAATCTGTATTGACTTTTTATCATTTCTAATTTTAAATTTATCGGAGGTTGAAATAATATGATTGCCGAATTTTCCTTTTTTTCTAATATTCTACACGAATTTCTTTTGAAGCACGTTGATTTATAAAAAACGATCACAGTAGACGTCTTCGTCAATTTTGATTTCTTAGTTTCACACAAGTAGATAGATGCTTTCTTTTAAGGTCTTCAAGGAAAGATAAAGTACTGGATTTATTATTATCAGAAATCAGCTTATCTTTCTTGTTTTAATTTACTAAAAAAATTAATATGAGGCTTTGCTAATCTTCATCGACATTTATCCATTTTCACTTTGTTTATTGCAATGGTTACACCATCATAACATTGCACAAGGAAGCACACACCTCATAATATCACAAAAGGAGTTCATCTGTATCTTCATAGAAGCATATTACTTTAATTTGTATTAAGTATTTTATTCTTAGGGGCTTATTTTGGTTATAAATTTAAAAATTAATTCACAAACTGAGCTCTGCGTTATTCGATATATTCTATACTACCAACGTGAGGTGTTGTGATATTTGTTATCATATACGAACTGTACCCATCTATGGGGGACAATCATGAAAATTTCTTGACCTTTTTGGCAACAAAGCAATGATGTATTGTAGAGTTGGATGCAAAATGTAGAAATGAACTATTGTAGCAATCATAAGCTTTGCCTCTGATATGTACACAGATAACACAGATTAGGAAAAACCTGAAGGTTATATGGTCTGCCTGAGACTCAGAGGGCGAAAAGGGAGGAGCAACCGGGGTCCCACTACAGCCCTCCAACAACGGCATTGGCTACCCGATATGGTCACAGTCATACAAAATGACCCTGGTATCTCATCATCAGTGGTCAAAACTGAAATGGTCACTGGTATTGACAAGCGGTTCAAGTTCTTGTGCAGTTATGGAGGAAAAATATTGCCGAAACCTTTTGATGGCCAGCTGAAATATGTCGATGGTGAGACCCGTGTAATTTGTGTGCCAAGATCTATCTCCTTTTTAGGTATCTTTTACTTGCTCATAAGTGGTCATAGATTGTCCCTGCATGGTATCTTTTACTTGTTTTTACAATTCTGCTTGTACCATTATACAAGTTAGAGCCTGCTATGTACCTTCAATCTTCATGGTTGGTAACATGCTGCCAGCTAAAGCCAGGTAGGCAGGTACCATAAATATCCGTAAATGAAGTTTAGATGAGCTGATATGGAATGGATCCTTTGTACATAAAAGCTCTCAGATTATTCTTATTTCTTGTTTGCATTTTAACTGTTCTTTGTTGTTTTTTTCTTTTATAGATCTAAACAAGAAGATAGAGGATTTAATTAAGTTAGGAGAAATCGTGATCAAGTATCGTATCATGGATGAAGATCTAGACACACTGGTGTCAATCAGATGCAATGATGACCTGGTTCACATGTGGGATGAATATGATCGGCTCCTTTCCCTAAGTTCATTGACCACCTCAGCTCCTCGCTTCCTTCGCCTTTTTCTCTTTCCCTCCTCCAAATCCCCCTCTTTTAGACCCTGCAATTACCTAGATGCCATTAATGGTCAGCAGATTGACCCCACATCAAACTGCCAGCTGGATCCATCAAGGGATCATCATCACACAGAATCGTTGAGCTTCTGTCATGTTGACAACCCAAGCGAGCGCCATGTGGAGTTGCTAGGAGCTAATCGTGTTGTATCAAGCCTGCTACGAAAACAATTTCATCGTGTATGGAGCACACCAAACTTGCATGGAGCCTGCCAGGCAGGAGGGGATGGGGTAGGGCCGTCTAGTCGGATACAATGTGGTCATATATATCAAAGTCATGTGCAATTGGGGCACTCACACCAGCAAACATTTGGAAGGTCTGAAACATGCAGGTGTGGTAACATGTGTGCCCATCCTCTGCAAAAAGTTGAGCGGCCTCCAATTAGAGTTGCTAGTTATCATAATTTGAATCTTGCTTGTCAGATGGGTTTGGTTGTGAGTGACCAGAGCAGGTCAAATCAGGTGCAAAGCCCAAGCACCATTGGTAACGGTGTGCAAAATCCAGTACCCAATAATCTAGCACACATTAACACATTACAAACTGCAATAATTAATTGTGTTGGTGTGCATAAGCTGATGCAAAATGATGCCTGCATGCAAAACTCGATACCCAATGGTAGTAGTGAACAAAACCTTATCCAAAGTTATGCTGATGCGTTTGGCTCAGCAGGAACAATGGCCACAAAGCATATGCCACTGGAAGTGGGGTCATGTATTTATGTGCAACACCCAGGGAGTGGTAGTGCTACACCAGTTGGGAGACAATCAAGGTCCGGTACCCCTGTTTCAGATGGTTGTTGAAATTCACGAGAGGACATATAAGATATAATCTTAAAAGAGAGAGGTCTAATTAAAGAGACAATATCCTATCGTTTGAACAGGGATATCTTTTGCTTTTCATATGTTTCCATTTAGTGAGATTGTCTCAAATGGTGAACTTTTTAAAGATATTTCTATATCATTATACTTAATTCTTCACATTTGGATGTTTTCAGTCATATCTCAGTTCTCTCTACAGTTTAGAATCACTATATATGATAATGAATAAAATATAGGGTCCGTTTGGCAAATCAAGGAATAGTTTTGGAAGAGTGGTAATTTTGGAAGAGTGATAGAATAATATTTTTTTTGGAAGAGTGGTAGAAGAGTGGTATTCTTGACTATTCGGAAGAGTGAAAATATCGTTTGCCAGTTGTTACTCAGAATAGTTAAAATTTGAATAATTATGATACTAATAATGATGATGATAATAATAATAATAGTAAAATAATAATATAATAGTAAGATAATAATAATAATAATAAAGTAATAAAAAATAATCATAATAATAATATTATTATAATAGTAATATAATAAAAATATAAACATAATCATAATATAGTAATATAATAATAATAAAATATAATTACAATCATAATTATAATAATATAATAATAATAAGTAATCATAATTTTAATAATATAATCATAATATAATAATCATAATCATAATCATGATAATAATAATTATAGTTATAATCATAATAATATAACCATAATCATAATCATAATAATAAAAATATAATCATAATCATAAAAATAATTATAAATAATTATAATTATAATAATATAATAATAAATTAATCATAACTATAATCAACATATAATAATATAATATAATATAATATAATAATAATAAAGTAATAAAAAAGAATCATAATAAATAATAATATTATAATAGTAATATAATAAAAATATAAACATAATCATAATATAGTAATATAATAATAAAAAATTATAATTACAATCATAATTATAATAATATAATAATAAGTAATCATAATTTTAATAATATAATCATGATATAATAATCATAATCATAATCATGATAATAATAATTATAGTCATAATCATAATAATATAACCATAATCATAATCATAATCATAATAATATAATAATAAAAATATAATCATAATCATAAAAATAATTATAAATAATTATAATTATAATAATATAATAATAAATTAATCATCACTATAATCAACATATAATAATATAATACAACATAATAAAATAATAATAAGTAATAATAATCATAATCATATTCATCATAATATAATAATATAATAATAAATAATCTTGATCATAATAATATAATAATAAAATAATTATATTTATATTCATAATATAATAATATAATATTAAAATTATATTTATAATAATAATAAATTATATAATAATACTAATGGTAACGATAATATAATAACAATAATGATAATAATAATTTAATAATAATAATATAATGATAATAATAATCATAATATTAATATAATAATAAATTATAATCATAAATATAATATAATTATATAATAATATTAAATCTTAATCATAATCATAATAATATAATATAATATAATCAAACAATAATCGCTATTCCGATGAGAGCTAATCCGGTATTCCACCTATAAATTGGTATACCGGATTAGCACTATTCTGCACTCTTTTACTTAGTCTAAAATTCGTTTGGCAAATTAATTCGTCGGAATAGCTATTCTATTCCAACTTTTTGTTATTCCATTGAGTGCCAAACACTCCCATAGTCATTCACAAAGTGAAATGGAGATGCAGCTTTCTTTTCCAATCATGGAGCCTTACCATGACGTTTATCGGGTGAAACTTTAACACGTGTTATTCTTGAAATTAAATTAAAAGAATTTGGAATTATATAAGTGCAGGACTAACTAGTCAAAAGAGTGTGCGGAAAAAAAAAGCTCGTGTAGCTAAATTATTATTAGTTTTTTTTTCCTGAGAATGACACTTCATGTTAATTAAAACGAGACAAAAATACAAAATTACTTGGTGATTGTTGTATAAATTGAACGACCATGCATCATTTGCTGTATATTTGAAAACCTCACCTGTGTATCATACATAATTTGGGTATAGAAGCTGCCATTGCAAGAAATTTACTCATAATTTTTGTCAAGTAAATACTTATATTATGGAAGTCACAAACAAGACAATTTACATCAACAGAATTTGAATTAAATATTTGACAAGTACGCAGCAAGACAGCTCAACCTTCAGTCAGTTCTGAAGTTCCAACTACAGTAAAACCCGGCCTTTATACTAATTTAATATCACAGGCCTAGAAGAACAAAAACTGAAGGGTACAGTGATAAAGGGCTTTTTATGGGCTGGATAGCCTATAAGTCTCTTTCAATTTTTCCCCCACAGCTCACAAAGATCCATGTGCCTTGAACCAATTGTGTGTTTCCATTCCTTCGTAAAAATATCAAGACAAAGCGATCCCGAAGCATTTCAAAGCAAGCGAACTGTCCTGAGAATTTGCAACTGCGGACGAGAGAGAGAGAGAGGAATCAGTGTCTTCAGGTGTGGAAGGAAGAAGTTAGCCGAACAATTTTGTAAAGATATAGGAAATAAGGGGAAGGCATGGAGGATTTGAGCATTGACGAGCTCGCTTCGAATCTCTCCACTTATAAGGAACAGCTTGTTGAGGTTTGATTTTTCTTGATGTTTTTTTTTCCTGATTTCTTCTGGATTGAAGTTGCAAATGTTTTTTTTTTTGAGTTATTCGTTAGTGAGGCTAGTTACTGGTTTGTCACTTAAATACACTATCTACCTTCTAGGGTTTTCTTTCGGAGAATTCACGTGCTAGGGTTTTGGTTGTTTTCTTGAGAAGCGGCTTCTTATTTCTTAATTGATAAGCCAAAGTTTCTTCAGCATCTAGCTTCTTTAGTATAATTTGCATAAATTTCTGTAAATTTTGTTTTTTCTTGCGAGGGCATGCCAAAATTGGATCTATAATGAATAATATCACAAGAAGTGGGGCGGAAAATGCTCTAATTTGTACAATAGTTGAATTGGGTGTGCTGAATTATTTACGCACGCACAGACTTAAATTGAAGCCTTCATTCCATAATTCTATTTCTTATTTCTTACCCTCTTGATAAATTCCATAAATTAAAAAATATGTATAAATTTCAGGTAAAGAAGCTATTGGCCGACGATCCAGGTAACTCTGAATATGCTGACATGGAAAAAGAACTCGAAGAAGTAATCACTCATGCTCTCTTTTATTTATTTATTTTTATTTGTCATTTAAATCAAAAGGTCCTATTCACGCAAAGCCCCAAAATTCTTTAATTATATGTAAATGCTATTTTTGTGTTTCCCAATAGATAAATAGTACCAAAGACAATGGGGATATAAGTTGCAAGCATAATATCTCCCTCTTTATCTACCTTTTATGTGTATTTTTAATTGTAAGAACATAAAGAAGAATATTTCATTCTGCTTCTGTTTGTACATTTTGCTATGAATGAAGCAATGTACTGCGGTATGAATATTGAAGGGATAGTTGTGTGATCAGAACTCAAGGTGATAAAGTAACTGCAACTTCTCCAAAAGTGCACTTTGATCTTCTAGTTTGGCATTTGTTTTCTCTTTTTTAATTTCAAGATAAGCCTGCTTGCTTTTATCTGTGTGACTTCTGTTTTTTTCACTTACAAAATGCAAGTTATTTTTTTATGTAGGTTATTGCATTGACCGAGGAGCTCCTAACAACTGCTAGGCAAAATGAGGCAACACAGCTTAATACTGCCAAGTCTCCTATTGGTGGGACTACGTCTTTATCGCAATTTGTGAGTTTCTATAATTTTAGTAATTTCTTATGTTTTTTTATTCCTTAGTTTGATGCAAACAGAAATACTTTCTTGTGTTGTCATACAAGTACATACCAATTTATCAGATAAGAAAAAAAAATCTATTTTATGTGATACTCGTTAACTGTGAGTGATTTTATTTATGGTTTAGGCATCCAATACACAATCCTTTTCAGAGGGGAAATTTCCTATCGGTACCAAAGTTCAAGCAGTTTGGAGTGAAGATGGAGAATGGTACGTTCACCATGCTAGCTAACCTCTGTTATATTTCCAATTATTATTCTTAAAATTTGGTCTTTGTTTCACCATTTCCTTTATATGCTGTTGACCAGTTGACTGTTTAGGTATGATGCAACAGTCGAGGCGCACACACCAATTGGTTATTTTGTTTCTTTTGATGGTTGGGGAAACAATGAAGAGGTGCATAAATTTCTTATTTAATATCTGAAATTGCCTATATATTTTTCTCTCTCTATTATGTCCTCGAAAAGTTGTGTGTTATTTTATAAAGGATTAAGAGTCACTATCTGAAGAAATACAGGAAACAATATGCATACATTTCAGAACATAGCAGGAAATTCTGTACATAGTCTATGCAAAGATAGATGGTTAAATTACCAAGGGCTTTGTTCGATAAGTACAAGAAATGTGTAAATCAGAACCAGAATGACAACAGTTGGGTTGTATCGTGATAGCTTATGCAGTAAGATGTTGTATCAAAGTAACAAGTGCTGCACTTATCTCAGAAGGACTCTCTCTCTCTCTCTCTCTCTCTCTCACTTTGTGAGATATCGTAGGTGGACCCTGCAAATGTGAGATTGAAAGAAGAGGGGGAAGTTGATGCATTGCAGGAGGCAGAGAGAGAGGCTGTTGCCACACGAGAAGCTATCAAAAGAAAGATACAACAGGCTGCAGTGACCACCTTTCAGCCACCTCCTCTCCCCACTAAACTTCGCATTGATCCGAATGACCCTGATGAAGTGGTAAGCACCAAAACATTTTATTATTGCATGGTTGTTGTCAGAGTTAATTGCAACTTGTTCTTAGAATTATTGCTCAGCTCTTATTTAAGAGTTGTTGTACGTCCCTGGCTGTTCTCTTTATACAGTTGCAATCCTACTATTATACTTAGTCAACAAAGGGATGGTTGGAATTGTATACACTTGACATGAATTTGGTCTTATTTATTGTAACCAGTGTGACTTCTTCCACGACAACTCCTAGGATTTCTCCCAATATGTTTGGTAAAATATTGATAGTGGGTCTAATACAAACATTGGAACTTTGGGTATGCAAATGGCAGGGACCAAAGTGACATACTCCACTTTGTTTCCTAGGATTTTGTGCAATATCTTTGATTATGAGACCTAATAGAAGAATAAAAAAAATTTGCAGACACAAATATGGTTGATGGGTAGTTTTTTGTTTTCATGAAGGCTTTTATGTGTGAAAAAAAGGAGGGTTCCATTTATGCTGCAGTTTTGGGTGCGCCATAAATTTCCACTATTTCTCTTTGTGCTAATTTTTCAAAATCTTAAAAATTTCAAACACCGAATCTGAATGTTGATCTTGATCTTCTTCATGAGCAATCGTCCACATATAGTTTTATTTATTTCTTAGTTTGTTTCACATAGAATCAAGATGCAAGATGATCACAGGAGGACATTATTTGTTCCAATCCTGATCAATTCATTTCAATAGACACTTGATTTGCAGCAGAACAAAAATTTTGTTAAGAATTTACATTGATGCAACGCTTATGAAGAAGAACAAAACTTTTTAAATTTATCATTTGGATTCCTAGAACTTGAATAGTGCATAGGTTGTGACAACTGGTTGCCACCGAACAATTAATTTTCTTTTGGTTTTCTGAACTGGATTTTCTCAGCAGTATACGACTGGCTCTGACAACTAATACTTTGGTTAATGTGTTCTTTCATTTTCTTTGCTTTTCTTTTTTTCTTTTTTGTTGATATCTTTTGTCTACTTATTTCTGTTTTGTTGTGCATCTTGAAAGAAATTGTGTTAAAATTGACTAAATTTGAAGTTGTATTAAATCAATACTTTTAAATCATATTGCCCTTAGCCTAGTATCAGCAACTAAAAGGTGGTTGTGTTGCAGAGGTGTATTTTTAGGATGAAATATAAAATGTAGATTGCTGGCTAAATTTCAAGCTGTGAGAGAAGTGCTACTATTGATATAAAGGATCAAAGCAGCAAACTGTTTATGGAAGCAAATTATGTGGAAAATATTTAAGGCACTGTTCTTAGCCTTTTGCTCTTCTTGATGCTTTCCATGCCAGAACTTGGCCTTTTCTTGTGAAATACCACAGTCATTTGGCAAGCTATCTAGATAAGATTCAGCATATAAATTTAGAAGTCTTATGGTTTACTTGTTTATTTACTTTATTAGTGACATGATGAGACCACTGGGAGGCAATGGATCCTTCTGTTGTTAATGCAGTTTTCCCCTTATTAATTATGGAAATCCTATATTTGCCTGACAATATATGGTATAATTATTTTTTATCTAAATCTTTTAATTCTGGAAACATTTTCAGAAAGCTTCGAAAAAGAAGAAGATACATGCATTCAAGTCCAAAGTCAGACAAGAACAGATTGAAGTGGTACAGAATAAGCGTCAAAATGCATGGCAACAATTTCAAACCAGCAAAGGAAAAACTAAAAAGGTATTTTTCTCAATAACAGGAATTATTTCATGTATGCTTCCAGGTGACATCAAAATATCAAGTTAAACCCGTCTTTCTGAATTTCTCCAGAAACACAGAAAGTTGTCTTTTGTTTGACCTACAAAGACAAACAATAAGTAGGATCTTTTAATATCATTAGAAGTAAATAGATGATAGGAAAAAGGAACTGCAAGGGCATTTGTAGTATTTTTCATCCTTGCAAATGCAAGGTATTTTGTAGTTATCAACAATTAGTGCAAGCTGTGGTTTAGATAGGACTGATAATGCCCACATGAAATACCACAAGAGCACAAGAACTGAGTTTGAAAATAAGAATGTAAATTACATCATAGGACTTGCCAAAACGGCAGCTTGAGCTCACAAATGCTTTTGTGCTGTGCTTGGGCAGTGTCACTGATTCTAAGTGCCAAATACAATACCTTGGTGTTTGTGTAATCCGTCTCTTTGATTAAATTTTCATACTAAATAATAATTGATAGGCGGGGTTCTTTTCTGGGAGAAAAAAAGAGAGCATTTTCAAATCACCTGATGATCCTAAAGGGAAGGTGGGGGTGACAGGAAGTGGCAAGGGATTAACTGATTTTCAGAAGAGGGAGAAACACTTGCATCTCAAGGGCTCGTCATATGAGGGACCTGGTGCTGATGATTAAACATTTTATTCACTTGTCTAGGACATCATAAAAGAAAGATCATTGTTAGCCTTTTTTGTTAGTTCCAAGTTTATTCTTCTTTCTTTTACTATGTTTTATACTTGCTTATAATATTGAGAATCTATTTTGTGTTGGGATGATTCTAATTGTAAGGTGGGACTGTTTTAGTAACAATTTGAATTCGGGGGTTTACTGATACTTACAAAGATCTGTGAGAAACCATTTAAAAAACTTTGTATTCCTAATTAGATTCAACCAAATAGAGTGAACAAATTTCCTGGGTTTTGTTCCCTTTTTTTGGCATAAGTTCCCTTGCATTTATGCGAATTGTGTTGGAGTCTGAAGCTATTATGTAGTTGCAAGGCTACTGCAATTTAATTCAAAAAACGCGCGAGCGATGAACAGAGGCGAGGCAGTGGTAAAAGCTCGTGTTAATACAGTTATCCAAGTATGAATAATTTGTTCCAAGTCCAATTTTATTTTGTCATTGTAAAATACATATGAGCATAGTTACTAGCATTGTTCATTAACTATATGTTTCCATCCGCGCCTAAATTCATATTTGTCAAATATTTGTTATTGTTTAGATACAGATTTGATCTTTTAAATCAGTTAAATCCGTAATTTTATTCACTCAATTAAAATAAAAACTAGTAAAGATGCAACTTATAACATACGATAATACGATTGTACGAATGCCACGCCTTTACACCCGCAAAGCCCACCGATTATATTTAGTGCACTGTGCACCCACCTCTGGAAGAAAAACGAACCAAAAATCTCAACCGTCCAGTACTCAAGGCCGAAACCATTGATCTCGTTCTCTTCGTAATCGTTCTGAGATCCATAATTTGATACTAGCTATATACCCGCACGTTGCAGCAGACTCTTTTATTTAAATATTAAAATATTATAAAATAAAAAAATTCACATTTATCTAATATTAAATTATAAATTCACCAAATTATAGAGAAACTTATAATAAAGACTATATTTAATCTTGGATGAGATTTTTACACAATATGAGTTAATGATTCATGATTTTTATGACAAGAAAAGTAAATTATTCTAACATATATTATCACCATTAATTTCTTATCAAATATGCACAAAGTTGCTAAATAAAAAAAATAATATTATGGAAATAATAGTATATATGGGAAAGAAATGAAGAGAAAGAGAAGATCAATGGACGCGATCACAAACGTTCGATCAACCAAAAATAAATATTATCCGTCTAATTGAGAGATAAAATAAATATAATAAAAAATTACCATGATAAAAAATGAATTCTTAGATTATTAGATTAGATGCTTAATAGTAAAGATTATCGTGAATTCTCTAATCCCTCCTCCCTTCCTTCCCCCAATCAAAATGATCGCAGTGCCTACTGCCTATCGACTCGTGTTTCCTCTGCTCCTCTCTCACTGATACACGTCTCTTTCCTCAGCGGTGCGCTCCTCAGAGCCTAAGCTAAGCTTTTCTCAGCTGTGCATTTGCGCCGCCTCCAATTTAGCTGGACCGGAATTAGGCTAAAACAGCGCAAGTTTGGTGTCTCTTTTTATTCCAAAGCACCAAGGCAGGTCTCTCTCTCTCTCTCTCTCTCTCTCTCTCTCTCTCTCTCTCTCTCTCTCTCTCTCGCTCTCGCTCTCCCTCTCTCCAACTGTATATTTATTTCTGGTCATTCGAGACTAGAACTTTCGACTGATAATTGCTGTTGAATTTATTGGATCCCTGAAGAAAAGACTGGCTTCTATCTATGTACGTAAATTTGGAAATTTGGTATTCAGCCTTAGAATTTTTTTGGAATTGGCTGTCCATGTAAAATCTGGAATGTAATGATTGGTGGGTTCTGGCATGGCTGTGAATGATATGCATGACATAATGACAAAAATTAAATTATCAAATATATTTGGTCTAATTAAGCACTTGCAACATTGAGACGCGATGACTTATGTTATTGGGCATCTGGGCTGATCATTTTGGTCTAGCTCAAGTTCCAAATGAATTAAACTTGAGATTGATTTTCAGCACAGAATTGTATTGCAGATTTGAGGTGGCTTGATTTAATGCCACAATGAATTCAGATCAAACTTAACTTGTAGCTTGATCCTCTTGTAGTCATAATAGTTGGTTTATTATCTATAATACGGGACCAAATTCTCTGGGGAGAATTTTCCCAGGGGAGAACTCCGCAGGGAAATCTGGACGGCTCTGGAAAAGTATAAACATGATTTTTTATGCATTGGGTGATTTATTATATTAAATCAGGAGTGTTGATTGCTGATCAGATGGTTCAAAAGAAAAGAACCGCACCTACGAAGCTTTTTCAGCTCCATAGGGGGATGTGAATTCCTATAATTCAGTGTTTTGAATAGAATAGCAATTTGGATCTATTTCCTAATGTCTTCAATCACTATGTGAAAAAAAGAATTCCAAATGGAATTCATTTGATGGAAAACCAGTTAAGTATTTTATGTCCATTACATAAGCATGGGAGATCTAATTACTGTCCTTTTTTTTTAATTTTGAGGGACTTACTCTAATTCTATTTTCTCTTTCTACTTTGTGGGTTTTATTAGTACTTTTTGGGCTTAACTATGATAATATCTTTTCTGCAGCAAAGACTTAACTGAAAATAGGTCTGGTCTTTATGTTCTTGATGAAATTACTTCATCTAATATCCCTAATTCTTCTTTAATTTCCTTTTTCTGTAATACAGGTCTTTTCTAATGACTTCGGTCTTGTTGCCCACAGCATTTTTTATATCCAAAAGTAGCAGCACAAGAAGTCCCCAGGCCCAGTTCCTTGGTCAGAACAACTTCGACAAATTCCAATTATGTCTTTTCAGCCAGAATAATTCTCGGAATATCCATGAAAGTACCATCCGTTTAGCCTCTAAAAGTGGGGTTCCTCAATTGGTACCAAATCGCAATATGGAATCCACTACGGAGGAAATAGAGGATGAATCTTGGTATAGATTCTTGTCCGGAAATGGTGGTGCAGTGAAAGTATCTGTACTTGACCACAACGGGCATTATAGTGTCAGAATTGAAGTTTCTAATTTGCCAAAGGATGTAACTCAAGATGGTTTAATTCTTGATTGGGGCATTTACCATTCTGATTCATCTCAATTGAGAGGGCCAGACGGAGCTGGAACCGTTAAGGTACCACTCATGACAAACTCCTTAGGTGGACATGCTACTGAACTTGAATTTCATTCTTCTCATGCTCCATTTTATCTCTCATTTGTGGTACTGGACTCTGCTGGAACTGAGATAAAAAGCCACAGGAATACCAATTTCTGCGTACCAATTGGTATTCAATCGGGAAAACCAATGCCCTTGGGTTTTTCATTTTCTGATGATGGCAAGGCAAATTTCTCTCTATTTTCACGAAATGCTGAAAATGTTATTCTGTGTTTGTTTAAAAATGAGAATGAAGAACCGGATTTAGAGATTGAGTTGGACCCGTATGTGAACCGCTCTGGAGACCTGTGGCACATTTCTCTTGATGTTGTTGACAAGTATTCCAAGTATGGGTATCGATGCAGGGGGCCATTAGACTGGAAGAAAGGAGGTCGATTCCACATGCGGCATGTGCTTCTAGATCCCTATTCAAAAATAATTGAAAATTTTGTACCCAATAAAGGTGAGAAGGTCTCTTTTGCTAAATGTCTTGCCTCTTTGGCCACAGACAAAAAGAGTTTTGATTGGGGTGGTGTCAAAAATCCTAATTTACCAATGGAAAAGTTAGTGGTGTACCGTTTGAATGTGAGCCTGGTTGCAAAAGATGGATCTTTTTCAGGCCTAACTGAAAAAATTTCTCATTTTAAGCAACTTGGTGTAAATGCAATTTTGTTAGAGCCAATTTTCTCATTTGATGAGAGAAAGGGACCATACTACCCATACCATTTTTTCTCTCCCATGAAAAAATTTGGGTCTATTCATTCTTTAAAGGAGATGGTTAAGGCGATGCACAAAGCTGGTATAGAGGTGCTTTTAGAAGTTTCTCTGTCAGGAACGAGTGAAGGGGATGATAATGCTCCACAGACAATATCTTTTCGTGGCATCGATAATACTTCATATTACATGAATGGGTCTGCTAGCATACTTAATTGCAACAAGATCATTGTCCAAACACTAATTTTGGATTGTCTGCGATACTGGGTAGTTGAATTTCACATGGACGGATTTTCCTTTGTCAATTCGTCTCTCTTGCTAAAAGCCTCAAATGGTATTGATACATTATCCCGTCCTGCTTTCGTTGAGTCCATTGCTTTTGATCCAGTTCTCTCAAAGACCAAGATCATTTCAGACTCTCTCTCTCCTGCTGAGCTATCTACCCACGATCTCCAGTTCCCTCACTGGAAGAGATGGTCTGAGATGAACAATAAATTCTGCACTGATGTGAGAAACTTTTTGCGGGGAGAGGGGCTGCTTAGTAATTTTGCCACCCGTCTATGCGGCAGTGGAGATAAGTTTTCCTCTAGGGGCCCTGCTTTTTCATTCAATTGCGTAACAAGAAATTTTGGGCTTACTCTGGTGGACTTGGTGAGCTTTAATAATGCCTCTGAACTGTCTTGGAATTGTGGTGAAGATGGTGCTACTGACAATGCAGCTGTATTAGAAACTAGATTGAGGCAGATAAGAAATTTTCTGTTTATTTTGTTTATTTCTATCGGTGTACCTGTGCTTAATATGGGGGATGAATGCGGTTATTCTACCAGCGGCTCAGTTGCTTACAATGATAGGAAACAGGTGAATTGGAGCAGCATCAAAACCCCTTATGGGAAACAAATGACACAATTCATTTCATATCTGACTGCATTGCGGATTAGAAAGGATGATATATTTCAGAGGAGGGAGTTTCTGAAGTTGGAGAACATTATCTGGGGTAGCAGTGACGGGGTCCTCTCTGAGCCAAATTGGTTGGACCCTGCATTCAAGTTCCTTTCTGTGGTAATAAAACCTGAAATTTCCGATTTGGATTTGGAATTGGATTCGACTTTGACACCAGATGCGGGTGAGGTGTTTATCTGTTTCAATGCCGGTGTGAATACTGAAACAGTTGTGCTTCCAGAAGGTTCAGTATGGGTGAGGTTGGTGGATACTGCACTTCCTTTTCCTGGATTTTTCGTAAATGAGGGTGATAGTGTTGTACAAGTTGCTGGTACTTCAACTTACGAAATTAAGCCGCATAGTTGTGTATTGTTTGAAGCAAAAGGAAGTACCAAGTGATTGGGGCGTTGCATATTTCTTGGGTTATTGTAGAGTAATCCCATGTAACATACTGAATTAACAAATAAGCAATAATGTGCTGGATTTACTAACCTATTTGAACGTATTGAACTACTGATATGTGCTGGATTACTAACCTCTTTGAACTGGTAGTGTTGAAGTATTGATGTAGTCTTCTTTCTTTTTTTTCCGTCTGTGTTATTCCTCCCTTCTTGTCTTTGTGAATTTCCTTGTTTCGGAGTTACTGTGTGCATTTGGTTTCTGGGATGGTGAAATGACAGATGATTGGAGTTGTTCAGGCGAATACTAGTTTTACTTAATTTGAACTGGTAATGTTGAAGTATTGAATGTTATTCTTGGTTCCGTTTGAATCAGTTTACATTAAATCACAAGTTTGATGATTCTTGGTTTATAACTAAAAATATATAATTATGGTTTACTTACTTTTTTGAAGTAGTTTAAGCGCAAAATGATGATTTATTTTTAAGAAAATGGTTAAATATATGATGCTTGTCAATTTTTCAAAAAAAGAAAATAGAAAAATATATTAACATGATAAAGTAGTCAAATTGGAGTCGGTCAACATTCAAACTCGTAGCATAATTCACAATCTTTTTCAACTGCAAGCAACGCGTATATCATATTATAAATCTTTTCTGCGAGCCCACAAAATAAAAGCTCTTTAACATTACTCCCTGAATCCAGTTTTTTCTCAGCTTTCTTATCAAATCTAGACAGTTAAAAAAATATTCCCAAAAAATCTGCTGTTCAACAGTCGACATCGCTTGTTTCATTATAACCAACCAAACATGGGATGCCCTAATGTACCTAATGTACTAAGATTCTAATGATGTACTCAGCCTACTTCTCAACCTTTGGATAATATTTGGATAGTTCAGAATTGTTCTCACCCAATCTCAACTCATATTCAGCATCACTTTTCTTCTCTTTTTTTTTTTTTTTTTTTTTTGATGAAACGCATCACTTTCCTAATTATTAACACAGTTTTGTATCCTTCAAATCAGATCTGAATCTGACGCTACAAAACAGTTCATGTTGTTTGTAATGCGTGACACAGTAAGGCTGGTTCAAATTTTGTAGAATCACGAGAGCACAACTTACAAAAATGAGATAAGACAATAAATATTAAATGTGACTAAAAGAATCTATAATAAATGTCAAGAGAAAGCCACTTTTATCCAGGAATCTATAATAATTGCAGTATGCATTTGCTGGTTTTGTGCTATATTTTTTTATTTAGCTAAACATTTTTTAAAATTTTAAATTATTATTCTTCACTAAAAAATAAAATATATCATTGATCCATTCAACAAGTAATGAAAATTTGAAATATTTTATTTTTGGTAAGTTCGTTTTTGTCACGGATTAAACCTCCAGTCATACAATAATACAAATCAAAATCCTCTATCCAAACATAGACATGAGAAGTAGCCATGAAGAAAATGCAAAAAAAAAAAAAAAAAAAAAAAAAAAGAGGAGGGAGGTAGGTAGGAAGGAAAAAAAAAGTCTAGTAGTTAGGAAGTCAATCGGAGGGCCTAATAATTGTTGCCGTTTTGGAAAATAAATTAGCTATCACATCTGTGGAGGCCGTAGGTAAGTAATAAGAGTTGTTATTTGCTAAAAGCATCTGCATCGTTATATCAAATTTTTATACATTTGATCGTTGGTGTAGTGGGTGCAAAGTCGATGTGTGCCAGTGATAAATCAGTATTTGATTGTTGTGTTGAAGAGAAAAAGCATAGGAAAAGAGAAACGTTTAAAGCCTAGGTGGGACTTGTCCGGCGGGTTGAGCGTGATTGTTAAATTTTATTTGATAATTATTATTTTATTTTTAGAAATATATAAGATATGTAAAATTAGATAATTATCATTTCAGCGATATCTTCATTTTTCATCAAAATGTTATTGTTTATTCAAAGTGATGTGACAAATTATAAATTTAATTGAAAATTGTAGGAATAGAAATGCTCTAATAAAATAAAAACTATCAGCGATTAAGTGTTACCATGGATGCTTAATGTACAATGTGCAATTTGTCAGTATGAATTTTGATTATGCAGAAGTTTTAATCATACAAACCTGAATATAAAAGCGTTCTCTCTAGTGCGTTATGTTTCTTAAAATAATTTTAGTATAATGTATTGTTGGCAAAAAAAAATTATTAATCTTGAACTCGGAGCCGTTTCGTTCATTAAAAATTAAAAAGAATAAAATGTGGAGGTAGAAAGGGAAGTTTGTCTGTAGATATTTGCATCGCCGACACGTGACAAGCCATGCATTGGACAAAAGCTGTGCGTTATGACTTGCGACCGTGTGGCCAATTATTGCCAGTGTGGCGTCCAATTTTAGTTGGCTGCTTCAGAATAAAATAATTGGGAAATACCCAAGAGGAGAGAATTACCTGTTACATTAACTGTGTTTACCTCCCTTTTTTTTTTTTTCCTTGCTTCAAAAATCTGGAGACTGAAAACATGCCTATAAAATTCCTTTCACATAACTTTATCAATTTTAAAATTTCAAAGGATGCATGAGTTAAGTTTTTTTTTAATTAAAGAATGGGACAGGGATTAAAGTTGACACGTCATTTCCAAAAATGTAGTCTAATTTTTGAACAAGTAATTTCCTATAAGAAAAACAATGGTTTAGAAAACTATTAGACAATATTTATTGTTATATTAAAAGAGAATCTTCATAATTATAACACATTTTAGAGATTGTAACGAATAAGTTAATTACGAAGTGACTCAATTTGGAGCACAATTTTTTTTAAATAGGGCTCCCAAGTGATTAATTTGGAGCACAATTGATTATTGAAGTGAAATAAAATATTTGAGAGAATAGAACATAACGATAATGTGGATGCCGTTCATTGACATGCTGCACCAACCTTGTTAAAAGAAAAATGACAGCGATTGCAATTCTTTGTTATGCCAATATCAATATTTTGAACTAATTATGCAAATTTTATCTCCAAAAATAATAAACCTCTATTTTAAAGAATGATGACTTGATTTTTTTTTTTTTTTTTTTTTAATTAAAGTGAAAGTTATTTCATCCTCTCCCATTTTGTTTCAGGAAGTAAATATGACTTGAAATAAAGCGTAAACTAATGAGATTGATATCTGAAACGTGATTCTCAAGTTACAATAATTAATTCCAATTAAAAATAGCCTTTGTTTCTCCATAGAAAAGTAACTTTCTAATTTAATAAAAAATAATCATTTCTAAATTAGGAGAAAGTACTTTAATTTTTCTATTGTTAATACGGACCCAGTACTCGGTTTTTAATTCATATTCAAACATGTTGATTTTGCGATGTTGAAAAAGAGAAAAAAAAATTTACATTACATTTACATACAATAATAAATATAAGCATTACATATTTTTCATAATTTGAGTCAGAGACTATATAACAAGAGCTGAATTATATCATTTGTGTATTTAGAAAATAATTTTACTAAATCTCATCATGCTAACAATCAATTCAATCACCTATTTATATCTATTGTTTATTACGGATATCAATGGGTCGGATCGGATCGGGTTCATGTCAGATCATCATTATTTTATTATTTTTTTGACCCGACCCGATTATATTCGGGTCAAAAAATCTTGATCCATACCCGACCCGACCGGGTTACGAGTGTAAAATAATTAATTATTAATTAATTATTTTATATTATTTTATGTAATTAAATATTATTTAATTTATAATTAATCTTAATTAGTGTATAATTAATATATATTTAAGATTTAGTTAGTACTAAATCATAAAATTACTTCAAAAAATATAATTAATCATGTCAGGTCGAGTTGATCCGAACCCGACCTGACTTGATTCGAGTAAAAAAAATTAGACACATACCCGACCTATTTATCTTCGGGTTATGTCGGATCGGATCTGGTTAACCTATCGGATCAGATCAATAATTGACACTCCTAACTACATCTTTCAGCTTCTAACTAATTGCTACAGTAAAAAATAAACTCCAACTAACTTCCTGACTCTGTGTCTCTCTCCATGTCTTCAACGCTGGACTTCTCTGTTGCATGACTTCTTACATGCCCCCTCAAACTCAACTATGTGAGACACACAGTGAGTTTGTTCCGAAGAAGTTGAAAACATGATTTAGCAAGGCTTTTGATAAATACGTCTGCTATCTAGTCCGAAGAAGTTGAAAACATGATCTAGCAAGGCTTTTGATTATTAATTGTTTAACAGCCAATTCCCCCTGATAAAGTTGTAATCTAATTTAATATGTTTGGTTCTCGTGAAATAATAGATTTACAGTAAGAAACATGGCACTGAGATTATGACACAATAATGTAGGTAATTGAGAAGAAAAATAACCCAATTCTTTGAGTAATGCTTGTATCTATGTAATTTCAGTTGTTGTAGCTGCCATGAATCGATACTCGGCTTCATTGATGACTTTGAAATCGTTGTTTGCATTTTGGAAGACTAAGAAATCAAATTTAAATCACAAAATATTACAAAATCGGTTGTAGATCGTCTGTTATCTAGACAATCAGCCCAATCAGCATCACAGAATGCTTCGATGGAGAGATCAGATGATGGTTTGAACTGAATGTCAAATTGTAATGTGCCTTGAATATAGTGTAGAATACGTTTAACTACTTGTTAGTGAGTTTCAATAAGTTGAGCAAAGAACTAAGAAACTTTATTAACAATAAAAGTCAGATCATGTTAGATAATTGTGGTATATTGTAATATACTCACAATTATTCTATATAAGACTGGATCAATAAGAGGAGTTTCATCCATTTTTTAAAGTTGAATTTCAGCTTGTAAAGGTGTATTATAAAGTTTAGCTCCTGACATGCTTGCTCTTTGTAGAATTAACTAAAGATATATGATTTGAGTGAGCTAATGACTGATATGGACAAAATTGAGTTCAATTCAAAGGAAGAATGAAAGTGAATCTAAGTCTTTGAGAGAGAATTATGCATCAAGAGATTAAATCAAAGCTTGAATTGCACTTGTGTATTTCTAGTGATGATTATATCATCAACATACACCAAAATATATAATGTATGCTGAGAAGATTGATTAATGAACAAAGAATGATCAGATTAGGATGGTTGAAATTTGTTTGCTAGAAGGAATTATTTAAGCTTATAAAATTAGGTCCTAGGTGCTTGTTTCAGCCTATAAAGCATGTTTTTGAGTTTACAAACATGGAAAGGACGTAGGACATCAGAAAAACTAAGTGGCTGCTCCATGTGAATAATTTCCTCAAATTCACCATGCAAGAATACAGTGTTTACATTCAATTGATGAAATGACTAGTTATGAGATACTGCTATACTGAGAACAAGTCTAATTGTAGTAGATTTTATTATTGGGTGAATGTATCAAAATAATCTATCATTTCTTCTTGGTTATAGCCATTAGCCACTAGCCTTATTTTTTACCTTTTAATAGTACTATCGGCTTTCCTTTTAATTTTAAATAGTCATTTATAATCAATGACATGAGCCCTAAAGGGAGGTGGTACAAGATCCTAAGTAGAATTGATAACCAATACAGTGAGTTCATTTTCCATGGTTTGGCATCACTAGGAATTTTGCTGGCCTGAGTGTAACAGGTGTGCTCAGTATTAATGACTGACAGTGTGGTGGTGTATACTTGACGATAGAGAAAGAATTTTGGTTTGAGTGAGTTGGTTTTCTGCCTTATGAGTATATGATGAGTAGAAGTAGAGAGTGATGGTAAAGGAGAAGGCATAGGAGGAGGAGTTGAGTGTACGGGTGAGGAAGCTGATTGACTGGGGGTAAAATTATCAAATTATGAGATAAGGATGGAGTAGTAGGAGTAAGTGTAGTAGAAAGATGTTTGAAAGGTAAGATCTCCTCATGAAAGATCACATGTCTTGATATATAGATCCTTTGAGAATCAATATGCAAATACCTATATCCTTTGTGTAATTGAGAATAGTTCATGAACGCACACTGTTCTGATCTTGGCTGTAGTTTGTGTGAATTATAAGATCTAAGCAGCGGATAACAAGCACATCCAATAGTTTTGAGAAATGAATAATCTGATGTTTGGTGGAACAACATCTCATATGGAGATAGAGGAGAGGTGTGAGTAGATGAGATGCAATTTACAACAAAATTGACATTTACAAAAATCCAGTCTCAGTATTCCAGTGGAATGTTAGTATTAAACATAATGGTTAGGCTTAATTCAACAAAATGTCTATGCTTCCTTTCAGCTAAATTATTTTGTTCAGGGGTGTGAGGGCAAGAAAGATGAAAAGTGATATTGCAAAGGTTTAAAGTCTAAACCTCACAATTTTGATGGTGCATGATAGTTGATTTTCAATTTGGGATTTAAACGCCTTAAATACTGATACCACATCAGATTTACTTGCACATGGATAAAACTAACTAAATCTGGTAAATCCATCAATGAAATGCACATAGTACCTATGACCGGTGCTTGATACACTAGAGCTGGGCCCCACATATCAGTATGGATCACTTCCAAAGGAGCAGTTACATTATTGCTAGATATAGAAAATGATAGTTTGTATGCCTTAGCCTTATTAAAATCACCACACATAAAAATTTAAATTGGTGGAGGAAATACAATTGTTCTTGCACAAAGTATTTATAACGGCAGGTGAACAATGCACCAGCCTAGCATGTCAAGTGTCAGAAGTGGTTGTGGTGACATGAAATAATTGTGGAGTTGAAGATGGAGATTGTAATGTACAAAAGTCATTAATGAGTATGTCATGCAGTAGGATCTTCTTGGAGATATGATCCTTAATAAAAATAGGAGTTAGAGTGAGAATTCCACTGAGACATTATTGTATTTAATTAATTGAGATACACTAAGTAAGTTTTTAGAGATATGTGGTACATATAATATATTATTCAGTTTGAGAGAAGTAGAACCAGTGAAAATGATAGTGTATTAGAGGTGAAGAATAGGCAGACCTAATTCATTCCCAATGTGCACAGTATCGTGTCTCTTGTAATATTGAGAGTATGATAGGTTGTTAATGTCAGGAGTGACATGAGTTGAAGCGTTAAAATCTAAAAATCAAGTTTGTGTAGGAGCAATGGATGAAGTAAATCCAGGAGGTGTTGATGCTACAGAACTTGGCTCAGCAAGAAGAGTTTGATGTGTTGAGGTTTGTTGAGGTGTTGTACCAGTGTATCTAATGTCAAACATATGATAACAGATGACAGCTGAATGCCCCTACTTAAAGCAAATTTGACAAGTTGAGTCAGAAAATTGAGGATTGTACCGACCTCTATCTCTTCCCCTATTAGATCTAAGTTAATAATTGGAGTACTGACTTTGATTATTTTTTAAGGTGGGAGTATAAGAGGAGTTCTTAGAAGAAAGGCCAAAAGTAAAGAGAGCTGCAGGGACGGAACTGTCAGACTTGGTTGTGAGATGAGCAAAAAATGAATTAGTCGGTTGATGACTTGCTTGTAGTCGAGGTTCATGTGCTAACAGCAAAGTTCTAAAGCTTTGACATCGTGGGAGATGTTCGGCGTATGGAAAACGCTATAACAAATACTTGATACTCAGATCTCAAGCCTTGGAGTGTGTATAGTACAATATCTTGATCAGATAGTGCAAATCCAACACTACGTAACCGATCTACTATGGTCTACATTTGCTAAATGTACTGAGAGCTTGATTAAAGCAGTAATTTAAATTTTAGCACCTTAACTATGGATTGAGAAGAATGAATTTGATGTAGTTGTTGTCACAACAGCTGTGCAGTCTTTACATTTAGGACTTGTGCAAGTACTGGTGCTGAAATAAAGCTAAAAAATCATGCCAGTATTAATTGGTCTTGTTGATGCCATTTGGCATAGATTGGGTTGATTGTGGTAACGCCATTGGTGTTGACCATTGAAGATGGAACTACACCTGATTCATCGATGAAAGTTATCAAATTATAGCCTCTGAGAACAAGAAGAACTTACAATTTTCAAAGCAAGTAATTATCTTAATTCAGGGAAGTATGAATTTGATAAGAAAATTGAATTGGTTGATCAATGCGCAGAGTTGAGATTTACATGATGGAATTCATTCCAAACATAATCAAGAAAAAGAGAAAGAATCGCAAGGGATAAAATAAGGATAATTGAGCGTTTGCTCAGAGGGTTCTGATACCATATAACAAGAGCTGGATTATACTCATTTGATTATTTAGAAAATGATTTTATTAAATCTCATCATGCTTACAATCAATTCAATCATCTATTTATATCTATTGTTTACCGTAGCTTTCAGCTTTTAACTAACTGCTAAAGTAAAAAAAAAACTCCAACTAACTTTAATTACTTGTGCATAATTCAATCACTAATGCCATTCTAGGTCCAGCGTGCGTGAGGCCTACTTTAAAAAAAAAGTTTAATTCTAAGAAGTTCTTAATTTTGTTTTCAGAGACAACGATTATATAGAAACGATCATGATAAATATCACCGACAGTTGTTCAAGACATTTAAACGTCGTATTCCACTAAATTGAATATATTTTATACAATGGCAAGTCAGTTCATGTCAAATTTTTTCTGGTCTGGTGTACTATATTATTAATGTATAGGTTTTTGTGCCATGTTTAATTGTTGTGTTATATGCTAATTACCCCAAACTGAATTGGACTTCCACAAATTCAAGATCTTATCTTTGAAATTCACTCTAGTCCTTTTTATCCAACAAATTGACTGAGTTTTTTTTCACAATAAATTCAGTGAAATGAAATTTTGAGCAAACGATACTTCTCAAGTTCTTGTTTTACCCCTATTTATTTTCTTAATTACTATAATATATTTCTCCTCGTTTTCTTTAAAAAATAGTAAATTACTGTATTTGTTGTGCAATTAACCAAAATTGAATGTGGGGTCCTATTGGTGACATCCAACCTAACAAGAGAGATCCATATCTCCTGTGGATAAGGAAAAAAAATTAAACAAATGAAGAAAAATGAAACAGTCATTTTTTCCGTCCTCTCTCACTCTCGAATCTCTCTTCTTTCTTTTTCTTTTTTGAAATCTTAAAGGCTACAAAATTATGGATGGATATTGAACTCTCAAATAAAATATTTTTCTGGAAAAATGGAACTTGCCTAGTTCTTTTGTTCCTGGAACAGTTCTTTGCTCTCCTCTTCTTTTTTTCTTTTTGGGTTCATTCATACTTCATACACGTTATACGTGAAATTTTAACCGTCAAAAAATATTTTTATTTGAAATATCTATTAAGGTTTCGACAACTCTCGCATTAAAGAAAATTCTAAGATCTCAAAATAGGTCTCTCTTTTTTAATGCCCAGGGATATTAGAGAAAGGACCATCCATCTTAGCAAATGCACCGTATGATACTAGTTGATTTGGATTAGTACCCTGACATCTATTAAATTTGTTCTGAACAGTTTTAGACAACAGTTAAATACTTTTTACTAACCAACTGAACTACCACCATTTCTCCTCTCTCAAATCTCTCTCTCTTTTTTGAATCTCTCTCTCTTTTTCTTTATTTTGAACAAAATATGTTCTAAGGGAAATAAAACTCGTTATGGGATCTGTATTGCTATATTGGCCCTGTGTGCTGGTTATAGCACGGGGCTCAAATAAAATGCCATTGAGTGTTTAACTGTTTACTAACTAAAAAAACAAGGTATTGAAGCCTCTAGGATTCATGGATGAGTGAAGAAGCTTCAAACTTATTTTAAGCAATTATTTTCAATCAAATTCAAATATTTAATAAAGAATATATGCACATAATAAAATCTAATTCACATAATCAAATTCATGATAAAATGTAATTCAAACTATTTAGTGCCCATCTACCAATAATGTTAATATCATATTATTTCCCTCTATTGATGACTAGTGTCTGTGATGATGTAAGTGGAAAGAAATAACAACTGATTAAACATTGTGATAAATTATTACTTTTTAATTATTAATTGTACAAATGTAAAGTAATCATTTTAGATTAATTAAAGGTGCCTGATTGTCAATAAAATAATTATTAAAAAGTGTTCACTCTTATTAAAGGAAATATTTTCTTAATTATTCTAATAATCAACTTAGATATAAAGGAATGTCAATTTAATTTATCTTAATTTGAAACATAATCAGATAAATGGACTTTATGACAAATAGACTATCTCTGGAGATAAATATTGTATTTCAGTTGATGGGCTAAGAACATGAGAAGTTTCTGATAATTCGAATAATTTTCCTAATTCAAGATGGAATAGTTATTTGTTGAAAACATTGTGGAATAAAAAATCTCAACGACGAGCTTAACCAGAAGTCTAGAAACGGCTGGTCCACTTAAAAAGTACACCGCGTGCATGCAAAGTCGATTCTCCTCAGCTCGTAGTTCATCTATGGTAGAAAATAAAACGGGTTGGAAAGCAAACCAATAGAAAGTCTCTCTTCTCTCGCCTTGCGCTCCTATATTAAAATACCTAATTACCATAATAATAATAGTAATTTAAAATTCTTACTTCTCCTTCTCCAATTCTCCATCTTTTCATCATGTTACGCATCTTTGCTGCTTCCTAATGGAACCCTTATTTTTTCCGAGAGAGATTTGTTTCCCCTCGATCGGAATCTTTAATTTCTCACAGGTAGAACGCGAATCGGAAATGGAATTCGTGGCTCACTGGTGATCGCAAGCAAGAAGATTTGAGAGAAGAGTTCAGTCGGCACGATTAAGAGGTGAAATCGGCGAGAGAAGAGTTCAGTTCCCGGGGAATAATTGGTATTTGGCGAGAACCGTGCGAAAGCGACGAAGAGATGTAGCGACTCTTTCTTCCTGCTGTTCTTCTTTCGTTACGCGGGCTGTGGGTTTTGCGGTCTTTCTCTTCTCCGACAAACGCAGAATCTTCTTTCATGACGCGTAAATTCATTTTCTTCTATATTATTTTTTTTGTTCATTTTACTTATAATTTGTTAGCAAAAACTGAAACCCTAGATCAGCGACATAGCACGTAAATCGAAAGAAGTTTTAGGATCTTTCTGAAGTGGCTAACAATGAATTCTCTTCTGTTTTATATTACATTCCGATTGAAAAACTTCAATTCTAAATCAAATTCTTTTGAAATAGACTACTGATTGAATTTTTTTTTTTATAGAAGCTCAGTCTGATCAAGGGTATCTAGATCGATCCCAAATTGAAGGCGATTTAGGGTTTTCTATCTGCATTTGTCTGGCGTCTGCTTCTGAATTGTATGTAAGCTCTCTATTCTCTATTTGCTGTTGTTTTTATTATCTCATAGTTTGAATTCCGAGTAGTTCAAGTTACGTCATGGAATTTTGAAGTTGGGTTTTTATTTGGCTGTTGCAATATTGGTGCTCGATTATTTGATTATTTGTGGGATTTTTTTTTTCAATTGTTGCATGAGAGCTCGTTTATTTTGCTTAGTTATCTGTTATTACTTGTAATTGAGTAGGAGCTATGATTGATTAGACATTGCAAGGTCATTTTGATTTTATTGTTGGATGGTCTTTGTTGTTGACTGACTTCTCTCTTTCATCCGAGGGACTTAAAACCCTAGTTTCAATTTAACTAAATTCTTTGGATTTTCCTTTTTTGCTGATTGGTCTTGCAGGAGATCATGTAATTTACTGCATAAAGGTCTGTTTGGTTCATATTCTCAGATTATGAGTTGCTGTGATACTATTTAATTAGTTGCATAGCATCTCATCGTCAATCTTTAATTTAAATCTATTTGAGCTTTTGACATATGTGGGAGGGGGGGGGGGTATTAAATCTTTCACATACTTTAGAAATGTTAAATTAAGATCAGCTAATGAAAATTGAAAAATCAATTTTACTGTTAACAATCATTTGTTTAAATTTATCGAACTGAGAGTTAAAGGGGGTAGTCTAGTGATATCACAATAGAAGATTAAAAAGCTTTGGCATAATTTAGACATACTCAACCAAGAGAAGATGCTATCAAATGAAGGTCCACAAGATATGTTTATGATGTGCTATAGTTAGCTTCTTACATCTGATCATTGATGATCCAGGTACAAGTTAACTATGAATGTTAACATTTTAGCTTTGTTGTTTATTTGACATCCTTGTTTTACTAAAATTACATGAAAAAAATAGTAGTACTTCCTTTTTTGCCTTTGCTGTTTGTAGATAAAAATGTTTGATATTACTAGAAATGATTCTAAAAAAATAATAAAAAATTCTAAAAAATATATATAAATTTGGTTTACAACTAGATTTTCATATGAAAGTTGTTTTGAGTGGTCAGATTGACCATTTGAACTTTAAAAATGGAGAAATGATCCGTAGCACACGGGTCATCCGTGCTACGTGTAGAACCATAGTCCAACTTTCTCTATATATATGATTTTCCAGAATTACTACTATCTTTTGGATACAATAATTTGCTTCTTCCATGGATGGGAAAAAACAATATTTCTGCAGTTATTTCACTGTTTTTCAGATCATGATTTTTAGAGCTTCAATGTTTTTTTTTTTTTGTTCTTTTTTGAAGTATAGATGTTCTTTTTTGAGGTATAATGAGACAGATAAATAGACATATATAATCTTATTCATTAAAAGGAGGTTTCATTAATCATAAGTAATTATCTTATAATTTAGGCAGCGAGTAATCATATTTATGCAATTTTCATGGTTTTATATTTTTATCTTAAAAGATTTTTGTATTCTAGAGTTTATATTAGGAAAACAGTGATTAATCTCTCTCTGTGTGTTTTCTATTTTGTCATACAATATCAAAAGTGATGGATTTATATTGGAGTGCTACATTTTAATGAATTAAACATACAAAGGTTATGATTATTCAGTTTTCTGTTTAATTTATTATGTCCAACAACAACAACAACAACAACAAAGCCTTTAATCCCAAATAAATTGGGGTAGGCTAGAAATGAAACCCAATCAGAAAGCATAAGATCAAAGATCTCAAATATCAGTGATAATAATGAATATGATGAAAAAAAAAGAAAATAAATAATAATAATAATAATAATAATAAATAAATAAAGATGATAATGATGATGATAATATGCTAATAGTAATAGCAATAATAACAATAATAATAATAGTACAATAAATCTCTATTATAAAACCTATTTCTAAATCCTAAAATCCTATTTTAAAACTTAATACTAAATTCTAAATCCTAAAATCCTATTTCTAAACCTTTATTTCTAAATCCTAAATCCTAAAATCCTAAAAATCTAAGAACATGAAGTCTATAACTCTACTATTATATTCTAACTCCTAAATCATGGTTCAGATACATGAATCGTCATATTCCAAGCACTCATATCCAAAGCAAGCTCTTTGGATATATTTCATTCCTTCAAATCTTTTTTTATTGCTTCCTCTCATGTCAGTCTCGATCGACCTCTTCCTCTTCTTGTATTTTCAGGACGACTTAGAATACCGCTGCGTACTGGTGCTTCAAGAGGCCTTCGTTGGATATGAGTAAACCATAGCAAACGATGTTGGACTAGCTTTTCTTGAATTGGTGCTACCCCAAGTTTGTCTCTAATATCATCATTTCTGATTCGATCTTTCTTTGTGTGGCCACATATCCAACGCATCATCCGCATTTCAGCTACACTCATATTTTGGACGTGTTGTCCTTTTGTAGCCCAACATTTTGCGCCATACATCATCGCGGGTCTAATCGTTGTCCTGTAAAACTTGCATTTTAGTTTGTTTGGGATCTTCTTGTCACAAAGAACATCAGATGTTTGTTTCTATTTTACCCATCCAGCACTTATTCTATGACTAACATCTTCATCGATCTCTCCTTTACTCTGCAATATCGATCTCAAATACCGAAATGTGTCATTCATGGGTACTACTCGTCCATCCAAACTAACATCTCCGTCATCTGAGTTTTCCCCGCTGAAGTGACACCTCATATATTCAGTTTTGGTCCTACTAAGTCTAAAATCTTTCGATTCTAAAGTTTGTCTCCACAACTCTAGTTTCTGATTGACTCCAATTCTGCTCTCGTTAATCAGCATCACATCATCAGCAAAGAGCATACACCAAGGAATATTTCCTTGTATGTCTTTTGTGATCTCGTCCATCACTAAGGTGAAAATATATGGACTTAATGCTGACTCTTAATGTAATCCTATCTTAATAGGAAATGTATCGGACTCGTCGTCATATGTTCTGACACAAGTCACAACATTTGTGTACATATCCTTAATAAGGGTAGCGTACTTTGTTGGGACTAGTTTCCTTTTGAGCGCCCACCACATGATATTTCTCGATATTTTATCATACGCTTTCTCTAAATCAATAAATATCATATGTAGGTCCTTCTGTTCCTGATGTCTCTTCATAAGTTGTCTTATCAAGAAAATCGCCTTCATAAGTTGTCTTATCAGGCATAAAACCAAACTGATTTTTAGGGGGAGTTGTCAGTTTTCTTAAACGGTGCTCGATCACTCTCTCCCAAAGCTTCATGGTATGACTCATGAGCTTAATTCCTCTGTAATTAGTATAACTTTGAATATCTCCTTTATTCTTAAAGATTGATACTAATATACTTCTTCTCACTCATCGGGCATCTTATTGGACCGAAAAATGATATTAAATAGTTTAGTGAGTCACACTATTGCTATATCTCCAAGACATCTTCATACCTCAATCGGGATGTCATCTGGTCCTAGCGCCTTATCTGTTTTCATCTTTTTTAAAGTTTCTTTCACCTCAGACTCTTGAATTTTCCGAACAAATCGCATGTTGGTGTCAATTGAGTCGTCCAACTCGATCGCAGTTTTCTCACTCTCGTCGTTGAATAGCTTGTCGAAGTATTCTCTCCATCTTCTTAATATCCTCATCCTTCACCAAAAGTCTATCAGTCTCATCCTTAATACATTTAACTTGGTTGAAGTCTCTTGTCTTCCTTTCTCGAAGTTTAGTCATCTTATAGACATTATTTTCGCCCTCTTTCGTATCTAATTTCCGATACAGCTCTGTGTATGCCTGACCTCTTGCTTCGCTCACAGCTTTCTTTGCGTTTCTTCTAGCTTCTTTGTACTTCTGTATGTTTTTATCACTCTTGTTGTGATGTAAACGTTTGTAACATTCTTTGTTCTCATTGATAGCCTTTTGTACATCATCATTCCACCACCAAGTGTCTTTAGGTTCACGTTTATTTCCTCTAGTTACTCCAAACACCTCTATAGCCACCTTCCGAATGTGAATCGTCATCTCCTTCCACATATTATCTGCATCCTTACCTTCGTTCCACTATCCTTTTGTAATAACTCTATTCTTAAACACCTGAGAAACGTCCCCTTTTAGCTTCCACCACCTCGTTCTCGTTATTTTCATGTCTATATCTCGTCGAACGCATACCTGAAAACAAAATCAGCCACCAAAAGTTTGTGTTGTGTGACAACACACTCGCCAGGTATAACCTTACAATCCATGCATTTTGGTCTCTCTTTCCTTCTAGTCAGGACAAAATCGATCTGGCTCGAGTGCTGGTCATTGCTGAAAATAATTAAATGCGATTTTTTCTTTCTAAAGAAGGTGTTCGCTACCATGAGATCATAAGCTATAGCGAAGTTCAAGATGTCTTCTCCCTCTTGATTATGTTCGCCATATCCAAAACCCCCATGTACCCTCTCAAACCCCCCTCTAACTGTGCCAACATGACCTTTAAGATCTTCTCCAATGAAGAGTTTTTCACTGCTAGGCACTCCTCTAACCATGTCCTCTAAGTCTTCCCAGTATCGTCTCTTGACATCATCGCTCAAACCTACTTGTGGGGCATACGCACTGATGACGTTCAAGATCAAATCTCCAAAAATCAATTTGATCATGATAATCCTGTCCCCTTGTCTCCTAACTGCGATAACTTCATTTTTGAGGCTCTTATCATTTAAGATGCCTACATCATTTCTACTTCATTCTTTTCTTGTGTACCACGATTTGAAGTCCGTATTCTCCACCTCCTTAGCCTTCTGACCCGTCCATTTAATCTCCTGAACACATAAGATATTAACGCGTCTCCTAATCGTAGTATCAACTAACTCTCTTAGTTTACCTGTTAAGGACCCTACATTTCAACTATCTAAACGAATCCTACTTTCCCCGACTAGCTTCCTTGCCCCCTCGCACTCGTCGAGTCAAGTGCGAAGACCCTTGTTCATTTGACACTACATCCGGGCGTCGATGCAACGCGTCACTAAGGTGATGACAATCCGGCCCTCGCTCACTTGTCACCATATCCGGGTTCCAATATGGCGTGCCACTAAGGCGGTGACGACCCAACCCTTGTTCTCTTATCGCCATATTCGGGTTTCAATATGGCGCGTCGCTAAGAGGGTGATGCCCCAACGAAAATTGACTGGGTTTCATTTCCATAAAGATCGGTTGTTTTAGTGCAGGGCTCGCCACACCCACCGCAACCCTCCTCTTTTATCTTGATTTGGGACAGACTGTGCAGAAATTAGTCCACATAGGCGGAGTTTAATTTATTATGTCCAAACAACTACTAAAATTAGCAGGGTGATTCAAGGAAGTTACTTCAACTGGTTAGGATGTTGATGTAGAATCTTATTTTTTGAATCAAAAGTTTTGCTTTTGAGCAATTGCTTTAGTTGATTATGGTGACTTTTATTTTCTCGGAACTAATTTGTAGAGATAAAAGACACCTGTATTATTCTGTGCAGGAGTATAGGGTATTATATTATTATCAGTATTATTAAATAATGCAGGATTCTACTTTGTTTGGTTAAATAACATAGTTTTTTTTATTGATTTCATTTTTTTTATTCTTATACATAATTTCAGTACAAGTATTTGTTGATGAAATAAACTAATATTTGGTCAGTTCCTTTTAGGCTTTGTTGTTCATACATTGTACTCTAATGTAAGATCCAGGCGTACAAGTTTTTCTGTATCATAGGTGTCTGACTTGACAAATCCAGAATCTTGTTATTATTGCTTCAATTTGAATAATTTTGTACTCAATAGCACCTGTGTATTTGGTATTCAATTTTCTTCATGATTCTGTTTCTTGACACAGACATTTGAACTTCAGTTAGATGGGGCTACTTGATGAAGTCTGCACTCTGCCGAGGTACATTTCAGGTCTTGTAGAAAATTGGGTAAATTTGTTGGCATATGAGCAGTATAAAAATGAATGAGGCTGATTTTTTTGTTATAGTAACCCTCTATACCACCTAACTATTTACAGTCTCCATAACATTGTATTGCATTTGCATACGTTTCAACATTACTGATGGTTTACATGATGTTTCATTAGAAATTTATAGCAGGCAGTACAAGCCCACTAAATGATAATAACCGATCAAAGTATACCATTATAACAGGTACTGGTTTTGTCTGACGTGTCATGAGAAAAATTAAGATGGCTAAGCACATTCACTGACAATAATTAATCAGAAGATAACATCATAAACCCTAGAATAAGCATATACTTGTCCATGTATGCAAAGCATTATAACCAATATAGATGAAGCAGAACTCAGATTAATTTAGCTCTCTTATTTCAGGCACAAGAACAAAAGCTGAATTAGTTAAACTTCCAAATCCACTCTAGATGGTTCCAAAATAAAATACCATAGGATGGAAGCATAAGTTAAAGGAGGCAAAAAGAAAAAAAAAAGGAAGAAAGAGGATCCCCATCCAACAGCTAGAGTTGTTACAACAGACTCTAGGTGAGACTCTTTTCTCTGTACAAAACTAACACTATGTACATTCATTCATCCTTCCGTCTACCTTCCTGTGCACACTTGTGAATGTGTCCATTTCCTCCTTGCACCTCCCTCCCACAGATATCTTCTGCTTCTTCACACATTTGCGACAAACAAATGTTGCTGGCACCTCATCTGAATCTCTAATCCCACTGCACCTAGTGTGTTGCCACACACCACACCTGTCACATGCCAACATTCTCTCTCCATCATCATCACGAGCTCCACACAAGCAATCCACGATCCAATTTTCTAACCCCCTTTCCATTTTGTACTGCCCCAGGTGCTCATGATCCACACCAACACAACACCCAACAACCCTGACCACATCATTAGGGTTTACCACATGCTTCACCAATGCACTTTCGCTAGTGTTTGTGTTTGTCACAATGTGCTCTGCAACAAAACCTTGAAATATTGGATATGTTTCTTGAAAAGCTCTAGTTGCATGTACTTTTAGGTCAGAGATAGTTGCACTAGTTGAGATGACAAGTAATTCTGGGGGTGGTGAGGTGTAGTCTTTTGGATGGTCATTGAGTTCAACCACACACCAAATGTGTAGTATGAATGGGTTCAAAGGAAGAGGGTTAGAGTTGGGTTCATTGTAACATTTAACAAATTGTTTGCAATCAAGTATTTTCAATGCTGCTATTGAGGCTGCATCTTTAATGGTTTGGGTTTTGTAGGCTGCCATTGTGCTGGGATTTAGGAGAGTGTTGTAAAGAAACTTGAGGTCACGAAGGAGATGCTCAATTGATGGTCTGCATAAAGCAGAGCAGTCAATCGTTGACTTCTGGTTGGCAGCTTCAAGCCTGGATTGCGTTCAAGAAGTAATGTTAGATTTAGATTCAGACATCAATTATCTAAAATTTTACCCCCAAGCCCCTAACACCAAATTATTCCAAATCAAAGTTAATCGCTACAATCTTCTCTCCTACATATATGGTGGATTTCCTGTTATAAAAATGTTGGTACACTTTCTATATGTAAGTTATATTTTTTCAATATCATCGAGATGAACCTGGAAAAAAAGGCAATTATAATTGCTGTCAACTTACCTGTATTCTATTGAATTAGTCTCGGAATTGCAACGGGCGGCTACAACAAAGCCATCCACGGTTGTCTTACCACCCAAACCCCTTAAGCAGTGATCCAGTAGTTGTGGCGAACTGACAGCCTTTGACAAGGCACCTTTCAGTGTGCGCCAGCCAACCCACTTGGACCCACCAACTGCTCTTAACACCTTAACCATAGCTGTATGTGCATGCTCCATTTCATCCTTTGTCCAGTTACAATTCAGACTTTGCCGAGCAATTTCAACTTTAAACAATTTTGACATCTTCCTTTCTCCTTGATCATGTAGAAGGCTAGTAATGCAGTTAAACAGATCTTGGATGGTGGTTAATTGACGCTCAGAAAGACATTTGTAAAAAGAGATTAGATCTTGCAGAATAGTTCGAGGCGTTCGTCCTTGGTTAAAGAAAATGGTGAGTGGTATACAGGCTAGGGTTTCAACTGCCTTGTTGTATGAGCCAGCAGTAACTGCATAACTTCCAGCACCAAATTGAAAACCCCATTCACCATACCAGGGGTGGCCAAAGGTGACAGAGTGCAAAAGACGATACTCCATGCCATACTTCTTGGATATATCCATCACGGTCACCTTTCTACAACATTATACAAGGGTGAAATCAGTACAAGTAAAAATGCACTGCCATGTGAAAACAAAGTGCGTGTTCATTTGGAAGTACAATCCATGATATCAGTGTGTTCTTTCAGAAGACGGTTTCCAAACTACTTGATAATAATGATGATGATCTAAGTAGCTCCTTACCTGACATGTAGGAACTTGCAGAGGCGATCCCAGAAGGACATGATTTCACGACCAGTTAGGTGCTTGGACCCTCCCTGGCGTCCATTGACACGGAGGAGGTGGCCATACCCATTCGAATGGACCACAGCATGGAGCAAGTGTGATGGATCGTGCAGTTGCAAACCATGTTCTCCCAACTCACCTCCTAACATGGCCGGCACTCCACACTTGCATGTGTGGCACCTGAGAAATTTAAACAAACAACCAAACCTTTGTTTTAGATTATGTACGTTCCTTTATGAGATAATACTGTACTGATGAAAAAGGCATGCAAATTGTAAGTAAATTTAGCAGCCAGAAGCTAAAATCTTACAACAATCCAAGAAATCCTATTTGTGATTTTTTTTCCAATACAAAAGCAAAGGTCACTAAAAGAGATGTTAACTGGATCACAGCGTGAAATATATTACAAAAACGGTTTTATCAACAACAATTACAATCTTATCTGCTATAAAAATACAACCAAAAAATTGACTCTGGCAGAGAGTGCAGACATATTACACGTGCCAAAAAGTTCTGTATCCTTAAACAGTCAAATAATTATATCTTTCTACGGAAAAATCTTTTCACCTAATGTGTTTGCGCTTCCTATGTCCTGTGATCTACTTAATAACCATACTTCTATTCATGCCAGAATATGTTGGGAATTTACAAGGTCAGGACTACAAAGAAAATTACCAAACAGTATTTGCAAAAGTCACTTTCAAATAAAATTTCTTCCATAAATAATGCACCTTGATTCAGTGACTGACATTGGGGTCCCACAGTGAACACAAGAAGTCGCACGGCAACTGGAGAGTGCACGGCTTTCATTTCTTATAATGAAATGGTACCGTTTCGCACATACCGGATGACCACTCCACCCTACATATATAGTTTTAAATAACTTCATATGCACATCTAAAATAATTTGCTACCAAAATTCAAAATTGTAAAGTAATAGGAAAATTAGCATTGCCATAATATAAGACATGAAGTACTACCAATATATATAAACATCTGACGCAAAATTTCTCCTCATTATTTACGCAGAATAAGGATCCAAATAATTAGTGGACTTCATAAAACTTGTAGATAATCCAATAATTAATCGAGGTTTTAAATCAGCTGAAGTTGCAAAAATATTTATGTTTACTAACACTGTCATTATGGAACCTAGTGAACAATCAGCCAGCAACTAGCAGTAGCTTTTTATCCATGAACAAACAAGAAAGTTTCTAAACAAAACATATAATACAATGCTAAAATCGAAACGAGCAGAAGCAATGATGATAGTTGAGGCTGCACCAACCAATCATTCTACCAAAAATTCACATTGTGATATTTAGAGTAAGCAAAATAAAATTGAAAATGCAAAAGAACAGTTCGAACAAAAACATAAAGGAAACAAACTTAAACCACAGCTAAAAATAAGCCACCAAGAAAAAACTTTTTAATAAAAGAATATGGATGCAAAAAATCTAAACGTACTGGTACTAGTGTTATCAGCATTTACAGCTCACTAACTTGAAAATAATTGCTCAGTGTCCATTGTCAAAAAGAACAGATCCACAGAAGTAAAGAAGATGTTCTACTAGACAAAAGCTTATTGTAAGAAGATCTATCTGATTACCCAATATAATAAAATTACAGTGAAAATGCCTCTTTTTCCAATGATTTCGTTGAACATATTTACGAAGTATTTCGAAAAAAAATAGTTTAAGCAATTTATCAGTGAAAGTTTTAGATAACAAAAGTGATACATAGTGAAGAAACATACCCACAACTCTGCACTGATCGCAATATACAGATTTGGATCTGACAACATCTTCATCTACCACAGTCAACTCCACCTCTGTGCCAGACGTGCGGATCAGCATCCGCCACGTCAGAAGGTGATTTGCCGAAGGCGCAGCTGGTGGTGACAGAATCGAAATCGAAGCCAGTGGTGTCATTTTACCATATCTACTCAGAAAAGCTCTCACGCTCTCTCTGAAAGGTCTTCCCACATCGCCTTCCGCTGCAAGCGTATCCAGATCTAGAACTCCACGAGGGTTGATCAGATCTATGGCGCTCCCGCGTGGAATGATCAGATCCGAAGGTCGCCGCGCGTCGCGCAGTTCTGCAATCGTGTCAAGATCAATTGGCTTCTGCGTCGGTATGAGATCTAACGGAGACGCTGCTATCCGAGATTTGGCACGCTTGAGCGGTCGCCCGTTAACCACCATGGGATCCGTTAGGACTATTTTGGAGAGAACGGAGGGGTTGGGAAATTGTTGCGGCGAGGAGCGGCGGCGCGAGGACTAGGGTTAGGGTTAGGGTTAGGGTTGGAGCGGGAAGGGGAAGGAGGAGGAGTCGATCGGAAGGCGGTTAATTAACTAGAGTTAAATTTAGGGTTAGAATAAAGAGGATAGGAGGAGAGAGAAATCGATCGGACGGCGGAGAATGTTTTTCGATTCGACGAAAGAAGTTCTCTCTAGAGCAGCAACTTGATTGGGTTAAGGTTTGGGTTAGGTTTTCCGCAGAAAGATGGAGAAATTTCGGGGACCATTAAAGGCGCTATGGGCGTTTTACTTTATTTGTCAAAAGAGGTCCTTTTTTTAAGGGGCCTTTTTGCCAATTATTCGTCACTTGGCATTTGGCATTTGGCATTGGCAATCTATTGTTTGTTTGTTTTTTCCTTTTAATACAACTGTACAAGTGGAGAAAATTAACAGTTCAATCTGACTTTATTTGCCAGGATTGGATGCTTCATCTGAAGGCAAATACAGCATGTCCACCAGACAATTTAAACTACTAGAAAGGTGTAATTTTCGTAAGAGGGTTCAAGTTCATTCAATATGCAATACCTGAATACCATATATCTTATTCACTGAACTTCTAATATAATTTGAACATGGAACAGTTAGATCACTAATCTAAATCAATTAAATAATATAATCATTTCTGTAGTGTTATTTGTACTCACCCTGTTGTTATACAAAGGAAAATTTCCTTGTCCAATGATTATACTTAAATCTGAAAACAAATCCTAGCTGAAAAATAGAAAAAAAAGGACATAATCTAACTCTATAATCTAGCTGAGTGTCCAGTTCCAGAGGGCACCGTCTCCTTCACTACACATGCCATGAACCTCTTTCATTCTCTCAACAGATTTGCAAATCCCGCTACACGACCAATCGAAGGAAGCTGCACACACATTTCCTGCTTGTGCTTTCCACTCACAATCTGCATTCCATTTTCTCACAACTAAGGATAGTGGAACAAGCAATTCAAGCCCAGCATTATTCATTTTTAGTTATACATGCTTGTAAATACATATATCGAGCCAGGCTTCTTATCTTACCAGGATTACCTTCTGTCAAAGATTAGAAAAGATTTCAGATGCATACCAGGTGGAGTACCGCAACACAAGCTCCGGTCATCAATATATTCAACCTCCAATCCAATTAACCATGCACCTAAAGATACATCCTCATTTGCATACCGATGCAAAATTGGCCTGAAATATTTTATGCTCAGTTATTAGTAATCAACATTTAGCACAAACCTTAAGGTCCTGAGTTTCAGTACCAATAGAGAAAATTACTTGGTCAATTTCAGCAGAGAAGATTGACCATAAAAAAAGAAAGGACTTGTGTGTTCAATGCCTGTAGTGAGTGTAAATGTTTAAAAGATGCTTTAAGGAAAAATAAAACAACAGGAACGGTATCTCACAAGTTAATGGATATATATGCGGCCAGGTCCTTTGAGATTGCATAAATTTGTCCCGTGGCATGCCTAAAATATTTGTTTCCCTCATCTCCAAATTTCCAATACTCTGGTTCATGGTACTTCACTCCTCTGTAGTTCAAGTATCATGCAAATCATAATATCAGAAATTGTACACATTTAACATTGCAAATTGTTTGATGAAATTTGCTCGAAAGTTTTACTTTGAAGAGAGAACTGGGCCTGATTTCATGCATCCGATATATATACGAGGTTTAACTCTATGTTGAGCTAGCCTTGTTGCAAGCACACCTAAAATTGAGAAATATGCATTAAAACTTTCTAATAAACAAATATTAGGAAAATATTATTTCCTACTCTGCAGCAAACCAGCAAATTTCATTCATTCTATCTTTGTTTTTCATTCAAAATACAGCCCAGTTCCTGTTAGATAGCTGGTATGAAAATACCACAACCAAAAACATTTATGTATTATACTTTAGAAGGACAAAAATGAAAAGCATTCATCAAATTGATAATGTAATACAAGCAGCATTCAGGGCAATGGTTCTCACCAAGATTAACATGCACATCATCATCAACCTTGATATAAAAGTCAGCATCCCACAAAGCAACTGCAGTGGCAAAATAAATTCTAGTTTTAGTGGAGAGTGCATGATATCCTTCTACATGATTTAGCCGCAGAAAATCGTGTGTCTCAGCCTCTTCGGAATCAATTGAACGATCCAGAACGCCCCCTTTGGTTGCACTGTGGCCTATTACAAATCTTATTACAATGCCCTTCTCCTTCTCTAATTTCTTTAGCTTAGAACCTACAGAAATAGAAAAGCAAATATCATCAATAACAGGACACTGCAAGATTTTGGGTTGTATGGAGATGAAGAATGCAGGCAGTCAGGTACTAACTGTGAACTATGTTACTTTTAGTTGTAATAACATTTTAATTAACTGTTCTTCCTTTTACCAAACAAGTTTTCTCAAGGAGAAGCATGGGGAGTTTGAAGTCTTTCAGTGCACTTGTACATACAGGTACTAGCTGGTATCAGTACTGGAAGATTAGCTCATTCCATATCATAATGCACATTAATGTCTGGCTCCAATTAGTACCCGATAGTACATGGAAGATAGACCCATTAGTGAGTGGTTATCTTATTAATTTCTTCTCTTAATCTTGTTATGATACAAATTAAAACCAAACCTAAACTTAACCTAAATCTGAAAATGAAATCCGATAGTAGAAAATATAGATTGTACTCAATTATGTGTGTTACAAATGAAAGGAAGTTGAGAATTTTGAAATCTAACCTGTAGGGACCCAAGTTTCTCTAAGTGAATCACGTCTTTTCCTACTGCTAAATGCTGTATTGATACCAATAACAGCAAATGCTTTCTGAGGGGCACTTTTGGAATTTTTCAAACCGGGGCCACCATCGCTGCTAGATCGAGCCACAGCGAGTTCCAATTCTAAAGAAGAGACTGCCTTATCCAAGGACCTGAACAAAAGGAGCTGAATAAAATCACAGAATTAAATGCACCCTTGAAATCGTCAAGAGTTATATTGAGATGACTCACTGTATTGCTTGATGGGTCTTTGTTACTTCATTCATGACATCAGTTGGACCCATCTCACCTAATATCTAAATGCAAAAACAATCTTGGTGTAACTGTAAGTACTTATGCTATGTAAATATTCATTCATTGCATACTACTAAATTTTGCCAAGGAAATTACTATTTACTATATAGTTAGCTTTTATTTACATTTCTTCTACTTTATTCGAATTTACTCTGTTTAATCTGGTACTGCTATGTGATTTTTGTTTATAGTCAAACATTAAGAAGTGCATCAAATCCATTGCACCAGACTAAAAATTGAAAAAAAGAAGGGTCGTACTCGCTTGTTCTCACAGTTGTGCGAGAATAATGTGACCTTTGATCCACGATTTATCATAGAATTGTTCTCTTCCTTTGGCTGTTGCAGTAGCCAGACCCGACCACTTAGTAAGAAACCAATCAGAAAACTTGTGACACAGAGAAGTGTGATGGTTTTTCCTGACATCGGCTTCGACCGAGGTCTCTTCTCCGTTTGCGACATTCTCTCACCTAGTGCCTTCATTAAGCAACAACAAAGAATATTGCTTAAGCAAATTGAAATAATAAATATGTGAGATAAACTTGAGAAAAAATGGAGAGAAAATTTAAATACCATCATTTGCATAACTATATTTACGCTATGATTCGCACTGAAGAGAGTCTATGCATCATACTATTATTCCTTTTATTCTTTTATATTTAGAGGATGACGACTGGAGTACAATGATAAGATATAAATGTTAATCGTTAGTGTAAACACCAACTCTTTAACAAAATTTTAGTTTCACAAGGCACTTTGTGTGAGCCAAACCTCCATACTTTTTGTGTGCGCGCATGAATTATTCAAAATTTCAAATTGGGACCATTCAACAACAAAGGTTTGGATTGCTAAAGCAAGGCGGGCAACTGTTTTTTTTTCTTGCTATCGAGTGTTTCCTATTATGGATCACCTTTTTATCTATTAATTAACTAGTGCCATTCTATATTTTAATCTGTTAGTGCTTCCTATTGAGTGTATCGTTTTGACGCGGACGTTTCTGCATTTAATTAATTATGTGATGGTGCTCATTTGGTGCTATTAATCACACCTTATATAAGTTCCAACCGATTTTCACGTAAATATGCAATGATACCTATTTGACTCCTGTTTCCAACCAGGAATGATGGATGCATGAATATTTTATATCATTGCATCAATCTTTCTTTTCTCATGATTTTAGTTACATGCATGTGTGTCTTTACTTCACGAATTTTGTCGAGTAAAAGCAGCTGATACGAACCCAATATGTAGGCAGTCGTTTTTCATATTAAATTTAGTCACATGCATGTAGATAGTATTTGTTATGTATTATCTGAAAATTTTAGTAAGAATTTTATGGTAGAAATGGAATTAAATAATTCGGATAGACTTGTGAATTTTGATGTATATTAATTTCAGTAATGTATGCGGTCAGTTTACCCCAAATATGATTTGAGTTAGCCCAATGGCTCAAAATAGTTTGATTAAAATGAAATCCTCACATATAATCTAATTGGGCTTTTATTTTGGTTCAAGTCCGTAGTCACAAGAAAAGACGATAACAACATATAGGACAAAAAGCCGAAAAAGAACCAAACTGGTAACTCAGGTCACCTGACACCTATTGAGGTGGTGGAAATTGGAAGGCTGTATTTTATATTATCAGTAAGAATGGTCACATTGTTTCAAGGGTGGAATAATATTGTCATATAATGATTGTATAATTGTCTCAATACAGATATGAATTAGATAATTTTTGTTATTTTTCAGATCGGATAAATTTGAATATTTTACCATCTGTTTATATCCTTACTTGGAGCTACGAAAGTAGCAGGGGCTAAGAGAGTTTATCACAAGCAGTTTATGAGAAGGTAACTACCAAGAATAATAGGTCTAGTTGCTAGAAATCCTGATTTTTTTTAGTAGTTAAAATAAAAAATAACGAAATGGCATGATGATCTGCTCATTTCGTATTTCTAGCTTGGACCAAATTTGAAATCCGGTCTTACTTTTTTTATTAAATTTTTATGTTTTGATTAATTATTTATTTTCTATTTTTATAGTTTTTAATAATTTATTTAGTTATTTTATTATATTTAATTACTTATTCAATGGTTTAGAAAAAATATAGTTAGAAATATAATATTATTGTGTTTAATAATGTGCTAAATATGATATTGTTGTATATTCAATTATAATATGTAGTTAAAAAATCACAAAAAATATAAAAAATAATAAACTAGAATAAATATGCATCAATAAAAAATAATAAACTAGAATGTATTCAATAATAATAAGAAACACTAATAAAAGACATTCAAATAATAAAAAATATTTAAAATATTACGACAATGATAAGAAAATTATTATGTTTTGCAAAAAAAATTACAAAATTATTCTGTTTTGATTAATTAATATTTTTTATTTTTTATAGTTTTTAATAATTTATTTACTTATTTTAATGATTTATTCAATGGTTTAGCTTGTTTTAATTTTCATAATGTTCTTATTCCATCTAATGCTCCCGATCGAACGAACGGAGACGAAATCAGAAGATAAAATTAAAATTTGAGCACCTCATAGAGATAGGGAATAGAGAGAGGGAGTTGACAGAGAGAGGAGATAGGGAATAGAGAGAGCAGAGACTTAGAAAAATTATTTCAAATTTGATCGAGCTGAACATTCAATAACGGTTATTAGAAATAACCGTTACTGAATAAGAACGATCAGTCATGATTATTCGCTAATAACCATTACTGAATATGAATCAGTAATCGTTACTAATTGTTTTTTCCGCCAGGTTTGTTTTTTATATTATTATTATTTTTATTATACTATTATTCATATTTTTATTATATATTACTTATTATTATTATTTATATTTTTAATTAATATTTATTAATATTAAAAGCATGCATAAAATTGAATTAATACATCAAAATAAATGTCTAATACATCAAAATAAATTAATTGTCTAATACAACAAATTTAAATATTATATATATACTGCTCTTTAAATCCACACATAATCAAATGAACTCTTATTTCACTGACATTCCGAAATCTTCGTAAATTTCGACAATCTCAATAAAGACAAAGAATTATCTCATCACCTCTTTGAATCATATCTTCAGTGGCACAATCAAAAAACTTCTCAATACATCTCATATATTCACTTGTGTCATGTCTGATTCCATACATCCAACTATCCATCTGAGAAACAATAACATATTCTCACGTTAGTTAGGGTTTAACGTTTTTAAGTTTTCGAGGGATTAGGATTTAGGGTTTCAGTTCTTTCTGCAATCCGACAATAAAACATATAAAATATTAATAAATAACATAATTAAATTAAGCCACAAATAATAAATGGCATAAAATCACAAATAATAACACACATAAATTTCACAAACAACAACATAATCTCACAAACAATAAACATAAAACAAACAAATAACATAAGTTTCACACATTACAAATAATATAGTCCAAACATAACATAAGTCTAACAAATAACAAACAAAATAGAAGATATAATAAAAGAATCATCAGATGCAACGATTGACGATCTCCTCCAGCTTCTTAATCTTCGCCATCAGAAGCTCACAGGTGGCTGTCGTCAAACCTAGAACAAAAGCAAATAAAATTATAACATATAACGATAAACATCCAAATAATTTCATAAAATATTTAATTCAAAATACATACCCGGTGAGTCCTCAAGTCGCGAAAGCTCATAGGGTACTCCAAGACTTTGGCCATCACTTGATTTATTAAAATCATTGTTTGATTTATGAAAATTAGGTCATCTTTTGAATTTTAGTACCAGTGCTTTGGTACACTGGTACCAATCGGTACCAGTGAAGCGAGACCTGAGCTGATGCTTGCCATATGTGTTGTTGCCCACTTATTCCCCTATTCGGATGCTAGCAATAGAGTGCTGGTTTGGCTATGTTGAGTTACACAAAAATGCTTTCGTGTAATTGTGTTGTCCCTGCATTTGTTGTTTAGTGCCGGGTTGTGTTTGTTTTGAGGATGTGAGGTTCTTACTCGATTCTGTCATGTAGTTTTACTTATCTGATTTGTGCTGTGAATTGCTATGTAGTGCTTGGCCATTGGGTCTCTTTGCATATTTGTTGTCTTGACCTACCAATATCTCCCTTAGTATGAATTTCATAAGTATAAGGGCCTAAATGAATTTGTGGTAATAACACCTCTTTAAGGGTTATATGCGCAAGATTGAATCTTTACAGAGAATTGGAACTACAAGATGAGTCGGAAAACAAATTGATCAAAGTTAAATGGGCTGAAAGGTTAAACGAGATAAAAGTATAATTAATTAATTAGTAAGTGCGATAAGTAAAATGTGCATAACTAATAATTAATTAATATTTACAGTGAAATATGGGAGATGATTATATGATCTGCCTCAATAATGAAAAATTCGAACAGATACAATAATTTCGGAGGCAGCCTATGATCCCAATCATTAAAACACCAACATAATTTAATAAAATAAAAACGTTTAATTTTAATTTAAGTTTAATTGAATTTCTTTTCTTTCATTTATTTTTATTTTAATTCTAGTTTTATATAACATATTTCCTTATTAATGAAAATAATATGGACATATGAAATGAAATGTAATAAAAAAATATATATAATATATAAATAATTAGGAGTTATAAAATAATTAAAGTATAATAATAATTATAATATAAAATATATATTAATCAATTTCTCTATCGGTTATCGGGTTTTTGTTTCTTTCTTTGAGTTTTATTTGAGAGATTTTTGCTACCCATTTCGATGGAGTTAGTCTCGCCGGTGTCGGGCGTTGTACTTTACTGTATATTATGGACTGTATATTATTTTGTATTATTATTATTATTTTATTTATTCTGAGATTTATCTTATTTTATTCATTTAGCCTTTCGTACGTACATGGCGGGATTAATCACCCCTAATTCATTTTAATTATTCTGAGGTGTGATACAGTCCCCCTCATTGATTTATCTTCAAGTAAAATTAAATTAATATTGCGACAGATAAATCACATCAAATCGATAAAATAAGCAAAAAAAATACCTTAGTATGAAATAATCGATTGAAAGATGAAGAAATATACTCTTACCGAATAGAATTTCTCATTAGGATCCATGTCAGGAAAATCAGCAAAATCATCTAATCTGTAGCAGTTCACATTTGAGAGTCGATTAAAAATGAAGGATTATATGAAGTATCTGAATTATTGACATTATAAACTTAACAAATCAGGTAACAATACCTGACAGTACCAATGCTTCAACCACAAGTAGTACGAACTCGCTTCTCAATCTTTGTGAAATCCCTATCAGATCAGGAAATTTGGGAGTAGAATATTAGCAATAGTAAATTTCATTATAGAACTATATTACCAATAAATTTTATAAGTTAATCACATTAATAATTTTTACACTTCACGCATACATTGATTGTCATTCATGGAGAGAAATAAGAATTGATTCAGAATATAGTAAATAATCGGTTTACATATTATAATTTCATAGAATAAAATATAACAAATGAAAGAGAAAGAGGAAGCGAGACTATTTCTTACCTTGTAGGAAATTTTTGACGCATAGAAGAAGTGGTCGTCTGAGCTCTCCCAGCAATGTTGGAGAAGAAAGAGAAGGGAAGACTCACATGCATCTTTCTTCATTCCAATCAAGAGAGACGTGATTTCTCAAAATCATTTCTCGTTTCCTCGAGCGAGAATCCATTACAATCAGCAGGCGAGAGGGAGGGAGCGAGAGAAGCAGCGAGAGATGAATCTGTCACGCGAGCGAGTCTTTTTTCTCTTCTCCTTCGATTTAGGTTAGAAGAATTGGGAGGCAACGAGAACTGAGAAGAGGAAGATATGCAGCGTTGGGTTTGATAGAGGACGAGCGACATCAACATAATATTAGTCCGAAGCTGTGTAGCTATTAACAATCACGAAAGAATAGAAACAAGCGCTTCAACATGGAAGTCACGTGTAGTATTACAAAGTGAAAATTAACTCCATCTGATGGTCTATATTTAATCCAAAAATTTAAGAAAAGATCTAGATCATTATAAGATCAGAACACCCAACATACTTAATAAGAAATAGAGATTAAATGAAATAACTGCAATGGCATGCATTGGCATACTTTCGCAATGCATTTCTAATGCCATATCAGAAAAATAAATAATTAAAGAAGTTGTCAAAAAGAGTGAAAACAATTAGTTCAAAGTAAAAAACTTAAGACTTAGGTCTTAAGAGGGAAAAATGACCAATCAGATGAGAATGTGTTGGAGTGTTAATAAAAATTAATGTGATGCTAATATTAGAACTCCTTTCGACCCGCGATGTATATTTGTTTAGTAAGTGACTTATGTTGACCTCTAGTTTAGTGTTTTGTTCAAAACTAATTGGATGTTGTACATGCTCGCTAATCGTTCTCAAATTGTAGCTTTGTGTAATCTGTTTTATTCAGCTTAGTTTTGTCATTACTAATAGTCATCAAAAGTTCACTCCATTAATACACTATCCAATATTGTAACCAAATTTGGCTCTTAGGAATCTTGAAATTCCTAATATGACTCTAACTACTTGAGCAATACAAGGAATATAATAACTAACTATCTCTTGTACATTTAATTTTCAAAAAGAATAAAGATTTTTATTACTTGTATGTGTTTTATACATAATACAACGATATTGTTAGATGTATAAGTTGAGATGAATAGAATTATATATGAGATATTGTGTGATGCGTGATGTAAGAGATGTTTAACATTTAAAATTAATTAGATAATTATTAGTTAGTTAAACTATTAGTCTATAAATAGAGACTGAATTATTATAAATAAATACATCAAAAAGATAATAAAGATTGTTATCATTCTCTCTCTTTCACTCTCATTTTCTAATTTTATCATTGCATCAGAGCAAAATATCGTTGAAATTAAACCCGCGTCTATTCCAAAAGTTATAAGCTTTGTCTCAACCTATTTTAGATTTTATTCTCTTTTTCTCACTTATTCCCAGTAAATAAATCTATTATTCTCTTCTATTCCAAATACAAACCCTATTCTATTCTATTCTTGCCTCCTCTCTTCTGCTTCTATTTTCTCCTCTTTGATCTAAATCGATCCGATCAATATCTGATCAGAAATGATCTTGTGATTGGTGCTTCTCCGTAGATCAAATCACGCACTATCAAGCTCGTCGCAACTTCAAATCGCTGCTCACAGTCAGAGATCGCTTCATCGCTTCCTATAAGCTCAACGATCTCTCTGTTGTTCACTTCGCGATTCAAGAACACCATCAAGTCCCAATTCGCGTTCTTTGCATCGGGCGATTTCCCCGAATTGGTTGTGTTGCTCGCGATTTCAGCCCAGGTCGTGCCTTCATGGTTCTCAGGCCATCCTCGATTATCCCTATTATTTTCTTCCATCCTTCTCAGCGAGCACACGATAACCGCGACAATTGACTTAGCGAAACTCTATTCCTCGAGAAGTTACACTATGAAGTGTTAGAGTATAGTAATAGAATTGTATAGGTTAATTGAAGATATTGTGTGATATACGATGTAGGAGATGTTTAGTGATTAGAATTAGTTAGTTAGACTAAGTGATTAGTTTGTTAGATCATTAGCCTATAAATATAGACTTAGTCATTGTAATCAATTCACTCAAAGATAATCAAAGATTCATCTCTCACTCTCTCATTCTATCATGGTATCAGAGCCAGAAAATCGTTGGAATTAGGCTCACGCCTATTCCATACACTATGCACCTTATTCAGCCCATATTCCAAAATTATACTACTTTTCTTAGCTATTCCAGTATAAACCTCTTTCATTCTTAGCATATTCCCAGTAAAAACTCTCTATTCTACTCTATTCTACCTTTTATTCTAGTTTATTCCCATTCTCCAAGACTCTCTCTCCTACAGATCAAATCAGATCGCAATCACAGATCAAGAAATCAATCTCTCAAGCACAGCTTACTGTTGAACTTCTGCTTCTTCTCTCGCGCACACTTCCAGATCTAGCAGAGTCGACGGTGATGCCCAAAAAGCACAAGGCTATCGAAGGTGTCGGTGCGGCGTCCATCGTCGAGCTCAAGGCCCAGCTCATCGCACCCAAGAGGAGCCACGCAAGGCCAAGGACTCTGATCCTTCCTTATCCTCAGCTGCTTCCGCCGCTGATGCCTTCCGTGCTAGGAAGAGATCTGCTGCCCCGCTTGATTTGTTCTCTCAGAAGAACTCTAGCGTTGAATGTCGTGCTCACAAAGACAAGTTGGAGATGAAAGTCATAAGAGATGGATCTGTCAACTACGCAACTCTTGAGAAAAAGGCCAGCATTTCAGTGGTAAGCCACTGACACCTTGTTTCAAGCCTATACCCCCTTCTCACGGGCGGTTCATCTCGGATTTCCTCTCTACCTCGTCTCTACAATAAAGCTAATTCTTCTACTCTTGTACGAAATGAAATTTTTGATACTCGTACGGATGAACTCTCGCTGGAAAATGAATTAGTTGTTGTGGATGGCCGTGAAGTTGCTGAAATCGAGCAGTACTTGAAAGCAAGGACTTTTTTCAGAGATGAAGCAGACCACCTTGTCAAAGTTCTTAGGTCAAGAACTCCAACTCTTAATAAGGTTGCTGCACTATCTACTTCAAAATCTCCTGAGTCTAAGCAATCTGGGTTATTGGCACATCAAATAATAACTTGAAAACCTGACGATTCTGTTTATGCAAAGGCAAATGCTCTAAGTTGTACACCAATTGAAATAGCCAAAGCATACATGAGAGCCATTCACCCTCAACAGAATCGATATGATGCAAGGACAGCACTGGTAAAGCATGGTCAGCAACTGAACAACTTTCTGGTTTGAGTTCCCTTTGCTTGAGGAGGAGTGTGACGATTTTGAGATGACAGATGTGCAATAAGATTGACTAGTTTTTGTCAAGATTAGCAGCACTGAGGATCAAGACTGCCCCTAATTCTCCCATAATGTTCATCACATTTCTTCAAAACCTTTCTACAATTCACAACCGAAGCTCTACTCCCAAATTAAATTTTCAACGATCAAATCATGTACCGGGTTTCTCTTCTTCTTTTTTTCTTTCAAGAGAACTCAAATGAGTCTCGAATTGTTGTTAAAAATGACAAAGATCCTTCTATTGATGTTTTAAAATGACTCAAAAGAGTATGAAGCAATCAATAGTATTTTTTGAGCCAAAAAAGCTCTTCTTTCTTCTATATTTCTTCAAGGAGATCCGTGATGCAATTGGAGATCAAATTCATAAATCAGGATGTTAAAACTCGTGAGATGTGCAAACTCGCCATGCGTACCGCACGATGAGTTTGAGGGATGTTAGAGTATAGAAATATAATTATATAGGTTAGTTGGAGATATTGTGTGATATACGATGTGAGAGATGTTTAATTATTAGAATTAGTTAGTTAAACTAAGTAGTTAATTTATTAAATCATTAGCCTATAAATATAGACTTAGTCATTATAATCAATTCACTCAAACGATAATCAAACATTCCTCTCTCACTCTCTCATTCTATCGTGAAGTCTGACGAGCTGAGTTGCGTGCTCTCTCCATCCGCGCTAGCATCAATCAAGAATCGTCCACTCCAATCGTTTATGACAATTTCAACACTCGCACTCGATTCCTCTAATTCAAGCAAAGTCGGAGGATGGAGATCTTGCGAATCCTCAAATTCACTCCGATATTCAAGCAAAATTGTGAGTCTACGCCTCGATCTCTTCTCCTCAGTCTTCTTCGCAATTTGAGAGAGAATTTGGCATCGTCATGCTAATTCCTCTCAATTGGCCACTAATCCTCCTAGCCGCCACCGCCGGTCAGATACCCCTGTGTATCTGACGCAGATGGCGATGGCTGGATGAGAAAGCACAGGTTTACCAATACTATGAGATCTTGCGATACAGTCAAGCAAGCGAAGAGGCTGAGAAAACGTTATACCGTCAGGCCGTTGCTTATGTCGCTTCCCTTCCTTTGCTAGAGGACTCCACCTTCGCCTTCCGTTTTTTCTCCCCAGCCTATAAGTTCAGTGCCTTCCTATACCGTCAGATGGTGCAGGACTCCTTCCAAGGAGCCCGGTTATCTTGGACCAACCTTGTTGGCAAGGGCCCACCTAGAATGGTCATGTGTCTCAAGCGCCAGGACAGGGCACGCGTGCTCTTCCCATATCTGTAGTATGTGAGTCAGTGTCTGATGAAATCAAGCAGCATCAGTTCCACTGTCCATTGGAGGAGATATCAATACTTGTGGTTGTTTCAAAGATAGCTAAGATTGCCTCCAGTTTTTCACTTGGATATGACAAGGATGAAGATGTTGAGGACACTGTTATGGTTGGTGTGAGTGACTGAGGTGTTGATATCAGATGTGCAACAAGAGCATACTCTTGGAATTGAATAACTCCTGAAACAAGCTCAATTGTAGAGGCTGCCCCAAATTCTCCACAATAATCATCTACTTTCATCTACAATTGTTCAAAACTTCTACAATTCACAACCCAACTTTTATTTCACATCCAATTCAATTGATACAATCTCATGCACAGGCTTCTATTCTTCTTTTTTTTTCAAAAGAACTCAAACAAGTATCGAAGTATTATTAAAAAGAATAATCAATCATTCTATTGATATTTTCAAAATATCTCAAATGAGTATGAAGAATTTAATAGTTTTTTATTGAGCTACAAGAGCTCATTTTTTTTTCTCCATCTTATTTCTTCAAAGAGATCCGTAATATAATTGAATATCAAATTCATAAGATGAAATGTAACTCACAATATGTACAAACTCATCATATACACCGCACGATAAGTTTGAGGGGATATTAAAAATATAAGTTGAGATAAATAAAATTATATAGAAAATATTATGTAATGTGAGAAATGTTTAACATTTAATAGTAGTTAGATAAATTATTAGTTAATTAAATCATTAATCTATAAATAAAAATTTAATCATTATAATCAAATACACAAAAAATAATTAAAATTATTATCATTCTCTCTTTCCCTCTCTCTTCTCTAATCCTATCATTCTCTGATCCTATCAAATGTACATGAAGAAAGTATACGGAAATGATGTTGAACGTAAGAAAAGTTTGATGCAAAATTGGTGAACTTATAACTTTTCTAACTATTAGACGGCTCGTCAAAGATTTCTGAGATGTGGATAATTACAAAGAAACAACATACAAATGCATCAAAATGGGGGAAAAATATACTCGCGGCTCATAAATGCATCTAATAAGTTGCATCACCACAAATATATCGGTTTCTAACAAGTCAATTACACTAAAATTATAGAACTTCAAAGTTGGTAATGCAGCATTAAATACACATCATCCTACTTCTAAGAGATCAGTTATCAGTAATCACAAAACTGAATTTACATTGGAAATAGGATAAGATTAATACGGACAACATGATAAAATTTGGAGATTGCGAAGAAAATATTTTTTTTAGATAATTGGCACTCTTAGGAACATCCTTTTACTCCACACACTATAATAACCTCAACTCAAGGTGCGCCTGTTGAAGCACTCAACAGTCAAGTTTGCTGTAAAAGCCGGCACAGAGTTCATCTTCTTTATGAAAATCTCAATCTATAATGTCAAATTTTCAAAAGAACAATCACAATTTTATATTGAAACTAGTTGGTGTGAGTGTGACAAGGCCTGGTTCAAATTGTTTGCCGTATTATATTGAAACTAGTTGGTTCAAGTTGTTTAGGTATGTACAACTGGGGAATACTAACAGTCAAGCATGGTAAATCTTGGTTAAACATTGACAACATAATAGCCAAAAATATAGAATAAGTTAAAAAGAATTGTGTCAAGAAAAATGCAAATAAGCATTTTATATTTTCTTCAGTAAATCCCTGAATGCAGAGTTCCTTTCTGAAACAAAATGTGGTAATGGGGCAATACCCAGTGTGTGTACTAAGTACATTCTGGAGGATTCATGGTTTTGAAGATTTTGAACCAGAATTTTCTCCTTAAGAAAATGACAAGGATATAGAAGCCCAACCTGATGAGCAATGTCAGTCTGAGATGTATAGTCGTTCAACTGTTAAAAAAGTTGTTAGAAAAAACGTGTTAACTGAAAAATATATATATATATATATATATATATATATATATTCCTTACTGCCCTCCTAAACCTGAAAGTATTTTGAGGCACCAAAGTACATTGTTACATCTCCCCTAGATTCTCCTTAATTTCTCACATTGTCACTTATCACTTTCTCACATATAATGATACAAATCATAATTCAGGCATTGTTTAGAACAAGGTCGAGAATAGACAGCATGAAATTAAACTTGCAGGGTTATCATATCAATATAAACTAGGCAGTACCCAGGATATGATGCATTCTTTTCTTAGCAGGAACATAGACTATTTTAAGAAAAGTAATCAGAGAAAATTTATAAAAACAGATAGAAACAGTTGACGCTCTCAAAAAAGTAGGGAAAGTACTACATTGTTCCTGTCTTTTCTGGTTATATGCAGAAACAATCTAATAATAAAAAAATAAGTCAAAAAGTTTGTACGCTCACAATTATATTCATAGTCCCAGATTCATATTCAAATTCCAGCTTTTCATCATCACTTTGTGCATATATGGATTGTAGCATGAAGCGGGTCACTGGTATTCCATTTGGCCTTTTCTGGTCATCCATTACTATCTACAAAAATGGAAAGGAGGATACTAGCTTAGTCACAGAAATTAATTTATTCACACAAACAATACTGACAACATATGGAGCAAAAAAATCCATGATAAGTTTGACATAAAAGCACCACAAGAAGAACCGAAAATGAGATGTCACTGCGATATATTAGATAAAAAAGGAGCTAATACCAACAAACATGCACATTCAATCACAAAGATATATCTCACAGCAGAGACAATAGATCAAAACAAGGTAGGTTACACCAGTAAAAAAAAAAAGGAATATGTTAAATCAAATTGCTAGGGCTGGTGCGGCTGTCGCTGATGGCAATGAACACATTTTGACCAAAACTTATTTTCCACGTAGTAAGGTAAAGCAAATGAAACTAAGAGTCACCTTGTAGCCAAAAAGAGAGCAGCATGCCTTACGAAATACCAATATTTTTTCAGCAAAAACTGCCTTGTACCTATTCTCAAGCCAGCAAAATATAACACAAAGGGGAAGAAATCAATAAATGTATTAATAAGTGATACAGCACAACAAAAATATTAGAGCTGACCTTTCTTCCCGTTTTTCGAGTACTGCAATTTGGTTTTTAAGCTGTACCAGCTTTTCCGGCAATGCTGCATCTGGTTTACAGGAAATAAATCAGACGTAAATTGATAACAAGATTTACTCATTAGCTTCAGTAATTACAATGGATCACGTCATATTGGGCCAGATGAAGATCAGGTCTTTTCACTGAAAAGAGAACATTGGACTGGACCTTTTTCACAGCACAATGGATTGTTCTATGGAATAACCACCGACCCTCATATTTTTTAGCACCAATCACCAAATGCTAAAGGCAACAGAAATTATCAAGGCCTAAATCTGCCTTCACGTCCTTAAAATAGGAACTTGTTTGCAACTTTTCGTTTGGTTTTAAATTTGATGGCACCCATAAAATAAGAAAAATTTACAAATATGTTCCCATTTTAAGGGGCGAGAATATGTGCCTTTGCTTGGTGATTTTTCACTATCAAGGCAAGTTGATGGTTAGTGTAATGGGTTCTCAATGATGCATAAAAATAAATATCACCACAACCAGCAAAGCGTCAGACTTGAAATTGTTTTAATACACAAATAATTTAGAATTTGATAATGATATAAAAACACATGGAGTTTAAGTTTTCTCAGAAGTCAGAACTATTATGTTTATTCACGATGTCTCTAACTTCTAACGAATTTACCTAAAAAAAGAGGAATAAAACACATTGTGTTCTTAAGTATCACATGATTCTCTTATATACATCGGACCCCGCTCATGGATTTCAATAGGCTAGAAATATTCGTAGTTAGTACTTTCTCTATTTGCACAATTACAACCCGCTCTTGGAATAATATGGGAATCTGTGTGATGACTTGTTACTTCCATGAAGCCTTGTATGATGAACAAAATCAGGAAGCAAAATTTTACCCAACTTTTACGATATGTTCCAGATTTCTAAGTTTCTTTATCAGAATACTGAATTTCAGAATTTAATAAGATGCTGGCAACATAAGAAGTTCCAAACAGGGCCAAAACCATTAAAGTGGGTGGTCATTATTAATCTTGCCTAGGCATGTCTGTCCAATCTGTCAGCATGCAGAAATAAAAGAAGGCACAAGGGATTTAAAGCTTTAAATACCTACTGCGTTTCTGTATAATAGGAATCATTAAGTTACTTGGAGCTCAATGTGCTTGTTTACCGAAAAACAAAAGTAAGTGTTAGGCAGGAGTCGAGTTCAGTCAGGAACTGCTGACTCTGGTCAGGCATTCCAGTGAATCATAAGCTCCATTTTAACCTGATCGACTAGCTCAGAATCATTTAAACTATATTCAATCAGGTTAGACCAACCTAGCAGGCCTTGCACACTATAACACTAAAAAGTATGATATTAGGAATTACCTGATTGTCCTCTTAATTCTTCAACAGCCTGTAATTTCTCAGTGGTTCTCTTGAGCTCAGCCTGCAGAGCTTCTATAGTTTGCTTTGCTTCATTTTCAACAGCTAGTGTATTCACCATCCTCAAAACCTTTGTGTTTGAGCTCGAGTAATCACCATGACCTAACTGTTCAAATTGAATTATATAGATGTTAGCTTTTTTCCCCTCATGAATTTGTGTACTGCTAACACAATTTTGTGTTTGCTTTTAGTTTTATTCTTTGATCGTTCAGTCCAATCGATCAAGAAGTAACTAAAATAAACATTCAAAATAAATAAAAAATGAACAATCAAAAGGAATTATCATATTGCATTACGGTAATAAAATATATTTGGCATTCTCTGGAATGAACAATCAAAAGGAATTATCATATTGCATTACGGTAATAAAATATATTTGGCATTCTCTGGAACGAACAAAACTTCTTCTAAGAATTCAGGTTGATTTGCATTATGGGTAATCCTACTCTATATCCAGAGGATGGACTCAGCTAGCATATGGGAAATAGCGATCTCACTACGGCATTGATTCACCTATATCTTAGTTGTGCAAGAGCATAAATTGAAAAGCAAAAGAGTACATGTTAGATACTGTCTTTGCCCCGGTCCTGAAGAAAACATAATTCAAAAACAGTACCTTAGATTCAAGGTGACCTCATGGCGGATTGGGTGCATGAGCATAAATTAAGAAGCAAAATAGTATACAGTTTTTTAAGTACACGTTGCTTAGATACTGTCTTTGCTCCAGAACTGAAGAAAACATAATTCAAAAACAGTACCTTAGATTCAAGTAAGGCGACCTCATGGCGCAATCGATCACTCTCCCTCTCCAAAGATTTGACCTTTTTTGACTCATCTGTTAATTTATCATTGAATAACTTCAGTTCAGCATGCTGGTGTGAAATAATTTCTCTGTGCTCTTGCAAGCTGCTCTCCATTTCTTTCATTATCTGCTCCTTTTCTTTCAATGCTGCTTCTAGATCCTGACAAGATGAAATTTAAACTTACTTTCGCCTCTTAGTTTAGCATTCTAAAAAACTACATACATTTTATTTATTTTATATTTTTATTATCTTTTTATGAAATTAAAATTGGAACTCAGCCCATATTGGCTTCATCTGTTCTAAGCAACCAATATTTTGTGTACAAACATGCAATAAAAGATTTCCACATAAAAACCCATATATAATTTGCAATGTGATGCATAACCTTCCAAATCATGTAGTACAAACTATTTATATTTCTTGCATCCCATGATTCCAGTGTCTTCAAATGCACACATCTACATTGCAAGTTAAGAAGGTAATAAAATAGTAGAAATGAAAAGGGAGCTGTGACCTTGACATGTAGACCATCTGCTGTTCCAGCATCCTTATTTGGTATGGAGCTACCACTTCTAAGCCTGTCCTTTTCTTCGGTAACAGAAGCAAGCTACAAGTTATGGGATTAAACTATGTTATAAATATCACTAGATTAAAAGAATATAAGTAGTTTTTAATCCTTGAAAGTAGAAAAAAAGTAAGCACAGTTCTGCCACCATCTTCAGATGAATTTGTTTTAAAAATTGTGGTTTCTTCTTTGGGTGTTTATTGGCACAGCCGAGGGATGTTGGAAATTAATTCAGCCTTGAACACCGAACACTAATCCAAAAGGACTCTTTGGAGGGGTGCCGTCCAGGCATGTGCACACCGATACTAACAGTAGCATGTGGTTAGCAGTCCTCATCAAGTTGATTTGCAGTTTAAAAATTGAAGATGAGTTGTCTGCAGACTTAACAAAATGATTTTATTTAACTTAAATATACCATCATTTGAAGCCTTTTAACCTCCAGAGATGAGCTTTCTGCTTTCTCCTTAGCCAACACACACTCAGCCTCTGCATGCTGTTTGCTGAGGTCAGCATACTCCATGGCCACCTTTATCTCCTTCAGCTGTGCTGTTATCTCCCCCACCTTTGCCATGTTTTCTAGTGCTTCTCTATTTCACATTAAAAAAGGAACAAAATGAAGAACATTGCATTATCAAAACATAGTAGCTTAAAGACATAACAAAATGGCTCTAGCCTCTAGGTCTAGTTATAGGTTTGAACCAGTTCTTACTTCTTTACCTTTTTTTGTTTCTTGAAAGGGACATGACTGAAAAGCTAGAGTTTCACAAAAGTATTTCAGAACCACAAAAACAGCTAATAAACATCACGGGTGCTCAAATTCACAAGTGGAATAGGTAAAGTTGTCACAACCCTTTACTTTGTGATGTGATATTTTAAGACTTACTTCTGTAACCCAGCAAATTTCTTGGGTATATCAGAATAAGAAACCACATCAGGTATATCATTTAGTAATGATTTCCAGGATGCCAACTCGAATTCTAATTTCTGTGCTTTGGCTTGGAGCTCGTGCAGTTTGGACAGTTCTAATTCTGCCCTTTCCCTACGGTTCTGCTCCTCTAATAGTTTTTCCTTCAACAACTCGCTGTTCAGATGAGAAGACTTCAGCCTCTTGGCTTCTTGCACTTCTTTTTCCTATTTAAAAAAGAAGAAATCCATAAACAATAGCATAAGGATTGGTTGGTATTATTGCTAATGCATATCACTCAAAGAAATTTTACAGAAGTATAAAAATATACAACTGTTGATGTTCTTCAGTTTACTTTTTGTGTTTCAATCACTGAAGCATTTTTTGGTAAATTGCTATTTGTCTCAATTTTCTGTTCTCATTTAGCATGCAGTTGCTAATTTTGTTTGCATGTGATCTTTTCATTTCAGTGCACCAACAATGTACGAAGATCTCAGTCCAAGAAACACATCAAAATAAATCAAATTGCAATACAAGTTACATAATGGTGTAGTTCTTCTTGCAAGAGTGCTATCCGCTTCTGGTCATAAGATGGGGCATTACTAGATGGAGACGTATAAGAACTGCACACCTGCTTCTCTATCTCTCTCTTCTGCATAAGACATGAAAAAAAACCCAAGAATTGTAAGAAATGACAAGATAAACCATGAATTCAGATCCTGATCAATAGAACTATAATATTTCTCTTTTTTTTCAATTTCCTCCCAAATGTAGTTTTTTCATTCTTTTTTACAGAATGGACACATGTTCACAAATAAGAATGGAGAAATACTGCAAATTAATTGGTTGATATAGGGATGTATAACTAAAGAAAAGAAGATAACCTCATCCAACTGCTCTTTTAAGCCAGTTAACTGCTCCTTTAATAATTGCACCTCTCCCTCTGCACTTTCTGCTCTCAGTCTTGTTGTCTCAAGCTGTAGCAAAAGAACATGAGACAAAAACAAAGAACGTGACAAAATAATAAAGAGGGAGATATTGAAGCACTGCACATTCACAGACTGCTGCTTTGGATGCGCACACACCAAAAACTATTAATGTTTTGACTTTCATGCACAGCCTTATTCAGTGCTTCTGAATGTGTGTGCAGGACACAGCAGGGGTGGATTGCGGCAATTGAAAAAAAAAAAAAAGAGGGACTCAAGTGTAGGCTGAATCTCAATGCACGGGCAACAGGACAAGTGAAGTATTTTCTCCTTTTCAAGGAAGATACGTGTTACTACAAGGTTTTGTAAGGCAAAATTGCTGACTATATGTTACCTCGGCAGTTACTTTAGATAACGAAAACTTTGATTCATCTTGAATGTAAGAAAGTTCTCTTCTGAGGCTATTTCTCTCTCTTTCTGAACTATCCGAAAGACTCTCCAGTTTCATTTCAAGTTCTCTGACAGTCTCTTTCAAAGTCTGAGAAAACTGTTGAGCTGTCATTCGTGAATCCATCTCTTTCTTGATTTCAAGCTGCGTAATTAAAGAGTAGGATTATATACCAACCACTACCATTACGTTGGGACAGGGACTTGACGTACCTATCAAAATTTCTCTCTCTAATTTGACCCTAATTACAATTAACCAAGAAAAGTAATCTATTTTGGAAACCAGTGCCTTGCCACCAGTAACAACTAAGTGCTGAACTGCTGTTAAAGTGTTAAGCAAGAGGAGGCATTAAAGACTTGAATTTGTCATTGTGATTTTCAATGTGAATATAAATGTTACAAAGATTGTCCATATACTATAACAGTATAAAACTAACCCCCTTTTCCTAGCCATGAAAGTTCTCTGATGTTTTAATACTGCCCAGAACTGGATACTGTGATTAATCATCAAGTCTTCTTTTTTAAACAAATTTTAATATGAAGGTATTATCCTTGCCAAAGAACTTCAATTTAATGTGAAAGGAAATGATGAAAAAAAAAACACAAGTCGCAAGTTATTGATTTCATCCTTCTGGTCCTGGCCTTGACAAAACCCTAGAAAATCAATTTGGTCTCTGATTATAAGTAGTACCTCTAGCTCACTGATGTGAATCAACTGGTCATGATACCTCTCATGAGAATTGCCAACCTCCTTAAACAACCTTTCCTGTAATGAATTCTCTCTAGCTTTTGATGCTGCCAGCTCTTGTTGTAGAAAATTAGCCTCATCTTTGTACCTCTCTCGTTCTTCCTCTAGCATTGCAAATAGAAAGAACTGTTGCTCTTTTGAAATTAAATTTAAGAAGAATAAAAAAAAAGCTATAAATCAGCATTGGCACATGAGGAGATGTGCTCAATGATTATGGTAAGCAGACGCATGTTGTGCGGACAAAAATTGAACTTAAAACTTATCTATGTACTTGGCACAAAAATAAAGATCGGTTGGTGATTGCTCTGTATCAAGGAAGCCATTCATGGAATTGGACTAAAAGCCTAAAAGGGCTGTATAGTTTCACATTTAATTATGTTATTCTTCTAAAAGAAGGCCAAACATACCAATTCCACAAAGTTGCTCGTTTAATGCCTCCAACCTAGCTTTGTATTCGGCATTCTCTTTTTCTGCCGTATCCAGAGCAATTATGAATTCAGATTTAACCTAGAGAGAGTGATATCAGGGGCACAATCATAAGTCCAGAGAAAATTTCTTGCTGACACACTAAACAGAAGATTGTAGCATTGTTGAGCAATTAGTAAAAACTTGCTCTTAGATGACTACTAGTTATTTGCTGATGAAGCATTTCACATATACTTAGAGAAATGCAAATCTATACGACTATTCTGGTACTTTGTTTTTTTAACCTGAATTTCTATAGTTCCTATCCTATGTATGAAAACAATAACCAATCTATACAATGCATCATATTAACCCATGAAAACTAACATAAAACAAAATAATATAAAATTGATTGATCAAATAGACCTATCAAGATAACATCAAGTAATAGTCGTGTCTCTCTTCACTCCCACTAAAACACAGGACTAAATACTGGAGCATTAATCATAGAAACAATAACATAGTGGGTTACCATCTGGCGGCAGTGATAAGTGCAAACCAGCTGATCCAACGGCTCAGAAGAGGAAGGAGGAACACTGAAAGGAACAGCCGCATGTTCTTCGAACAACACGATGCGGCGGTCGGAGACCGGACTGACGGCAACACCACTACTTCCGGCGGAGGTATCCGCATCGGTTCGTCGTTTTCGCGACGGTGGTGTGCGCAATAGCATCTTTCTCCCGGTGCCCTTTTTTTATTTTAAACTCCCTCTTTAATCGAAATTCAGAAAGAAAGCCGCTGATAGCAAGGCGAGAGGAGGCAATCAAAAGCGCGATCTGATCTCCACCTCGGCACTTTCACAATGGACCGGGCAGATCGAAACTTTTGTAGATCGGACGGCTAGCGAAGTGTAAAACTATAGAAGAATTGCAGGGGGGAGTTCAAACTTATTTTGAGTTCTGCAACGAGTTCGTCTATTCATATCTTTATTTATTTAACTACAATAAGTCAATAACATATTTATTAATAAAGAAGTGAAATTATTAATAACTAAATTTAATTTTTTTTATATTTTTTATGTTTAAAAATTTTAAACTTTATCATTCAAAAACTATATATTTATAATTAATAGATCATTCATTATAGTTAACAATATGAATGGATAAATGGATGAACACTTTTAGCGGACCACGAACATTTCCCTTTTATTTTTTTATTGGAGGGATCGAAAAAACAAAAGAATACAGAAGAGGGGAGGGAGGGAAGAAAGAGTGATCGGTAAAATATATATTTATCTAAGTTATTTGTATCATAAAAATATATATTTTTTAAAGATCTAACGATTAGATTCTATCATAATAATAGTAAAGGATCTAATGATTAGTCCACAACAATAAATCGTCGACTGCGCCGAATCACTAAAATTGTTCATACAATTGTTAATATTTGATCTCTTACATCAAGTAAATGAGCAGACGTTGACCAATTAAAAGTAAGAACAACACCTCAAAACTCACGAAAAAAAATAAACTAAAAAATTTATTAAAGTATTTCTCGATCTCACTTTATAAAGGTATTTTAAAATAATCTCTAGACTAAGTTCAAGGATTTAATCTTTCTCAGGAGCACACAAGTGACAGCTAGGGTTAGAACAAATTTTACAAAGAAATTCGTCAGTTTGGAACGGTTATGCACCAAGACCGACAAGAAATCTGTTCCAACAGATGTGTGCTCTGGAGATTTTTGAGATAAAATTTATACACGATCTATTTAATTCGTTACAACGATTATGGTAAAAATTATAACGATTATGGCTTGAATTTCAATGAAATTTATCTTGAGATCATCCGTTACAATGGTTAGGTATCTGTTACAACGGTTAGAGACTGAATATGCTCTAGAGTTTTTCAGACAAAAATGACTTATTTTGATTTAATTCGTTATAATAGTTGTAATAACTGTTGTTGCAACGGTTAGAGCATATTTTTTCTGTTTTACTTAGTTTAATCTCAGAATTATTTTGGTTATATTAGTTTCTTACAATTCTAATCTAACATAATTCTTTCTTGAGATGTATATTCGTTTGTTAATGTTTCATATCCGCATTTCATATACTCAAAGAGACCATTAAATTTTTATGTGATTTTTTTATAAATTGAAAAATATAATTCTAAGTATAATTTGAGAATTATATACCACAATAATATATTTTTAAGGAGAGAGCGGGAGAGAAGAGAGGAAACGAAGTATTTTTTTCTAGATAAATTCATTATTTTTTTTATCCTTCAAATTAAAGTGAGATTTTATTCTCCCCTTCTCTTTTCTCTCCTCTTTTTTATGGGACACAATGTAAATATTATTATAGCTATCATTATAATGTCACAATGATTATTTTAATAGTCGCAATTTAATTGTTATATTTTTGAATCAATATATATTTTGATATAAAAAGAGAGTCTAGTATGGGTAATTAATCAAGATATGAAGAGTTGGACAATCAAAGGGTAAATCGGTTTGGTAGTGATATAAACAATCTAAAATACTAAGAAATAATAATGAGAATCCAAAAGAATGAGAACTACAACATAAAGAATGTAGAAGATATAGAAAATAAGAACTAAACAGTTAAAAATAAATCCTGCAAGAAAAAATAATCTCAAATTGCTGAACTACATGATTATTATAAAAGAGTCAATCTTTCAACTACGAGAATTTTATAAATTTCAATTAAGTGAAAGATAGAATAAAGAATGATAAAAAAATTTAATGGAGTTTGATACTAAGACCTGTATCTCCGAGACTCGCTCCTTAATTGGAGTGTTGATTTATTATTAACAAAGTTATTACAAGAAAAGATGAACTTGACTCCCTTACAGTCATAAGTAAAAGAGGATACACAAGTAAATAAAATAACAACTAAAAGCACTCTGTAAAAAATAAGAAAAAACCTCAAAAATTGAGAGCAAAGAGCTCAAGAAAAGTGAGCATAAGCTAGACTCAAGAGTACAATTGAGATTCAACTCAAACTAATGATCTAGATTGATGAACTTGAGTTTTTAGTTGGAGTATATTGCGAGGAGAGTATATGTTCTCTTTGGGTTGCTTTAAAGAATGTTAAAGATTGAGAGCATTGGGATAAAATAAGGTTTGATGAATAACCCCTTTAAATAGAGAACCTTCAAGAAGGCTGACGCTATTTTGCGCAATGAACCATTATAACAACTCCTAAGCCATTTATAATGACTTAGTAAGTATTTTAATTATTAACTATTAAGAATATCCTCATCAGACACAAGAACTAATATGAGAGATTATAACGGCTTGTGAAGTAAGGATGAACTGTTATAACGTCTTGGTTAGGGGTTATCAAGGTTTGGTAACAAAGGATAATTTGTTATAACGGTTTGACTAAAGTCGACTTTGACTTCTTGAGTTCTAACAAGGTCTACCTTCTACAGAGCCGTTATGATGGTTTGGTGAGCTATCATAATGGCTCAAACCGTTCAATGTATCTCAAACCGTTGTTGAATGATACACTATGCTAAAATTGATAGCTTCTTGTCTTAGATAATTTTCAAGCAATGAGATGATTCGTTAGAACGGCTCCTAAGCTATTATAATGGCTCACTGTGCAGGAAGACTTTCCTTACTTTTTTAATATAGAAATTAAAATTTATGAATTCAAACCTTACATTTTGAGATTTTATGTCTTCAAAAGCTTCTTTCAGCAGTTGCTAGCATCTATTTTGATCAAACTTTAAGTCTTCAAAAAATCCTATAAAATATCTCAAAGAAATTTATAAAATTTAAATTTATTATTTTGAGAGCTTAATCCCATTTGTTAATTGGGGAATGGTTAGGGCACCAAACTGGTGGTTCGCTTGATGAATCTTTAATCCATCCAATATTAGACAGTTCATTGAACAAGTTTTTGGGTTGCAACCTTTGGTTTTGGGGAATATCATGGTTATGAAGCTGAATAATTTAGGTAATGAGATTGGCATAATGTAAGGTCATGTTATGAACCAGAAAAGTGATCCGTATGTGGCTTATGATGATAAAGATTATATAAAATTATCTATCTATGAAAAATCAAATATCTTAAATAGAAGATGGTGTTCATTTTCAATGTTGATTTTCAATCTAGCTTTTGGGATAAGAATATTACTGATATAGCAATAGGCTAGGTGATGGATAGACGGGAGTAAGATGACAAATATGTTCTCATCATTGACCGAAGTTGGTATAAATCACTGTTTGTATTCCCTAATAGTACCATCGGCCGATTCCAGTCACTTTCTATATGCATAAATTCGCTCACCTGCCTCATTAGTAAGAAACCATATACATATATTTTTTATGATCACTAAGACAAGTATGTCACATACATAAATAGTAAATCCCCAAGGATTATCCATGAGTTGCATGTTGGCATAAAATATATGGGTAATAGAAAGATGATAAGGATTATTGCATTCAAATATGGTTTGCCAAGGTGAAATTCTCATTGGGTCATTCTATCATTCCCTCTATTGTAAAAATAAATTTCTGACAACTTATGATTTTTGATGTTGGCATTGTAGAGGCTATGTGCTTTGGGGTTACGGTAGAGAAAACAATTATATGATCATTTGAGCATTGAGCATTGAGCATTGAGCATTGCCAGTGTTCATCAGACATCCAATTCAGGACGAAGGACCTTGCAATTCATACTGAAGGTCTTATGCAACCATCTATTCAATACTCAATCGAACCGAAGGGTCCATGCTTTCAGACCGAAACATGAAGTGTCAGATTTAGGTTTTATCGGTTTTCTTTGCTTTTCTGATATGTTTTTAGGGTTTTCTTTAAATAAGAACCCAAAGACTTATATTAGAAGGATTCTGGATGAAATTTAGATATTTTTTTAGAAAGAGAAAAAAATTCTTAGAGGAGGAGTGAAGAAGGCAAAATAAAATATCAAATCGGGATAATTTTTATTCTTTCTCTTGATTTCTTTCTTGATTTTTATGACCTCCTTGCATATTTTTGAGATAATTATTTAGATTTATAATCAAAATCTGATAATACTTGGACCTGAAAGCGGTATTTAACCTAGGTCAAGAACTTAACCATAAAGCCTAAGATATATGAGACTTTTTATGAACTTTTAGAGTAATTAATTAATTGAAAGTACTTAATTATGAATAATTAGTTTTTAACATTTTAGAATTATTAGTACTTAATGGTCTTTAATCGATACAACAAAGTAGTTAATTGTGAAGTTTAACTTGATTAGAGTACGATGTTAAATCCTAATTAGAAAATTAGCGCTATATTAGATGGTAACCCTTAATTAGCAATAAAATATATCAATAAGTGCAATTAATGCTCAAGTTGATAGCGATGTCGAAATCCTAGATCTTTTATCTTAATAAAACCCTAATTTTATGTTTAGATCACTTTTAGTTCAGAATTTTATTAGTTTAGGCATAACTCCAGATTTAACTGTCTAGATTAGAAACTGGACAATATAATCAATAAATTAGTTTATATGGGATCGACACTTTAATACTACACAGTAGGCTATGTGCTTGCAATTCACCATTGTTCTTATTTAGGTTAAATTATTAGTTTTAAAATATCTCAACATATTATTAGTTTCCGAAAGAGCTAAATTTAATAATTTTATTTCATCACAATCTTTTTTTTTCCTTTCCATATGTAATTTTTTTCTTACTTGTGATTTCATAAGTAATTTCAAAAGGTATTACATTTATCTTCGAACATTTGATAATACCGAGAGGTCTTTGAAGAGGTCTAATTTTTTCTTTTCCTTTTTATTTATATCAAAACTTGTAAAACTGTAGATTTAGTACAATTGGTTATGAGTGTGGCCTCTTTACGAAATAACGCAAGTTTAAGTCTCATAAGCGATATATAAAAAATAATATATATCAATATTAATGGAGGTCATATTTTTAAAACAAAATCAACAAAAATATATCAAAGTCCGTAGGCTGTATAATACGAGATAATTTGACAATAATTATTTGGATAATGGTTAACAACGATATCTCAAATATTCTGAAAAAAAAAAATTGAGAATAAAAAAAGCTTGTACACGTGCTTTTGAACTTATACATCGACTATATATGTTTCAGATTCCATAAAATGTAAGTTTGCTTCTATAGACCTTCAAAAGCTGTAAAATCATAATTATTGCATATAACATAGAATTTTACTGGTCTTTAATGGACTATCATAATCATTGCATATGATATATAATTTTACTCGTCTTAATGTACTATTCCATAATATTTAAGTTTTATAAAATTTAAAACACTATTAATTTATAATTTTGAAAATATATTTATAATATTTTTTTACTTTTAATATTATTTTCAAATTTATTTTAAAAAAATCAGTATAAAATTATCGGTCTCTCCTCATCCTCTTTAACATTTCACTCGGACAATTTAAATTAAAAAAATATTGAACCTAATTTTTAATACCCAATGTTCGGCTCATATTCTTTTTTTTAAACCTTTTTGTGTGTACTACGATTTTATTTCCAATGGTCAATTTTGAAAAACGTTATATTTACTCTGAACCTGAATACAAAGAGGCGAAATGTTAGTAAATGCGGTGAATATTTCGCAACTTCGATATCAAACGCAGTCAAATCGGATTAATTGTTTTTTTTAAGAAAAAATAGAATTAAGTTCTTAAATTTTGTAAATTATCTATAAAGATTTTATTCAAATTTTAAACATGCGATCTGTTAGAAAATATTGTCTTTTATTATTAAATCAGAAACTAGTTCTCAAATCTAATTAATTGTTAAATTCGCTTTCTTGGTTTTTCAAACAATAATTCGTGTAAACTTTTAAAATTTAAGCTGTCAAGTACAACATGTTCAGCAACAGCAAACACGTTCTTATCCTTACAAAAGACTTAAATTTTTTTCATGAAGACTTTCTTTATTTATATTATAGGTCGGGTTCGTTTTTTTTTTAAAGTGTTAATATTTGTTCTTTGGTATGTTCTGGAATTTAAATCCACGACTTTAATGATAGTTACAGTGTCACTAATTATCCGTGCTGGACATTACGTTATTTTTTTAATTAACAATCACTTTACATATATCTACTCCTTATTAAGCGTGTAAATGTTCTTTTTTCTGTAATGATACTAAAATTTATTGATTAATTTTTAGAGAGAGCATGAATCATTAGTATTAGAGATTTTTTTGTGATGTGATAGATTGGAGTGAAAATATTGAAATTTTTGTTAAATTCATAACACATTTGCTACAATTAAAATTATACAATTGATGATATCTCTTTTTTAGAAATATCATTTGCTGAAGAACTTATCAAATTTGAAATTCAATTATATATATTGTTAAGAAAACTATAATTATTGCATAAAGAAATTGATTAATTATATGACTTACTTTATTTTATTTTGTATTTTGTATTGAAATAGAATGATATTTTTAAATTTTGATGTAAAAAATTAGAATTAATTATCATAGAATTAATTGGATTTAAATATTTAGGAACATAGTTCAAAAGAATCAAAAGTACGACTTGTTTCAATACTTGTGTATAATGACAAATATTCAACTAATTGTTCACATTTGTATAAAAAATAGCAAAAACACAAAATTGTGCTGAAATTTTGTTGTTTTTTTATGATAGTAGAATAAGGAAAAACAAAGCTGAAGGTGCAAAGAATAATCAACGAATAAAGAGTGCGTTTTACTGACCTTCACATATTCACATTGATAAAAAAAACCATAAAATGAAAATGAAGGAAATTAATCAGTCACATTGAAAGATTAATCGCATGCATTTCAATACCTTAGTTTTTATAAGCACAACTAATTAACCAAGTCAAACTCCCAAGCCTTCTTAACCATTATACAAGCACCAGGAATGTCCACCGGGACACGATCTCACAACTTGACCCGCTACACAAAATACCAATTAAAAGTCACAGAAAAACAATTTTCAATTTCTACTTCCAAAGTTCCAATTCTGAACCCTTGTACGAGTACAATCACTGTGCACTCCGCCACTCTCTCCCAAAACCCTCTCGCTTTCAATTTTCAAATTTCAATCTAGCCATGTCCACCGGTGCACGATCAATCCGCCACCTCCTCTCAAGGCTCAGCCAACCCCGGTCGGTTACTCCGCGGTACGCCATCAGCCTAGCGTACTCCACCAAGCCGACGCTTGAAGCGGGGCTCGCGGAGCGGGAGGATGTGGAGGCGGTCCCGACTGAAGGGATCAGCAGACCGCTGACGGAGGTCTTGAAGGAGCTTGGTAAGAGGATCCCAGATTCCCTCGTCCGTTCATACGTCGAAGACGGTGTCTCTCTCAGATACGTCCCCTGGTTAGTACTTTCCTGTCAGTTTAGCCCTTCAATGTTGGTTTTTAGTTGGGAAATGTTTGCGAATAAGAACCTGCCAAATTTAGGACCTAATTTTCTGATGAATTTGAGAGTGCATATGTAAAACTAACTTAATTTTTTTTTTTCAGGCACACTCTCAACAGGATACTAAACCTCCATGCCCCCGGTATTCCTTTTACTACCTTCTAAATTTTGTTCCGACTTCTTGAAAAAAAAAACTACTTTGGTTTGTCGTAGTTATTTAATTTAATTTTCATTTCTATTTTGTAGAGTGGTCTGGTGAGGTTAGAAGCATAGTCTACTCCCCTGATGGGAAGACGGTTTCTATAGTGTACCGTGTCACTTTGTATGGAACTGATGCAGAGGTACTTTCTCCTCTTCTATTGTTATGAAGTTGACATAAATAAGCTTACCAATTTCACCAGGGTTGATACTGTTGTCTCATCTGGTACTCAATCAATACCATTAATGGGTTTCTACTGGATGAAATATAGCTTCCAATAAATTTATGAATTGGTTGATACCAGTTCTTGCATTTATGGTAAATATTCACACTGCTGATCTTACTGCCAATTGCAATTCTGTTTCACTCTTCAAGTGATTACTGTGATTTGGGCTCCCTGAGTCCCTGGGCTGAATTGGGTTCCTATTTGTTTCAATTTTGCATGACCAGGCCCTTAAAATGTTTTGTAGTTATTTCATGAATTGCCTATCCAAAGAAAGACATTATACCAGTAAAGCAACCACTCTTCTTTCGGCCACATCTAAGAAAATAAAGGGGGGAAAAACTGAAGGAAGAAAGATACTTGGGATCACATTTAAGAAATTGGAAAAATAATAGGTAGCTTCGTTGCAGGATATACAAACTTTTCCTAAGGTGTATGATATATATCTGTTTATGTATCATTGTAGTCTGTATGATTCTATTTCTCATCTTGCTGGTGTATCTATTTATAATTAGTGTTTTGTATATGTCTGCAAGGATTATTAAATTGTTTTAATGTTATGATGATTACTGATTAATAATATTTTTGGTTACAAGAATTAGATGCTTATTTCATTTTCTTGTATATGTACCATTTTGTGCAGATATACAGAGAGGCAACTGGTACATGCTGTATGGATGATACAACCTATGGAGATCCAGTACAGAAGGCTGAAGCTATGGCTTTTAGACGTGGTTGTGCAAGGTTAGGTTTAGGGTTGCACCTCTACCATGAGGAGTAGAGCTATGTGTGGTTGTCATAGTTGTTAGTCATCCATTTTGTCAATATGTCCCTCTTTTCTGGTACACCCAGTTCCTAACTATAAGAAGGACATACACTTGTTAGTGTCTTTGACACAAGTAAATGCATGTGGAGTTGATGATGGTTTGGATTGATTCTGTTGATGTCAAGTAACTATTGATTCACTAATCTGGATTGCCTTCTACTTATTTCTTGAAGTAGCTTTTAGTAATATGATTTCATTATGAGTTTTTTTTTGTAAAAAAAATTGTTGTTTATCCGTACACCATATCTTTTAGCATCCAAAAATCTTGAAAGCCAAAGATTTGAAGTTTTTTCTTTGCTGTTTATCTGCACATCACATTTCTTTTAGTATCCAAAAATCTTGAAACCCAAATCCTAATATCCTAGAATGTATATATTTCAAAATTTGTGTATTTTTTATGGGTTGCAATTTCCCTGGTATCTGAGGTGCCCTGCCTACGTTTTCAAGACACCTGCTTTCATTTTGGATTATTTAGTTTTGGATGTGGTCCTCATTTTCTTAGATCTTAATTATGATGGTTCTGAAAGAATAAAGTACTCTCATTACAAATGTTGCTTCCTTTTCTTTTGTTCTTCCTAAAACTGTATTGCACATTTATAGAAGGACAAATTTTGGCTTAGATTAATAACACGCAGTGCTGTGCTCTTTTGTTACCATTATGCTTTCTCTTAAACAGAAAAAAAAAAGCTGGAAACCTGAATAAGCAGTTGCTTTAACATTCATATAGTAAAGTGGCACCTTCAAGATGCAACATTTGGGGCGTAATGCATCTTTTGTTAATACTAAGAAGGGAAAAATAAGGTATTTACATAAATAAATGGGAAGGCTAGCGAAGAAATATAATAGTTTAACTAGAACAGCAAAAAGTAAATTAACATTACAGGTCTCGTACATAATAAAATAATATCCTCCTAAGGTACCATCGAGCTACATGAAGTACTTATTACAAATATAATCTTAATATTACATTGAAAAGAAAGCATTAAAGCCTCGCTACTGCCAGTAGAGAGGGACTGAAAGAGGGAGATGAAATTTCGGGGTAGGGCTGAGAGGATGAAAATTGGGGGATGGGGGTGCTTCTTGACCTAACCATGGGATTTTGCTGATATGGATGTCAGGGAGGACCGAGAGAACAAAAATCTATCTCTTGATCCCTTAAAAAAAAAGGAAAGAAATGGAATCCCAAATCCATTTTTGGAGACCCTTTTCAAGTTAAAATGACAGGAGGTAGAGCTAAATGCATAAAACAAACACTAGCTCCCCTTTTTGGTTAAAACCTGTCTTCAAGATGGCTTAAGCCTCACCTTTGAGGCTTAACCACTTATGCAAAAAAATATTAATGAATGTTATGGTTGATTACACTAAGTTATTCGCTGCATGAATGTTTGGTAGAGGGATTATATCAGGGTAAGTTTTAGAGTGTCATGTGTCACCTAAACTTGACTGGATATCAATCTACCAGAAAGACTAATATTAAAGAGATAACTTATGTCCAGGGGTTCTGCAACCAATTCACTTTTTCCAGAAGAGTAATTTGGTTGCATCTCAAAAAAAAAAAAAAAAAAAAAAAAAAAAAAAGATTTGAGGTCCTAAATTTTAAAAAGGCTGGAGGTCCTACTGATGCACTGTTTTGGATTTTTCAAATTTGCCCAACAAGTTAATGATTTAGCAAAATTAAGACCTAGTCGAGCAAACTAAGAGACTGAGCCCTCCATGGAGCTTGGCTCCAAGTAAGGTTCCCTTTTTGTTCAAAATTATCTATTTGGTGAATGCTCTTTGTTAGCCAAACAACCCACAATCGGGTTATTTTCTTTGCTTTGAGCCCATCCTAGGGCCAAAAAGCAATTTTTATGGCCACGTGGAAAACCTTGAGAGTTCACTTCTCCAAGGCTTTCAAGTTAATTGAGTCCTTTCTGAGGACGACAACATGCATAAGAAATGATATAGCAGATAATAGGACAAAGAAATAGAAACCATGGTTAGGCCAAGGGTTGCTCGGGAGCAGCTGACACGGCAAAATGAGAAGGAATAAGCCTGAAAGGGTGAGGTGCTGACTGGACAGGAGATGGCAGATTTGGTGGTGTCAGAGCCATTGTCATACCTGTTTAAGAGTAAAATAGCACACTGTTAATTAATTACATATAAAAGGGTGATATGCAGCAATTGGTAATCATCTTCTTATAAACTTTTGGAGCTGTAAGAAAAAGATTATGCAGAGAAAAAGATGGGCAATACATTTGGAAATTGGAAACCAGAAGAAGAAAATCTGTCTCATGTAACAGCTGGACAATTTTCAAGTGTCTATCTAACATGCAGGATGATTTCTTATTCCTTGATGTTGAAGTAGGTATACAAAAGTACTTCCTAATTTTAAGGAAATAACTATCAAGCTGACATAAACTTGACCTTATGCAAAAGAAGAAGAATACTGTCCTTAATTGAAAAGCAAGAGCAATTGTAAAACAAGGCACACCTGCTTGTGCTGGTGGGCTTGGTGCCAGAGACAATGGGGTGCCATAATTTGGTGTGAACCCAGTTATTCCAGCCGCCGTAGAAGCAACTGTCGAGAACTGAAACATCTGAGGGTACTGCAGCCCGTAACTCTGACCACCACTGAAAGTGGACCCTACAGAGCCATTTGTACCACCCTGGCCTAACTGGAAATATGGGTAAAATGCAGTGGTACCCGTAGCCATTCCTGATGCACCACCATAAATGGGGTACTGAGTTGCAGCAGCTGCGGCACCATAGATGTTGTAGTAGTTCTGATAACATGTCACGTAGAAGAATAATTAGATGTCAATGTTTAATTGGGTAACAGAATTATCTGCATAGTCCTTACTATTTTAGTGAATGCTCTTGCGAAGTGTTATTAATATTGATCCTTTCAAATGGATCAATGACACTAGTATGTAGGTAAAAAATCACCTCCAACTTTGTTAACTAAAAAGACAAAAAAAATGACTATCTGAGAATAACTAACCCAAAAGGGGAAAAGAGTAGACATGAAGAGAAAAGCAGAAAGCTGATTTGATCCAGTGGGCCAAATGGGCCCAAAGTCCAACTAAATACTAATCTCATTGCAAATTTTTAGGTGCAGCATCTTTCTCGGAAATTTTTGAATTTGAATAGCTATTTAGATTTTAGGCAGACAAGGGTCCCAACATATCCCCCTCCCCATGTGCCCCTTCACCAACAATGAAAGAGAGAGGTTTGGTAGTGGGTTTGAATTAGATAGAAAGGGCCCCAGCCCATGTGTGAGCTTTAACCAGTATACAAACGTTCGAGGTAACCAACCAAGCAACCGTAAAGAAAACAGGCTATGTTTGACAAACCAAAATGGTCACAGCAGGTTTTAATGTCTATGTTGTAATCTTGTTATTTATAATGTCATAATGTCAGATTTTTTAATTAATTATTTAAATAATTATATTTTTAATAATAAGAGTGATTAAATTAAAATTTTAAAAATATGAATTGTTGCGTGCACTATCAGTGACGCTTTGCAAACATATCACTGGCGGTGACATCTTTAAATTTTATTTATTTTATAAAAAAAACACAACTGCGCTAGTGAGAGTGACACGTTCTCCCACTGGCACACTCCTATGTTTTAGACTTGAAGCTTGATGGAATTTCACCATAGAATTGGAAAAAAAAATGAAAGACGCCATTGGGAATGACGTTTTTGCTCAAATGCGCCAGTCCGAGTGGCGCATTTGCACAATGCCACTGACAATGGTACGCTATCATTTGTATTTTTAAAATTTCAATTTAATCACTCTTATTATTAAAAAATATGATTATTTAAATAATTAATTAAAAAAATCTGTCGTAATGTTGTGTATACTATTGCAGGGTGGCAGTTTGCCTGATAAGAGAAGAAGATAACATCTTATCTTTATTGGTAAAAAGGTGGGACCAATTTGAGGGACATGAAACTAAGCTTTGTCGAAAGCAAACGTATTGCTGTCTGTCATTTGGTACCAAAATCTGAGAGATTATAAATGCAAATGCAACCAAGAGGGGAAATTTAGTACGAACCGTGGGGTAGGCATAGTCAGCAGAGTATTGAGGATACCTGCATTTTATGAGAGAGAGACAAAATGAAAAAAAAAATTCAAGCATCATCTTAAAAACAAATTAAAACTCAAAACCATGAAATAACATGTGAAACTAATGAAACTAATGAAACTATATACAGGTTATGTCGCCTTTATTATTATTTTTTCTAATTGTATATCACTTTTTCTAATCATGCATGTGGGTACGCCGCTTATGACTTATGATACAGTTATAAGATTTAATAATTTAAAATTCTTTTCTGTAAAATATTGAAATTCCGGAACCAGTTGAAAAATTAACGCGCCAAAGTTGGTGTTTCCTTCTGCAACTTATTGGAGGGAAAAGGGTGGTCAAAATTATGTATCCAGTATCCGCATGTCTGTTGCAGAACATGTGCATCTATCATAGCACCTACGTTGCACGCGCAGAGAGAGAGAGAGAGAGAGAGAGAGGAGAGGAGAAGAGAGAGGCCAATCAAAAGAAGAGAGGCGGTTTCAAAAAGGAGAAGAAGAGAGAGAGAGAGAGAGAGAGCCAGCTCAAAAGTGTACAAATGTTACCAGATGCCATGTTACATACACGTGGCATGCATGTGACTGGAATCCCTTCTAATATTTCTACAGTTCTTCTGGTCTCCAACTATTAGAAACAGGATATGAGTAGAGATTTTCTGTGGCGGTTATTTGTCTACACCATCCACATTGCAAAATTCAATAAGAAAAACTTGTCTTAAATAAAAAATAGCTATACAAAAATAACGGTCATTGTGAATTAAAGAAAAAATATAAGTTTTTTGTAATAAAATAAGTTATCTATGCTATTCAATAGTTTCTAGCATTTCGTTTATAATAGAGTCATGATGGATTGAAGATACTTGGACAACTAATTTATCTTTTTTTTTTTTATGAATTAATTATCTCGACAGTAATCATTTCTAAAATGTTCTTATTTGTGTGATCTTGAGAGGGAAAAATGGAACAACTAGCCAAAGAAATAATGTAACGCACACATCATGAGGTTCAGATCTCAAACAAAAACCACAGTATTTTGTGCCAATGAAAAAGAAAAAGGTGTTTTGCAAAAAGAAATAACAAAACAGAGAAGAAAAAAGAGGCACATGCACATACCCATAGACATTGTAAGGGAAGCCCAAGCTTTGTTGGAGGGCATAATGGGGAAAGGCGGCAGGAGATGCAAATGCTGTTGCGCCAGCTTGAATCCCTCCATTCAATGATTTCACCACTCTCAAGCCCCTGTAGTTCCCTCCTGCATTATTCAATTTTGGTTGAAGTTGTTACCAAATCAAAGTGAAGTATCTTTTTTCTTTAATTTGTGAGGGGACAAGTTAGCACGGGATCGGTACTTCAATTGAAAGGTATTTTTAATTTATAAGGTCCTTGGACATTTGAAGCAATATAATTGTATTTACTAGGATAATTTTAATTAGCGTACCTCAAACTTTTACAATATATAGATGTAATTGTTTATTATGTTTTAAAAAATGCATTCAAATTAAAAAATAAAATTGTATATAATTTTAATTATTTACACAATATAATTTTGATCGATTTGACAAACAATTAATCTTTAATCAAATAATTTTAGTTTGTAACCGTAGGTTTCTAATAGATTTCCAAAAAATGACCAATCAAATTTCTAAGTGACTCAATTGAGAACATATTTGCATGGCATTTTTTTTTCCTTTTTTAATCCAGTACCATAAGGGTGATACATATATATATACACACCGTAATTGCTAAATGTACATAGAGTTATTTATTTATTATTACGTTACATAAGTTGATTATGCAAAACCCCTTCTTTAATTTTTAGTTCCCACAAATAAAAAATATGGCCCTTTAATAAGTAAATAAAGTGCATTAGGTTTATACAATTATACTTGCATATTAGACTGCCAACACTAATTAATTTGAGTAGTGTAAATTCAACGACCTAATTGACAACCACTAATATGAAATATCTAACTATTGTATTATGCCAGTTTACATCGTAAAGTGGGCTATACCATATGATGGTTATATTTACAAAATTAATACGTACTTAAAGTATGATATTAGTCAGTTACAACAAGTATGACCTCTTCTTTGGGGACTATATATTCAACCACTTCCCTAAGCATTTAAGTAAAGATAGGGGCCTACTAATGGAACTACTCTCATCCATTAATTAGATTCGTGTGTGCTAGCTGAATGCGGTTGCGCCGTTTAATATTTTTTTTTATTTTGTTTAGTTGGATAAATGAAATATAATATATTCATATTAACTACCCAATCACAACTGAATAAGCAAATATTGATACCATTTTTTGCTGGTAAAATGTGCACTTTTCCACCTTACATGTTAGATTTGTATTAAATAGATCGAATGAAGGTTTCCCTGAATTTCATTCATGTTATACTTATAAAACATGGTTGTGAATTCTTGCTGCCAAAATGTCCACATCATCATCTCACATTATTAGATTGTATAAGTGTATCAAATGGGGATCTTTGTTGAAGTTGCTCTCCATAAAATGGTTGACATGATTTCTTGCCTTCTTATATTAAGAGGTGAATCTATTAATAGACTATTATCATAAAATTAAATAGTAACTTCAATATAAACATTGTCAAGTTAGTTGCTCCTGTATATATAATTAAATACAATGTTAGAATGCACTTTGTAAGAAGCAACTAATTAAATGAAATTAGTGGGGCTTTGAAGTAACAAAAACATAGAAACTAGCATGGCAAAGAATTAATTTAGAACAGAGAATCCATATATATATTCAACGTAAAGTTTATATATGTATTTCGTTTTGAGAAAAGAAGTGTCTAAGCAAGGTTAATTTGTAGCAGCAAACGACAATGGAAAACAAATGTTTGTTTGGGTATATTTTATGAACAATCGTCCAATGATTTTCTTAAGTAATTAAAAAATACAACTTAAGCTCATATATAGTAGGCGTGGTAAACTTCTATAAAAGAGTAATGCTGAAAAAGGTAGACTTGTGTTTTACCATGCTGAGGAGTTGTAGGTCTAGATCTTTGAACTCCAAGTGAAGCAAGGTTGCAATTCGCTCTGCGGCCGTCTATTACCGGTGCCGGATCTACACAAGCTCGCATTGCGGCCTCAGGTTCACGAAAAGTTACCTGCAACATGAACCCAAATTGATCACTTAATTAAACTTACTCAAATATACAACCTTGTAAGTTATAAGCATCCAAAAAAGTGAAATACACACACACACACACACACAAATACGTGCATACATATCCCATTATCGCATGGCAAAAAACTAAGCATGAATAGACATACATTCCTCATAGGCTACGTAGATATACTATGCTGCTTTGAGTACATTAAACTTGTTTTGCGTACAAGTGCGTGTATAAATTGGGCCCTTGAGAGAGAATGAGAGAGGAGCAGCAACCATCAAAGAGACAGACTACTCAAAGCCAGAAAAAGGAACCGTATTTTAGAATTCCGACTGTTTACTTCTTTTTTCCTTGTAACTTCGTATAACCTGCTTTACCTAATACTAGAACTAAATCAAGTTGTTTTCATGAGTAACCTAAATGGGATTTAATCTTTTGGAGGACCAACTTTTGCAGGAGATCTCCTATTAACACATTAACTCATTATAAATAAATTGATGAAATCAGTCAAATGAGTATACAAGACAGATACAGTCTGTTTAATTAGTTTGTTCCTAATTAAATAGGTCAAAACTGAGAAACAAGAATTGAATGAATGAAAATATATAGGAACAAACTCCGCGCTTTTACCCAAAAAAAAGGAGGAACAAAGAACAAATGATAAGAAAAAAAATATGGAAATGATACATACAAATCCATAGCCCTTGGATCTTCCAGTGTTCTTGTCAGTTATAACAACCGCCTCCAAAATGTCCCCAAACTGCTCAAAGTAGTTCCTCATGGTGTCTCTCTGGGTCTCCCATGCCAAACCTCCAACAAACACCTTTGTGTAAGTTGTATCTCCAAATTGACCATTCACTCCCAAGTTGTTATTAGCGTTCATTTGTGGACTCATGATCTTTCCCCTCCCCTCCCCTCTCTTTCTAATCCTCCTTTTTCTCTTCCTAACTTCTCTACAGTACTATATAGATATGCACAAGCAAGCAACTATTTGGATTAATTGACTGATCTAGAATTAGAGACGGCTAAGAACAAAAGGGAGAGGTGTATCTTCTTCAGAGGTTAGGGGAAATTTGGCTAAGGTTAAGGGTTAGAGAGGAGAGAGAGAGGAGGGAGAGAGGAAGAGGGAAAGATAAAGTTTAGGGAAAAGAAGGACAGACAGTAGGGCAGACTGATATAAGCAATATATAGCACCAACTTGTGGCGATTTCTTTTTCTCTAGTTGTGATCTTATGCATTCATACACTTCTAAACTTCTACATTTACATATCCCACACGTACGTCAATCAATAATTAATTATCAATATCTTGTCCGTACGTTGTTACGGTGATGTTTTTTAAAGATATATAAATTTATATCTTCATGTAAAGAAAAAAAATAAAAATAAAAATAATTTAGTAATTAATATAAATTTTAATTATAAATACATAATTAATGTAAATAAATACAGAATTGAGAGGACAATTAACATTCAGAATTTAAGAAAAATTAAAATTCATAATTGATGAAAATTTAAGAAAAAAAAAAAACAAAATAGAACAATTGTACTCCTAAATTATGCAACATTTTGTGTAATAATCAAAATTGAGATAAAATTATAACTTAGCATAAATGATCATAGAGATAATAATATTATTTGACGAATAACTCAATCAGATGACTGATATTACCTCTAGAAATTCAATAAAAAATCTAAACCATTGCAGGATCAGAACACTTACGTGCTTAATAAGGAGTAGAAAATAGAGATAAAGAACAGATCCGATACCATTAACTTACTTTTTATTCATATTTCAAATTTTAGTATCCAAATTTAGAATCCAAACGTTGATTGTAATTGTTCATTTTTATCATAGATATATACTCATAAATTTCGTACTAGATCAAATGTTAACAAAATATTTGCATAAAAAAATAATTAATCATAATTAATTAGAATCATTTATTTTATTATCATTTGATCTAGTAAAAAATGATCTATAAAATTCATAAAATTTCATAAACATACATCTATCATAAAAATAAATAAGATCAATAGTTTAGATCCATAATTTTAGTGTAAATTTTAGAATATAAATTAAAAAGTAAGTTGATGATATTAGGTATCAACAAAACTAGTGCATTATAAATATAATTGAAGAAACTAGTGCATTATAAAGTAAGTTGATGATATCAGTTAAGTATGGTAGTGACATTATAAATATAATTAAATATCTGAATTTCATTATTTTTTTAAATCAAGTCAAAGTAATTAAGTCCATTTAATTTGATTAGAATATTTTTTTTAGCTAGTTCAGACTTTGTACTCGAGCTAACTCGCTCGAATCCAGCTCCAAAGAAAAAAAAAACATTATTTGAGCTTGTTTGAAACTTGACCTCAACTTGAGTTTCAATTAGTGTCAGCCTTTTAACTTAATTGATTTTTTACTTAAGTTTGGATCAATTCAACTTACAAATATAATCAATTAAAGCAATAATCATCTTAATAGAGCTCAAATTCTTTTGTAATCCCAAAATTATAAATAATAATTGGGATTAGTTTAAGAGGAATGGTTGAGTCTTAAAAAGTAAAGCTCAAATTTCAAGTCTAAAATTGTATATTACTCACATATGATGTTCAGATTAAAATTTCAATAGTCCAAAATTACTTGTTGATAGGGTGTTAATTATTGATCTGACCCCATCTGAACCTGATCCGACCCGACATGTCCCGAAGATAAATGGGTCGGGTATGGATCTAATTTTTTGGCCCGAAGATAAATGAGTCAGGTATGGGTCTAATTTTTTTACCCGAATCGGGTCGGGTCGGGTCAACCCGACTCGATCCGATTAATTATATTTTTTGAAGTAATTTTATGATTTAATACTAATTAAAGCTTAAATATACATTAATTATACACTAATTAAGATTAATTATAAATTAATCAATATTTAATTATTTAAAATAATATAAAGATATTTAATAAATATTTAATTATTTTACACGGGTCGGCTCGACCCGTAACCCGGTCTGATGTCGGGTATGAGTCAAGATTTTTTGATCCAAATATAATCGGATCGGGTTCGTATCGGATAAAAAAATAATATGACCTAACCCGAACTCGACCTGACCCAACCCATTGATACCCTACTTGTTGTTAGTAAATTATCTAAGATTTAATTTATATTCTATCATAATATAAAATAACTTACGTATAATTTTATATTCCTTTTTTTAATTTTATTTGTTTTTTTAATTTTATAATGGGGATTGTCAAAAGAGCAATTCTCGAGTGATCCCTCATCTAATGCTTATATATTTATTTATTCAATTCAATTTGTGTACAATTTTTGCAGATTTTCATGCCTTCACTAAAATAATCTGTAAGAATTTTATATTGACACAATGACGATTTTCATTTGTCTATGACAAATTTCTACACCAAGATCATTAATAAAAATTCTAAAACTTTCTGGTCACTCATGTAATAACACCTTATTACTATTATATTTTACTGTTTGCTATGATGAATCATCGCTTGCCTTTGGTCTAACCTCGCTAATATAATAATATTTATACAGTTGGGCACTCACCTTCTCCCTTGAACAAATTGACGCAAATGCCCCTCAGCACTTAGCAAAATTGCATCTTTGCATTGACGTGAAGTTGGTCCATCTCTGTCTTGCAGTGGCAAAAAGCGAACGGGAAGTATCCAACGGTTTCATGGAAGAATGTAGGGGAATTAGGGGTGGATTTAGGTTGTAAAAATTTGATCCGATTCAGTGAGTCTAAGTTAATCCGATTTGAATCTGATCAGAGTATCCGATTTGAAATGATTTGAATATAAATGGATCAGATATGGATTAATATTTTTTAATTCATCGTATATTGGGTCAATCCGACCCATCCATTTAATTATATTTTTTGAATTAATTTTATGATTTAATATTAATTAAAACTTAAATATATATTATTTTTATACTAATTAAGAATTATAAATTAATTAATATTTAATTACTTAAAATTATATATAAATAATTAATAAATATTTAATTATTTCATATGAGTCGTTCAGGTCGATCTACAAGATTGGTACATGAGTTGATATAAAATTAGTATATCAGCAAACTATATTTTCAGTGATATCTTTGCTACACTAATTTGAACAGCTAAATCAGCAAAAAAATTATCGAGTCAGATATACGAGTCGAGTCGCTAACAAATAAGAGAAGTCCTTAAATTGTTGAGATGGTAAGATGATAAGAGATAATGAGAGATGAATTATCATAATAGGGTTCAGTTTTTAGTAATAATAAGTTTTATTAAATTAATATTATTAAAAATAAGAGTGAGAAACGTAAATTTTCAAATATACGAATGGCAGCGCGCTACTGTTAGGGGCGCGGACGAAACACGCCACTGGTAGTGGCGCATTTCATTATTTTTATGAAACGCGCCACTGCTAGTGGCGCGTTTCGTCCAAACCCCGTACAAGTGAGATGGAGAGGCGTTGCGCGTTTTGTATATATAAGAAACAAACGCGCCACTGGCAGTGCGCTGCCATTCGTATATTTAAAATTTTACGTTTCTCACTCTTATTTTTAATAATATTAATTTAATAAAACTTATTATTACTAAAAAGAGAGCATATAAACTATTATTTTTTTTGGAGAAAAAATAGTATATAAACTGTTATTATTCGAGCCGAGCCGAGCTACGAGCGAAAACTAACCCCAACTCAAACTCGGCTCATTTAACAATCGAGTCAGAATAGCTCGAATCAGAAACGAACTCGAACTGAACCACGAACCCGAACTTTTTTATGTAGCCCCAGACAAGTGTCCATTTATTTATTGAATTAAAAAAAAAATTGTAGCAACTTGACAAAGTACGTACGACGACATGCATGCAACTAATTATCTCATTTTTTTGGGATTGAAGTTTGGTTATCAGTTTATCACGCTACATAGGAAATATTAATTAGCCCGTTAGAGTAGAATCCAAGCATTTGCCAATTTGACGTAAGGCTTGCAATTCAATTGCAAAGCCAACCCAAAATTGACAACAGAGTACCAAGTTATCACAGGTAGCCGTCAGATCCAAATCAAAGGGTCACGACGTACCCGTTCCTTGATGGCTGGCAAATTTGACTTCAAACTCTCAATAAAACCAATGTAATGATTTGTGTTCTGATTACTATCCAAAAGAAAGCGAAATAAATTGACAATTTGTCAACCTGACTTAATCTTCAGAGATTTTTTTTCCGGCGAGGTAACTTAATCATTTGTAATATCTGAAAAATTCAAGAGTCAAACAGAAAATCATATTTCTTGAAGTATTTCCTCTTGTTCATCTGATGACCTTATCGTTATTCGTTAAAAAATGTAAAAATAAAAAAATATATATGTATAGATATTAAGCCCAGTTGGCAACTGATCTGAAACATCTCATTTATTAAAATATCCTCTCTGTCTCTAAGATATATCCTATCCTATCTTAACAAGTGGAAAGATAAAATAATATAAAAGTGTGTTTTGATCACTATTCCTCTTTTACTTGATATTTAATCAACCTACAAAAAGTTACACCGTGGGACTATTAGTTACTAGTTATATGTTCCTCCAATTTACAGAATATATAATCAAATTATCAACAAATTTTATTTTGAATGTTAATTACTGCTGAATATTTTGGAGTAACCGTCAATTATTTTTGTAGATGTTTTTTGATGGGCAACATTTCAAAACTATTTGGATAATAATTCCACGAGTCTAATACAGTAGAAACCGAATAGTCTTAAGAGAATATTTATATATGAAATAAGTGACAATTCGAAATTAATTATCTAAATACGAAAGTCATGAATCGTGTACAATAGAGGTGGAATGGTCTAAGAACAATAACATCAGAATCAGAATTACTCAATTTGAATTTTACTTATTTAAATTAATTTCATTATTATTGAGCATTTTCTAAAATTTACTGAAATACTGACCACCTCCCTCCCCTCCCAAAGAAAAAAATAATTATATATAACAAATTGCGTTCTGAAATGCTAGAATTACGCCAGTCGGCCACCGTTGGAGCCATCTATGGCAATCTCTGAAGCATGAGAGATGGGATGGAAGAGATGATTGGTAGCCACGTAGAGATGTACACAATGTCACAATCTCACCCAACCACAAGCAGTAGGAAACGACATGTCACATAGAAAATCAATTTAAGAAAATTTTTAAGACAGCCCCAATTTGCACTGCATTGGTTATATATCATGATATGTCCATGCTGAAGTGGAGTTTTTCATTATTTTTCTAAAAAAACAAAGTTTACTATGTCATTCATCTCTTGATCAATGTATGATTAGGGAGGATCTATCTATTATATTTCATTCTTGAAATTAAGTCAAAATTTTATAAAAAAATAAAAATAAAATTCTCATATCATAAAAGTTTTTTTATCGATTTAGTTGCGATCTATTTGCTTTACCATAACCGCTCTAATTTAAAAACATAACAGTCAAGATATGAATATGGTTGAAGAAAATAGCAACGTTACATTTAATTATAACTATTATTATTTGCAATAATATCTTCCGTTCATAATTTTATCCATTAAAACGAACTTTTATATTAAATGTCTAATATTTTTGCTCTAGCAAAACTATTTGTTTCTTACCTCTTTTTCTTTTTGTGTCCAGTGCCAATGTTAGGAATCATAGAGGACATAAAAGTTTTTTACGATGTATCACCATTAAAAGTAGATAATTAAGGTTACTTTTTTGAATTTTATCTGAATTCTAAAATAAAAATATACATTGAACAATTTAATTTTTAAAATAAGTTAGTTTACGAAAGTTGTCTATTCATCATATTTTGTACAGAGAAGTATCTACAGCAAGGCGGGGCGTTTGATTTGGTGCATCCGAATTCCCAAGTTGTGCCCGCTAAAGTTGCGCCATTTCTATTGCAATTTAGTTACATAAAAATACGTTCGTTTTTTTTTAAATGAGCAGAGAGAAGCCAAAGAAAATAGAAACCATCCTACTAGAATAATAAGGAAAGAAAATCATGATCAGACAAACATGAGAATTGATGACGTGGAATGACCCTCTTTCTGGAATAAAGATACAGATTAAATAATAAAACCTACTTAATTAGCCCCTTCCACATTCTCAAAATCATCACTATTAGTTTGTAATGTTATGCAATTTATATATATCATGGAAACGATATTATCTAATTATAAAAAAAATAGCATAATATATAAGAATATTTTTTTATAGAAACATAATTAATTAGCATATCTCCTGGTACAAAGTTCCCTTTGCCCCTAAAGTCAGGTGATAAAGGATGAGAAACTGGGATTCTATACTCCATAGCAATTTACATTCGATTTTTCTATTTCACCAAATCGCCCCCCTCGTTCACTTGGTTAAGCTAAACTCATTATGATATTTGTTTTTTCTGCCCCGTGACATATGATGAGTGTCAATTTTTGACGTAATTCGAAGATAAATGTGTCACGTATGGATTTAATTTTTTTAATTCAAATCGGATCGGGTCGGGTTTGGATCAACCCGATCCGACCCGATTAATTATATTTTTTAAAGTAATTTTATGATTTAGTACTAATTAAAGCTTAAATATACACTAATTAAAGTTAATTATAAATTAATTAATATTTTATTATTTTACATAAATCGGGTCGACCCGTGACCCATCGGGTCGGGTATGGATCAAGATTTTTTGATCCGAATTTAATCGGGTCGGGTTCGAGTCAGATCAAAAAATAATAAAATAATATGACCCGACCCAAACACGATCCGACCCATTGACATCCCTACATCTCAATCACCATGCATATATATTAATTTTTATATATTTACTCGATTTTTCATTGTTCGCTATAACTAGTTACAAAAGATATTGTAAATTTTATGTTTTATTTTCAAAGAAGAATGTTGTCGGATCGCTTTCTTATTAAAAAAAAAACGGAAATTCAAAGCCTCTTCAACGTTTAAGGCAAGCAATTTTAGTATACAAAATCCGTACAAAACGTACGATAAATGTGTCATTTTTTAATACCGTCTTCAAAGGACAATTTATTTTGCTTATGAAACTATGATCAGTTTTTTTTTAAAAAAAAAAAATAGGCTAGATGTTAGCAGAGATGCAGGGACTGTTACTAATTTATACCAAAGAACTCCAGGAAACCGCAATTAACGATCAAAGTAATACAGGTTGATTTTTATAATGGAAGAAAAACATTTTGGTCTAGGACACAAGTAGTTGCGAGCCACATTATCAATATTAATGTCAATTAACATCACTAAATTAAAAAAATTATCTTATAAATTTATATATTTAATTATTATTATTTATAATAATTTTAAAATATATAAATTGACATCACTGAATATATTTCTTACCTCCGCTACTAAGTCGACTACACAAGCATTCATGAGGTTTTCTTTTCTCTTTCTATTTTAATTCTTTAGATAAAAAAAATCGCATCATCAATATTTACTTGGCCTGCTAGCATATTGTGTTTTGTGATACATAACAAGATCAGATCTAAATATTGACATTCTGTCTTCTGACAAGGATCCCCCTGAAATAGACAGGATCAATTGTCAATTTTAAAAAATAAAATAAAATGATTGCATGTTGGCTTGATCTATTTATTCAAATATCATAACAAAAGAAAGTTTTTCAGTGTATTTTAAGTTTTTAACAATATATGACATTCAAAATTTTTACAGCCCGGAACTAAAAGTTCATGACGCATCATCAAACAGAGTAGTCAAATTGTATGAAAATTGATTGTTAATTTGAGTATTTATTTCCACAATATATCTACAAATTTACATTTTTAAAATTTTATTTTGTTTGATTTTTTTTAAAAAAAATATCAGTTAAAATTATCAGAATAGCTATTGTCAGCTCAAATTATCAGAATAGCTATTGTCAACATTTTTAAAATATTCTGCTAAAGGCCCTAAAGTATAGTCCATTTGTTACATCCAAGTACATGAAAAATAAAACATAAGTAAACATTTATTGTTTTCCATAATGTAATATAAAGTAAGTATATGTCATGCTGTACATTTTTATTCTTTAAAATTAAACATATTCCCAACGATTGATAAAATTATTCGATTAATTTACCGTCAATATATCTTAAATCATTTTTATACCAAACTAGAACTATATATGTCAAATCCAGAGTACGGGCATTTGGAATTTGAAGTTATCTCCAATTTTTCATACTTGTTTTCTTTCTGTCAACACTTTTTTGAACAAATTTGGCTTTAATATACGATGTACCGCCTTTGTTTGACGTAGATTCCTGTGGTACAAAAAGGTAGCTATTAAGAGATGATGTCAATAAAGATGCATAATGTCAAAATGCCAAATTGCGAATGGAGGGGTTTTTCTTTCCTTTTTCTTCTCTTTTTCCCTCCTCTTTCGCTGTTCACTTTGCCTGCGTTTCTTTATGGCCTTTTTTTGCCCCTCTTCTCACTTGTATTGGTCCATATTTTAAAGAAGGTTGAGTTTATAATGATAACAAATTAACTTAAATTACGGATTACAAGTTTCTGACGTCAATTACGTACAAAGTATCTATGGTCCATATATGCGTGCATCTTTTTAATTTGTACATGTGTGCGGTCAATTAATTTATAGAATTAACTTTGCATTATTTTCTTCTCTATCTATACTCCTTATTAAATACGTAAGTATTCTAATTCTGTAATGATTTAGATTTTTATTGAATTTTTAGAACTAATATCAATCATCGGATTGAGTTATTCGTCAAATAATATTGCTATTTTTATGATAATTTGTGTTGAAGTTATAATTTTCTCTCAATTTTGATTGTTACACAAAATGCTGCATAATTTAGAAATATAATTGTTCTACTTTGTTTCTTTTTTTTAGATTGCCATCAATTATGAATTTCAACTTTCCTTAAATTCTGAGCGTCAACTTTTCTAACAATTCTGTATTTATTTTATATTTATTATATATTCATGATTAAAATTTATATTAATTATTAAATTATATTTATTTTTATTTTCATTCTTTTCATAAGAAGATATAGATTTTTATATTTTTAAAAGACATCACCATATTAACGCACACAAAAAATACTAATATATTATAAATAACAAAAAATGACCCAATTATGTAGACAAAGTTCAACTCACACATTTCGAGTTTGATGCATGCTAAGAGCATCTCCAATAAGAGTTTCTAATGAATTGCTAAATCCTAAGTGTCAGTTGTTATTTGAATTTCTGGGTTGGATGAGGGTTTCTAATTTAGAAACTATGGAGGAGAGTTGCTAAAATAGAAACACATTTCTAAACGCCACGTCATTTAGAAACTCACTTGATTCAGTAATAAAAAAGAAATTTCTAAAATAAAAGTAACAATGGAAAAAGAATTTGATGCTGCTAATTTTGACACTAGAGCTATGAAAATGCCATTAAATAATTTATCTTTTTATTTTCTACGATGAAGTATGCTATGTAAAATTTTTAATCAATTATTAAATGAATGACAGTTATTAGTAACTTCAAACGATTTGTGCTTTGAGATGCTCAAACACATGTTTATTTCTTTAGTACTTTGTGATAAAAGATATATGATAATCATACGCAGATTTGTAGCATAAAATATTCAGAACGGCGCGTTGTGCATAGCCCTCCTATGGACGTTATTGCATATACATATATGATCATATGCAATTGCGTTTTAAAAATATTGTCTATATATAACTATGTATTTTAAAACAAAAACTTTAATTTGTTCGCAAAAATAATTTAAAATTGATTAAATCAAACTTGATCGAATTCAAATTTATTTTGTTCGTGATAATTATATGCAGTGCAATCTTAATTTCCTCCTCGTTTAGATTATTCACTCATAATTTTTCTATTAATAACATCTTGACAATTTGCTTTTTCTTTTTCCATTTTTTAGTTTAGAATAAGAGTCAAGTGTCTTGTTTAAAATATTCACAACAAGTTTTTTGTTCAAATTTCAAACCTTCCACATGACAAATATTTTCTTAGCCACTAGACCGAAACTAGTTCTTATATTTTCTATTTTCTATATATATTAAGCACTTTCTTCTTCCATTGAATATGAGAATTTAAATTAAAAGAAAGTACCGAGCTATATGTGAGAATTTAAATTTTCTGCGATTTTGAATTAAATACTAGAATTAGACTGATTTGGAAAGGCTTAATACCAAGACAAGAACAAAATTTTGAAATTGGGTGCTTTTGTTTTAGCATCTATGTTCCTCAACTTCTTTTGCAAAAATGAAAAACAAAAGAAATAGAAAGCTGGATTCCCAAAAATTATCTTTAACCTATCGAATCAAACAAAGGTCAAAATATGAGGATCGTATATTTTATATTTTTTAAAATTTTCTTTTATAATCTTTTCCTTAAAAAATCTCAGAAAATATGTTGGTACATCTTTATAATTAGAATAATGATTTGGTTTCCTATTTCCAACACATCCTAGCTAGAACATCTGCCTGGCACACGTGCCAAATACAATTATCCAAAATCATTGCTTTAGGTATCCACTTAGAGGACAGACTGGATGCCAATTTGTTTATTCACTTTAATTGAGGCTTATATTAATACCAATCTGCCACGTGGCCAAACATTTGGGCATCTCCATTTAGTACAAAACGGTACCAAAAACTCCATGGTAAATCATAATATGGTTATTTGTTTTTGTGTGCTTACATTTACCTATGATATTAGTTAGCTATGATCCATGTTATTGAAACATTATAGCAATTTTGAACATGAGTAATTAACTTAATTATTTGGGTTGCTCATTTGGTAAATTTCACAGATGGAAGAAAGTAAACAATTGAACTCATCAGTCAACACAGCCTGTGTGCACTTTCCAGACAGGAGGGATATACAACTCTAAGGTCATGATCTGTAGGTGGGGCCCGCGGACAACCTTTGTTTTAGAATCCATGGGTTTTTGTCCCGTTGTTTCTCCCTAACTGCCCAAATAAGATGACAGAGAAATCGAATTCAGATCCTGCCATACTTAAATTTTTATGGTCATTTTTATGGTAAATTTTTATCACACAATTTAAAAACTATGATAAAATATGATCATAGTTTTTTATAGTAAGATACTGATCCAAGAGAAATCATAAAATTGGTTAGTTTTTAGCAACTAAAAGAAAAAAATCATAAAAAACAACTCCGCAAAATTTCAATTCATATTCGTTAACGTGTTGTACCATGTTACGCGACACGTGAGCCGTTCGATCATCTTATGATTTATGTTGACACAACTCTCGAGATGATCAGACATCTCATATATTGCGTAGCATGGTACAATACGTTAGATGACTAGCACTACATTTTCCATGCATTACTTATTTTTTTAGTATGCAATATTTCGTCTAATTTGGTTGCCTCACATGAGTTATTTTATCGATTTGGGTAAAAATTCATACTCGTAAAAAAATGGTATTTTTAAGGAGAAAATATTATGGATAATGGATTTATGGTCATTTTTTAGATTCACTTATCTTTTGTTCAGATTGCTTATTTAGCAAGAAAATTGTACATTGTTTAAGAAAATTTTATTAGTTATAATCTAAAAAAAATGTAAGTTTTCGGATTGAAATCACAAGTATTGAAATTTATATAAATATACATGTATCTATTCAGATAAAATTTTAAAACTAGCTAATAAAAAAAAATTAAAATTTTAGAATACATACCATGCGATATTATTTTGCTTCTTGGATTAATCCATTCGACATTAGACAAATGGTACCTCAGTACCTTGTGAACGGAACTTGGTTGTAGTTCCAGAGCAGAACTCATATAAATATTATTGTTTTATTGCTCAAGAAAAAGGTAAAAAAATGAAATGGCACCGAACCGACCATTGCTATAAAAATAGGTTCGGTCCACAACCACAAGCAGCTCTCATCCAGTCACGTGCATAGTACGATAGCGTGTAACCTGGGACCCAGTCAGCACCCGATCCATTCATAAATATCGCTCGATAGTCGATATTGAATTTGTAAACATCATCACTGTAGTATGTTGAACTGTAGAGTACAGGCTTTCTTGGGTCTACGATTACAATGCAAGACCGGGTGTAGATAGGACAATTTCTGAGTTCGGAATGGGAGAGTTATAGAGTACCTTCTCAGGAGCGCAAATCTCGAGGTTTTTGTACGGATGTTATGGGGTCTGAAAGACTGAATCCGATACGGAGTTGTCTAGGAAAGACGCTGTTCCGTATCAGCACTTGATGGATTAGTTGCTTAACGAAAACTTGACATTTTGTCTCGGTTCAACCTCAACAGCCGTTTTCAGAATATTTTTTTTATTTAAATTATCAGAACTAGTTAGCTTATTCTCAATTTGTACAATTAATTAATTATTCAATATCACTGGCTCCTCAGTGGTACAAATCTGAGTATACGAACTTTGTCGTTTTCTACTTTTATTCAGGTTATACGTTACACAAGTTCAACATTAATTAATGGAAAACTTAAATTTCGGCAAACACATTGCCTCTGATATTCACTCACTAGAAAAAATATGGAAAATGTACAATAAAAACACAATTAGTATGGACTCTGTTCCGACCCTCAGGAGTGACGTAACACGACAAAGTGGCCCCCTCAGCGTATTAAGTTTGGTTTATCTCATTCTATATGTAGAAGTGTTCGATTACCCTACTCAGAGGCACTATCACCATACTAACTTGACAATCAAGTGAATGGTCGGTACTGATAGTAATACAATCTTAAGTTTGAAATCAGTAAGACGATTTGTGAGTTTAACCCCCAAAATTTATCAGATTCAATGCAAATTTTAAATTCAAACCATCCAAATCGATATAACTGTATTATTCATTCATCCATCCATTCATTAATTATTTTTATTAGTATAACGCATTAAATCAAGATGGAATTTAAGATTATTTATCGATATGGCACGAATGAGCGAATTGAATGGTTCACCACAACCGGAGAAAGACCAGGTCCACACGAGATTGCGTGAATTGCTTTATAATAATAGCAATATGTTATCATGTAAAGCAAGAAAATAGTAAAGAGAAATAATTAGTATTTAAAGATATGGCAGCTGGATCCAACTGGAGATTTTGACCGAGGGCAAAGGAAAGCGACAGCAGAAGCATCGCAGGGTTCCCTTCCCTTCTTTTACAACGTGAGGTGGGACAGCCACTGACACCTCAACATTACCTCCATCTCTCCACTTCCTCGTCTCCGTTTCTAAGTTACTGGAGGAATCCGGTTTCCAAGAAACAGTAACTGAAGGAAGTAAAGCCCATTATTAGCCCAAGGCCGAATGAGCCATCAGATCCGTCTATTATTTCAGATTACATGTCATGGGCCCATCTGTTACTGAACTGAAATTCCGTTGCAGCAGTTGCAAGTTGCAAGTTGTAGCATGCAGCTTTACAGTAGATTGATTGGTACATGCACGACTACAAATTGGATATACCAGTAGCAGTAGCACCAATCATATACACTTACATAAAAAATGAAGTTCATTTTTTATGGAAAGATGTTGATTGAGCACATTTTGTTGTGCTTCTGCAAATTAAGCCCATGTTAAATACAGAACTGAAATTTCACTGAAAAGATGTGCAGAACATATATTACAATTTAGACAAAAGAAAATACTTGGTCTATCAAGAGTTTATAGTTTGATGGGTACTGTTATTATATCTTCTTGAAGAAATCAGTATGATTTAATTTGGACAATTTTATGGCTAACAAAAAAGAAGGCTTCTGGTTGCGATGAACTCAGATGCTACTACTATAGAAACAAGTATGCAGCCACAGAAAGTATGCCGTAGTATCTCTCAATTTACATCATTAATTCGTAGACTACAAGTGAACGCGGATTAGTTGTTTACTACGAAGAAAATTTTATGGTTATTATATTCTTAATTCTTTTATCTGACAAAATGTACACCTGAGGTATTATGACAACAGTACAGAGGCCTAATTTATGAATCACATGAGTTCAAATATAAGCATCGTTTCAGTAATACAATGGACTGTCAGTCAGGTATCCGTGGTAATAACATGCTGATCAGGTAAAGCAACACTGAATATCACTAATGTTTGAAAAAGGCAACAAACCTGTTCAGAAATGGTGCCAATCTAACAAGCTCACTGTTTTAGAATTTTTTTTTCTTTTTCATCACAATTTTCCAATGTATCTGTCTAAATCCGAAGTTAAATATTTGACCTGAAGCATTCTACTGTACAATTTTATGCCAGCAACATGGTGTTGGCAAATAACATCCAAATTTCTGTCATAACACGTGAACAATTTCGAATCATCATGCTCGTCTCTTTATGTCTTTACCACAAATCTTTTTTTTTCTCTGTTTTATGCTGGTTCTAGTCTGTACCAGTTGGTATTATCGTGCATAGCATCTTTGCCATGTCATGTAATTTGGTCTGTTGCTTCCACTTTACAACTTCAGAGGTTTATTTTACAGAAACTTGAACTGGAACCATATTGTTGTAGATATATGCTCTTCAGTCTAAAATGGCTGGACTTCAATTGACAGTTACTACAATTAATGACATAGATATGGGCACTCTGGTTATTTCAGTGTTTCCAGTTTTAATTCAGCTCATCGCATCTTAGCTTCAAGTACTATATAGATAAATGAGTAGTGAAGAATTGGAGCTAGTTTACTAGTTTTCTTTCTTCCTGTTTTCCAACATTCACTATTCATATGTTATTATTTCAAGTCCCCAAAAGACCCTGCAAGGTTCAGCAAAAGTACATCCACATTTGCAAAACATTTTGTGATTTAGTTGTTTTTATTTATTATTATTTTTTCTTTTCTCTTCTTTAGGGCCTATGATAAACTACAAAATAAAAAGTAGTTAGTTTGATTAAGCATCTTCTCACATGCTTTAGTTAGTAGAATATTGACATTTTATTCGGTTGTGCCAAAGCCACCACTTCCAAATAGACTTATTCAGCTGAGATCTTTCTTCATTCTTTTTTTGAGATAAAATGGAGATCATGTCGTCCCAACTTTACATGTCTATAAAGAACTCATCCAAATTTCAAATCCATAACTTCCCACATAAAGAGAGATGATTTAACCGCTAACTCCAATATTAGTTCTTCAAGTGAGATTTTTGTGATTAAAGTTTATTTCACAGTAGGACTACTTTAATCAGAAACTCGGTTTTATTTGAGTCAAGAAGTGACAATTCAGTAATTCACAAAAGAACGTCTTCCTTTTAATATTCTTTTTCCAATAAACTTTGCTCAAGTGATTCTCATGAATATTTCTCTTCTTGTCATCATAAAAAAGGATCTTACTTTTACTGCTCTATATTCCCTTGCTGTTTTTACAGGTCAATTAGTACCTGGCAATAGATATAACAAAATACTATCTTTTAAATATTATTTTTAAGAGGAAGACTTTTAAAATATTAGAATACCCTCACAAGAATATACTTTCAGTTTAAGATGCCTAGATGGAACAGAAGGTAAAATACCATACCATATCAGATACTCTTCTTGTTCGTACCAGCCAATAGACTGTTCAAACGCAATCCCCATCCAATATCTGGACTGTATCCCCATTTGGAGACTTAAATATACCAGTCTCAGTATGAAAAAGAAATGTGGATAATGAAATATACTGAGAATTATCTAATCAGTATCTGCTCTTTTGTCCATGTAGATGAACTCTCCAAATGACAGCTCCTCTCATTCTCACTTTGTTATATTCTCTTTCTATTTGAGACTTTTTACTGCTCTTTGCAAGAGAGGTTCAATCTCTAAGTTATACATATTAATACATAACCAAATTTAAAGATGCATATGTAAAACCCGATAATAAAGGGACCCAAAAACAGCACAGCATCGGAGACGGTAGCAAGAAAAACTGGAACAGATGGGTACCAACGACTGTTACTAAAATGAATAAAACAAAGGGACAAACATAACCAGCCCTCATGCATATATAGTTATACCAGTATTGGCACTAGTCACAGTCTTCTTTACCTACTTTAAACTGAAGGTGGCTAATTGCAAATTGCAGTGTCCTGCCAATTTTGCTCCAGCCCAACCCCAGCATCAATTATAGGTATGATATGGTATGGGAGCTCTAGACTTGGTGTCCTAGTAGCAGTAGGCACAATGATCACTTCAATATGTTGCTAAATATCCCACACAGCGAAAGTGTCCCTTGTTGATAAGTAATAAGAATATGGTAACTATAACTGGCATCGGTATTTTGAACTTGGAGAAATATTTATGTTCACTGCTAACTCATTTGCATAACTTTCTTCCTCAAAAAATACTTATCGTCATGATTGTTGGTCTCGGCATTCAACAACATCTGATGAGAAACTTAGTGTAGCTTAAGAATTTACATCAGTAGAAGAAAAAAGGTTGCTATTGTAATACATATCCTGAAATATTTCAGTTATTTTTCTAGGAGTCAGGTCAACAAGTTTGAAAGATACATGCAAACTAATAACAGCTGCTTACTCCCATCCAAAAGTGTACCCAAGTGTGTTTAATCCAGGACATGCATCACTGCATCCTGTGGTATTTAACTTGTTTCCTTTTTAAGTTTTCATACAAAATACACAGGATTGGAATTAACTCTTAACCCTTCCCCAAAATGCATGTGATTTACACTGACTCTTTGAATTTCCTTTGGATAAGGTTTGGCAGCTCAGTTGACCTTGCATATTAGTACTGTTAAAGTTTGTAAAGAAAATGTAAACTATCATCACCTGTCAGTCAATATGATTGAATCTGAAAAGCTGCAGGTAAGTCTGATGATCTAATCTATATGAAGCATCAGTGTCAGTCGTTACTAAAAATACAACCAGTCGAGTACAAGGCTTCTATTAATAAAATTTATTAAATCTTCAAAAGCCAAGGAAGTTCACCACTGCAAGTGGGGTTAAAATGCAAAGAAGTCAACAATTACAGTGTAAGAATGAAAAGTTTGTATCATTATATCAAGTATGCATAATCAAGTCAGTTTCCTGTCTAAGAAGATTGACGAGGAGCTGACATGGTTTATTTTGCTAGTCATTGACATGCTGCAATTGGGTCTGTTCAGTATGCTGTGCAATTGGAATTGTGAAATATCAGAGTTCCGCCCAAATCCCAAACGGCAACACACTTCAAACACGAAGAAGTTTCCCTTCCAAAATAAAATTCCAAACAAATATAAGATACTGCCAACAAAAAAGTAAATTTCTAATAAACATCGATAAATTTCATCAAAAACCTCAAAAAAAAAACCATCTGAAATAAAAGAACAAATGGTCTATGGCAATCCAAAGAAGTTACAATTAAAATAAAGGAAATAAAAAATTCTTTGTATGGCACACAAATATCGCCAAGATATATACAGTTCTTGAATAAATTGAATTTGCTTCCAAGACCATCCATCTTCCAAACTGTGCTTGCATGAGTTATTTGCATGGCGTGCCCTCAAATAACATTATGCTTGCTGTGAATAAGTAGCTTACTTTAACTTTTTCACTCTATATCCAATTATGTCTTGGATTTGACATATAACTTCACAATTCAAAAACTAGAAAAGGTAAAATCAATTTTTCTACTCAATGTACCAAGGAGGGAAGATAAAATCACAAAAACCAAATAGAAGTTCAAATTTACCATTCCTTTCTTGCCATCCACATAGTTCTTGCTCTTAAGAACGGAATATTTCAGCTGCACAACGTTTTTCTTCAATGGACTATCTAACACATTTGAAGCCTTTACAGACCACCAACCAAATACCTAAAAGCACCAAACATACAACTGTGTCGACTACTGCCACAATTTTGACATGAGAGCACCACACAGCCCGCCTTCCTGATAGCTGTTGCCTCATTCTGTTCCTTTCAATTCCATCCATGCCCCTTTCCTCTCCATTTCCCAGCACATCCATCCTCACTACTCTATCTCTCCCCTCCCCTTCTCTGACAATAGCAATTTCCTCCATTTCAATTTCATTTCTTTTTTCTTTCTTATCCTTCTTTTCTCTCTTCTTTCTCTTAGTGTGGCCTCTCACCACCACCTCTTGCTCATGAAATGATTCATCACTATTGACAATACTACCCTCATTTCCCTGCATTTGCTCTAGTGACTCAACAAATTCAGCTATGACTGGTATCAGTGTGCGTTCTAAATTTCTTTTAGACACCCTAATAAAAACTTGGCGTACACGATTTAAAAAATCATGCAACGCAATGCTACCCGTTGTGGGTTCAACAATTACAAAATAGGTGCAATTATCAGACATCATAAAACCAAAGGTTCTAGTACCAACTGTATGGAAATACCATTTGTGGTAGGGAGGCGTTTGTTCTAGACAAAGAACAGCTAAAGACCCTATCTCAGGCCTGTTTCTATTGTACTGATACAATATCTTGTGGCCTTTTGCAATGCAACAATAAAAAGTGGGGCCGGTGGATAAATTGGTCGGTTGAGGTGGAGAGGTGGTGATCCTGTCTGGGTTTTCATTCATTGCTTTGAATGAAGAGAGGGACTATGGACATAAATTTTTACTGAATTTTGTGGTTTTAGATGGAAAGTTTAGCGTATTGATTCTAAGATAATGCACAAAAAAGAAAAGGTAAGATCGCACAATAGAATTATAATATCCAAATTGTTCCTGTTGGAGGGTAAGAAAGATGGCAAAGAATGAATTTGTGTTTTGGGAAATAAATTTCGGTTTTGGTGCAGCACGAAGCTCAGATTTAGTAATCAGTAACAAAAACCAAGAACGATGAAAATTGCAAAGTTGGGGCTGTAGCTCCGTGTCTTTGATGATATAGGCGCGAGATAGAATCTAAATTTGGGAGAAAAGGGGAAGCAACATAGATGCTTTGAATGGCAATTGAAGATAAAGATGAGTGGTTCGTCGTCAAGGAATCGAAACAGGGAATTTATGGCCTTATGGGAGAACAATCAGATTAGTCAATTTAGCGAGGAATAGAAACAAATCAACAGAGAAAATTTGAAGAAATGGCACTTGGAAAATGATATTGAAGAAGAATTGGTACCTAGTATTGGTTTCCATTTGGCTTGAGGAACTCTCTCCAGTCGCTAGGCGTGGAAAGGAGCATTTTGACGTTGAGAAAATGGAAGCCAAATGGGCACAAAATGTTAAATGGAATAAAATTTGTTTGTAAAATAGTTAAGATTTTTCTATTCAACGAAAATGCATTCGAAATATTCTGCTACATGTCCACGTATTTTGTCCCCTCCAGTAATTGGATCCCTTCTCTTTAAGAAAGAAATGTCAACGTTAACTCGAGTTCTAAATACTTTTCAAGCTTTAATTAAATATTAAAAGCAATTAAACCCACCAGATTTAGAAGAGCATTAAAAGGAGATTCTATAAGATTATTTAATATTTTCAATTTTATTAAGAAAAATCTCAAGACAATCATCTTAACTAACACCATCGGATGAAAATTTAGGTCTTTTTATTGGGTAGTTATAAGCATTTAATTTGTCTTAAATTAAATTACAATCGTAATTAATGGATTTTGTTAGCTTATAAGAGCAATTACCTAGTTATAATGTCACAACCACTAATAAGAAAAAACGTTCTCTTTCAAGCTCAATGATTACTTTCACATTTACAAAATACGATCCTCTACTTTGTAATTTTGTATGCGTGTTGTAAAACTATTTTTTTCAAAGAAATTTATTAGGTTGTACTGTTTAGATTTGTTCAATCTTTTGTTTGGTATTTGCTATTCCATCCGTATACTATGCTGAAGAGCATTACTATTGTAGTGAAAGAGAATGAAAAAATATAGAATGTCTCTCAACGTGATGGAGTCTGAATTTATTATTATTCTTTTCGGGATAATAATATTTTGTTATTCCAATCGGAACAGTCAAATCGAAAATTGACAAATTAAATTCATCCTAACGAGATAGAAAATTTGAGAGAGAAGAGAAAAATCTATCAATCCGAGTTATTGATTGTCGATCCAATAATTTCGATCGAGATAATAGTATTCTATTATCCGATTAGAATAACAACACTTATGTCTCTAAGTCTCCCTAAAAAGTTAAAATTATGGGTGCATGTGTAAGTGGAAGTGGATGAAGGAGGCAAACGATATTATATTGCTACCATCACTATTCTAAGGTAAGATATATGATAAAATGTGCAAATTAGTTGGTTAAAAAAATATAGCTCCAATATGTCCTAAAGTTTGGAATGATTTATATGAAAGTGTGAAAATAGTTATTGGAGTAAAAAACGCATGAAACAATCATCACCGTAATTTTTCCCCGAACTATGTACCAAGTCAAGCAAACATATTCCATAACATTCACCATGTATAAAAGTCAACTTTGTATAGACTTTAACAATGTATGAGAGTCGTACAATCATACATGGGCACCTTATTTGGTACGTGCAGCATTTCCCTTCCTTGAAGAATATTTAAGCTGCACTCCGTATTTGAGATTTGGATCAAGATTAGCTTTACAATTAGAAAATTAGGCAGATTAACGGGTCTGCCATTGAAACGTTCTTTTATCTACTCTCTCAAAATGGAGGTGATCCAAGCCATTAGAATATATACAACGGTACTAGATGTAGGGGACCAAATATTGCCAAGACTATTATAATATATTAAAATAATATTTTTTATATAACGAGATACTTATTTTTTCACTATATAACATCAAATTTGATAGGAGAGATCGTGATCGCGCCGGTCCATCCAAAATCCGCCAAATATGTGACATTAATTACTTAGTACGTTGCTATTGGTAATTATTTTTTAAAAATACAAAAAATTAGATTATAATCAATGAAAACTTTAATTATGAATATAAAATTAATGTAAAATAAATACAGAATTGAGAGAAAATTATCTCAAAATGTTACATTAAATAATTTCTTTTAGTTATTATTTTAAAAAAATATATTTAAATTTAACAAAAAAATTTGAGATATTTTATAGGTTCCTAAGATGGTTTAAAACAATTAATAAAGTTAGATGACGAAAGAAATCATGAAGCACTTATATGAAGACTTATGAACAAAATATGTAAAGATGATTCAATAAACTTAAATTTCTAAATCACTAAGTTAGTAAAAAATTTCTGTTGATATATACCATTGTAATGGTTCTCAAACATTATAATTGTTCAACTTGACAAACTCAAAATTTTTTTAAGATAGAAAACTTTACCAAATTGTCAGAAGCTATCTTTGGGTAATGTTTGGGAAACGTTAAATGACTTGAGTCGTTCAACGCTTCCTTGAAATGTTATAACGCTTTTGGAGATAGTTAGAACTTAGTCAACCTGGTCAAACTAAATCAAAACGTTGTGAATATTTTATAAAGCGTTCAATGTTTTCCTGTATCAATATAATGGTTCATGCAATTCATTTTCAAACCATTATAATATTTCATAAAAAGTTTTGATAAGAAGTATTCTTGTCAAATCCTAATTAAAATTCAATAACGATTCAAAAATCGTTATAACAGTTTACTACGATAAGAAACACAATTATCTACCTAACATGTGCTTTATTTAAGATGATTGTTTCAAATCTTAAACCCAACCTGAGCAATCTCAAACCACTCTTGAGCATCTAACATTCTTCCCTTGCAAACACATTCAAGAAACTTCTAAGTTTTTAAATTAAGCCAATAGCCAAATCTTTTATAAATTTTTGTTTATAATTTTGAGTTCTTGCTACTCTACTCATCTTTGAGCGTTAGACATAATTTTTTTGAGCTTATAGATCCTTTTTCTTTGAGACTTGAGTACTTTTTTTTGTTGGCTTCTTTGTTTCTCTTAGTCTTCTTGTCCTAGTGTTGTAAATAAATTAAAACTTCATTGTAAAATAATTTCTTTGGTAATATATTGATGCTTCCTTAGTGAAGTGAGTTTTGAAGACGTAAGTTTTCATAACCGAACTCATTAAAATTCTTATCCCTTTTATTTTCAGCACTTGCATATTTTAGTTCTTCGCATTCTCAATTTGGTAAAGTTTATATTTTTTGTGAGAAATTATCGGTCTATTATTTTACATTAATTACTCTTTAAAGTAATTAATATTTATTCAATTCTCATTATATATCTACATTCTTATATTCTTGCACATCTTGATTGGCTAAGTTTTTAGCACTCCTGCATTATCTTTTTCTTCGTCACTTCTTTGATATTCTTATAGTTTATTTGTTATATACCAACCAATTGCTAATTTTGACTTGTCCATACTAGTATTTTTGGTGAATATCATCTTAGTTTATCTTAAACTATTAGTTGTATCACAACATTCAGTCTATTTTTATGATTTTATTAATTAAAATGACATCAAATAGACACATAAAAGAACCATCGGTCTTTGACACATCATGCAAGAATTTCTCCTGTTGGATGTAATGTATGACTAATTATTTGAATATTCTTCATGTATAGAATACAATTAAAAAAGTTTTGAGCTAAAATATAACCCAACTATATCTTGTCTTATCATCAAATCTACCATTGAGAAGGGACAAACGATTGTGCGGTAAATACAATCTTGAACTCAGTTAGTAAGCATGTAACATTAGTGTTTGGTAATATGATAAATGATAGAGATATGTAGTAAGTCTTACTTAACCAATTTGAGGGTAATACCCAAATCAAAATGACTAAAATCATGAGTCTTGAGATCAAATTTGAGAACTTTTAAATGAAAGATAATGAAATAATAGAAGAAATTATAATCATTTGATGTCAATACAAAATTTCTAATTTAGGTGAGCATTTGACTAACAATAATGTTGTAGAAAAAAATACTAAGGGTGATGCTTAGGAGGCCACGGTGGGAGACATTACTTTTCACAATTAGAGGCAATACAAGACATCAATGACTCTTCACTCGATGAGCTCTACACCCATCTAAGATGCTTCAAAGAGAAATTAAAACAAGCGGGAGACTACCAACAAGATCTCAATTCGATTATCTCCCCAGCTCAATCGAATGTCAATCATTATAGCCTTTAGAATTTCTCGATCCTCAAATGATAATTTCATTCAAGTCATTGATCATGAGACATCTAAGGATGACATATTTCTCACCAAGATGTTTCAAAGGATGCTTATATTTGAGAAAAAAATACAACAAGAAGAGGGAAGAACGAGACAAGAAGGTAGTGTATTTCACATGTCACAAAGAATGTCAAACTCCCCATACATGCTACATGCTTTTCCTCTATCTAAGAACCGGTGATGATGGAAACTGACAAGACAAGAAGGATACCAAATTCAACAAAGAAGATTGAGAGGGAAAAATGAAGGCCATGAATGTTATTTGAGATGTTGATTCAGATGATAATAATAATGATTCCGACAATAAAACCTCTCAATCATAAGAGTTAAATTTCACATTGATTATGATGGTAGAGGACATCTCAAGAGACATGATCATGAAGACCATCATAGCAACTAAAAACATTATTGATTCCATTATAATTGAGCTCTTAGGGAAGATAGCCGAATTCAAGAAGAACAAGACTCAAGCCGCGTCCTTGGAAAGCAATAAAGTCTCCACCTCCACATTCATTGAGACCATCAAACCACCATCTCCAACCTCATCCAAGGATGTCAACAAGATGACACATCCAATATCATAATTGGAGGCTCCTATAATATCAACTCCTCAAAGTACAAGCATACACCATGAGGTACATTCTTCATCAAAAATTGATTATTTTGCCAAATCTCCTAAGCGATAGTGATGGGTCAAATGATGAATTCGACTCATCCATTATTTCTTATTCAAGTAATTTCATTATTAATGAGTCCTTATCAAATTTTAGGTTTCTTATATATCTTGACTCTTCTACAAAGATCCTCAAAGATATGATAAATGAGTTTGATAAAATGATAAGTAATTATCAAACTAAAATAAATGAGTTTGAAAGAACAAAACTTGAGTTGTCAAAATATAAGGATGTAAATGATATTTTAAAAGTTAAAGTTCATACACTTGTAACTGAAAAATATATAAGTAGTGATTTGAGAGATCACCAGCTTGTATCTTGAGCTTGTTTATGAGACCTAAAGTATCATGACAAATCAAAAATTAGGTTTGATAAAGATTCTTCTTTGTCAAGTTCAAAATCCGAAAAGAGCCCTGCATCGAAATAGAAATAATTTCAAAATATTTTTGGCAAAATTACTAAACCAAGTTTGGATATAAATAATAGTAAGCTAAATAACTATACCTATTAATATCGATATAATAATAGGACTCGCTACTTTTAGGCCATAAGGGTCCAAAAGTCAGTCTTATAAGATTGAGAACAAAAGGTTTTTCAAAAAGAGGTCAAATCCAAGGTTGATTCCCAATATGACCAAAAAGTTTAAACTGTTTGACCAAAAGGTTTAAACAGACAACTTTTAAAGATAAAACAAACTCATCTAAATTAGTGAAATCTTAAGAGCTCAAGTTCATTTTAAGAGTCATTTTGTATAAGCAAAGGAACATGTTCCAATCAAGATATTGTGTAATTGTTATTGCAAAATTAATCATATTTCCTTGGATAATGATTTTAGGAAGAAAAAAAAAGAATGTTATTTAGGTCTCTAAGATCAAGACTTAGGATATTTACAATAAATTTCTCCCCAATTATATCATCGTGCAAAATTTCGAGGTAGAAAATTCTAAAAATAAAAAATATATATTAGTTAATTGGATCGTTATTTTTTTCTAATTACTAATATATATTTTTATATGTGTGTTTGGCTTCATTCAATTTCAAAAGTATTTAGGTAATAAATAGTAGTTGCACTTGTTAGTGATGTGTCATAGATCCAATTATTTGATGACTTATTTAGTTTACTAGTGGATGGTTATATCATTTTGTTTCTTGAGTTAGCAAATTTTTTATGAATCATTCAGGTTGATGATTTGAATTGTAGAGCTTCACTAATGAAATAAATATGACTACTCTAAACGTCTTTGATCTTAATAATTAGTAAGGAACACTAATTGACCATTATAAGATCAATGTGTGAGATAAATGGACTATGTTTTACATAGCACTCAATAAGGAGTTATCGATCTACTCACACAAGTGTATACAAGGAGTTGTATAGCACTAGACAGACTCAAAATAAAATATCGTATGGATTGTATTACGTGTCATTGATATTTTAGTGTGTCTTGAATTCTAAAGTTGAGACGTTTATTATTCCTATATGAGATACATACATTGTTGGTATTGTCCAACACTTATTTTAATCGAGAGTTATACAGACGGTTCTGCAGTGTATATAACTTATGCGAATGAATAATACACATCAAGATACCATTGCTCTTTATATATTATATGATGATATCTCTGGGCCCCTTGATGAAGATAAATTATGTGCATGTAATATGATTAATGTTAATTATATCATAATTAATCTTTAAAAAATAAAAAAAATAATTGACAAAGGATGATATATTTTTACTTTATAATTATTAAGATATCATGTAGCAAAGAATTAACACAAAATATATTTTTATATTTTTGAGATCATGAATTGGTTGGCATATTTGTCCACATCATTTGAACAATCAATGTACCTTAGCTAGTTATACTATTAATCAATAAAATTAAATAATTTAATTTCATTGCAAACATGATAGGATCTCAAAGGGTCACACCATAAAAAAATTAAAAGAGAATATATTAATATAGCATATCAGATATACATATGATATATTCTAAATTAATTATAAATATTATAATTAATTTTAATAAGTCATATGATATTAATATATGAGCAATATTATGCTATTGGATAGTATAAAATAATCTTAAAATAATATGTGTGACATAGTTATAAATTAATTCAATATATAATAGGAGAAATAAAGCTCATATATTTATATGTGATATAAATTGGATATTTAACTTTATAAAAATGAGATAAAAATAAGTTAACATCATTTAAATAGCCTTGAAGTCAAAAATTAGCCATTTGATGGCCCATGACTATCTAAAGATGTAAGATATGGGATGCCCTAAGTCTCAAGCTATTTAAAGGGGTATTCTCTTGCACCAAAAGTGACTTTCTCTCTCTTCCTCCATTTTGGATGAAAATTGAAAGTACTATTTCTCTTTTTCTCTTCTTTTTATAAGAGAGTTAAGTTAGAAGTAAGACTTCACTAATAGTTAACCTTTTAGCCATGTTTAATTAGCATCTCTTTAATCTTTGATGGATACTTTGGAGACTTCACAAGTAGAAAACTTGCCACCACCACCATTAGAGGAGCAAAACAAGTAAGATAATTATAGATCAAGTCATTTTCTTTCTAAATTGATTTAGAGATCAATTCAAAGGTTAATACTCTTTCTTATTAATTAGGCACTTAAGTAAACCCGTTCAAAAATACTATTAATACTAGATTTATTGATTGTGCTTTAGAAAAATTTTGAAAATATTTTTCTTAAGCAACAATCATTCCCCGACAACACCCACCATATGATCGGTAATAAAATGAATTTTAAAATTTTACAATCATTTGATGGTAGTGTAGTCACTTTTGGAGAAAATCAAGGTAAAATAATTGGTATATGATCAGTAGGTAATCAAAATCTTACCATCACCAATGTCTATCTTATGGAAGGGCTAAATTTTAATTTGTTAAGTGTGAGCAAACTTTACGTTAATGAATATCATATTAATTTTGATTCAAATGTTTGTCATTTAGCTGATAGTTTCATCAATAAATTTTTATATAAAGGAAAAAAAGACAAGAGTGTATATTACTTGCATTTTAATCATTTTGAGTTTGATGAAATATGCTTGAGTGATATAGCATCAGTCTCTTGGTTATACCATAAAAGACTTAGCTATGTATCCATGAACTCTATCAAAAAATTGATAAATCTTGATCTAATTTATGGATTACCACCTAAAAGATACGAACTCGAAGATTTATATATGCAAGGCAAGCATGTAAGATCAAGCTTTAAGTAAAAAAAATGATATCAATAAGTATTCCATAATAATTATTTCATTTAATTTTTTTTTGGTCCAATCAATATTTCAAGTATCTCTAGAAAAATATATGTGCTTGTCATAATACATGACTATATATATATTTTATTTGAGTGATTTTTTATCTTAAAATATGAAACACATAAGCATATTATTAATTTTTGCACAAGGATAGAAAATAAAAAATCTTCTAGGATTGACACTATTTGTAGTGATCATGGTAGAGAATTTGAAAATGTGAATTTTAATGATTTTTGCTCTCAAAGAGAATATAGACATAAATACTCCACTTCACATACTTCATAATAAAATAGAGTTATATAGAAGAAAAACCGTACTTTACAAAAACTTACACGAACCATACTCCATGAGTATCCACTTCTAAAATTCTTATAGACCAAGATAGTTAACACAATATGTTATGTGATTAACTGAGCAAGTCTATGCTCAATCATTAAGAAAATATCATATAAGCTATGGGTTGATCACAAATCAAATTTATCATATTTCAAAGCGTTCAGTTCAACAAGTTCTAAGCCATTATAACGTTACAATAAGTTCTGACAAGTGGTATTCTTAGGAACTCAAGATTCAAGATCAAGAAACGTTATAACAAATTCATTATAACGGTTTTCTACGTAAGAATACTAATTGTCTTTTGTTAAGAGCTCTATTTAAGGCACTATTTTAGGAGTGCCTAAACTAACCAAACTGTCACAATTCTAAGCAATATGAATACTTAATCTAAAGCCTTCAAAGAGTCCTTACATTCTTTCGTTACAAATGCAAAAAACTAAGATCTTATAATTTTCTAAGCATTGTTCAGCTCTTATTTTTGAGCTTTGGCTCAATTTTTCTGTAGCTTCTAACTGATTTTTTTCTTGAGTCTTGAGTGCTCATTGTTGTATTCTATTTTGTTAAGTTATTTTTAGTCTTCTTGCATTTATTTTAGTGAAGAAGCTAAAGGTTCTAATTGTAAAATATTTTGGAGTAATAAAACATCCCATTAGTAGCATGAGACACAGAAACATAGATTTCTATTACTGAATACCACATTAGTTTAGCTTAAACTATCATAAAATTTAAGAAAAAATAATATTCAGAATTGGAACATATTTAAGGAATAAAATAAACTAGAGCAATTGTACTCTTTTATTATGTAGTCATGTAACAATTAAAATTGAGTGAAAATTATGAATTCAACACAAATGAACATATTTATAGTAATATCATTTGAAGAATAGCTCAATCTGATGGTTGATATTAGTTTCAAAAATTCAACAAAAATTTGTATTGTTGCAGGATTAAAACCGTTAGATGCTTAATAAGGAGTAGAAATAAAGATTAGCTAGAGAACTGAAGTAAAATATATATTTTGGTAAAAGCAAATGAAAAAGAGCAGTTATTAGCCGTTGGTTTGTATACAATAAAAATATATGTACACTGTAGTTGGAAATATAGTGAAATGTATGTATAACGAAAAAGTATGTACATTGTTGTTACTAATAGGGATTCGACCCAAAATGCAGAATGCAAGCATCGTCTTGGGCGCATTTGTAGAGTTTTTTTAAAAGGGTATATTTTAGATCACTAAAAAAAGAATAACATATATTTTGAGGATAAAAATAATAATTGATAATTCAAATAAAAATTTATTTTTCTGGAACAATGAGAATAGCCGCTACTTTATTGTTATGAGTAAAAATTGAAATAGTTGTTGTTTTTATATTTTTATTATTCGGTTGTTGTTGTAAAACAACGATGAGAATAGCCACTATATTTTGTAAAACAACAACAATTGAAATAGTTGTTGTAAAACAAGTTGATATCTGCATAATTATTCGGTTCAAATTTGTAAAATTATGCAGATATCCAAATATAATACAAGTTGTCAAATTGAAATAGTACAAGTTGTCAAAATTTTAATTTGTATATAATATATATTATTATTATTATATATACATTTCAAACACTTATTGTTATATCACATATTTTTATTATCCTAAATAATTATTTTTAATATATATTTTTACCTATTAGTAATATATATTAGTTTTTTTTACTTCTTTTTGTCATTGAATCTGTATCCGTCTTAGACGGGTATGATTTTAAAATTTGACATATATTTAATATTCATATCCAAATACGTCTAATAAAAAGTAGATGAGATAGTCTTTTGTTCATCCAAGCCTATATCCCTCTGGATCATCCCCATGCTATCGGCTCCCATTTTTGTCATTAAGCACGTGTTAATTGAGCTTGATATTTCATATATATAGTTTTTTTAATATAGTATGTTTCTCTTTCCTCACTTAGATCTAGCGTCCAGCACTTTCTTTTTGAATTCTCTATTCTTTGAAACTTATGATGTTGAAATATATATTTTAGATATTATAATTTGTAATGTTGAACATATGATTAAAATATTGTGATGTTGAACATATTATTAGGCTGACAAAATTGGTGGAAGAACAAACACGTGTGTGTATACTTCAACGATATTTTCTTAAAATGAAAAATTTGTTAAGAGTGCTTTAATATTTTTTTCTCAAAATGGAAAGTCCATTGTAAAGGGATTTTTTAAAGGAATTACGTTGAGATACCGTTAGTCTCATCAAAGTAGATATGATTATGATTTTCGAATCCGCTCCTTTTTCACTGGCCCGTATACAGAAAAAACATGATCTTCTAAAATTATTAACGGGGATGTCAAGGAAAATCAATGAAAGAATTGAAGAACTCACTGCAAAGAAAAAATACTAATTAATTGACCCTTCCGCTTTAGAATTAAAAATATTTCAGGATGTAAATTATGATTTTACAAAGTTTATTCCAAGTCAGAAATCTGAAAACTAACGAGACAGTACTTGTAATTGGTACCGATTGTCCATTCGGTACTATACTCAGTGTTTCTAATCAATTGCTAAGATTTACTTGATCTTATTGATACAGAACTCGTCGTATATGCAATGTGCTTCGATCAAAGCTTGTAGTTTGATCAATTAGAGTATTTGCAAGCACAATTGTGACACTAGTTTCGAGTTCCAACGATTAACTTCAGAATTTCGATCAATTACTTGATTCAAAGTCAAATTTTTGAAGCAATTGCTTAGAAACATAGAGATTAAGAGATTAGTGACATTCAATTAGTCAATTAATGTGATATATAGCTAGAAGATCACTTGATCTTCGACTAACTTTTCTTATAGATCAGTCCACTCCCTTAATCACTCCAATAAATTAACTTACAATCGGATTTTTTTTTTCTAACCTTATCGCTATTGATTTATTAACATGAAATGAATAGCTTAACCGCTAAAACATATTAAAAGATCATGTGCAGTGGAGAGCCCAATCTGGCGAGTTCAGTGGAATCATTGCATGATTCGATCGAAGATATGCAAATCTAACATTTATATTTGCATAATTTTAAATTCGGGTATCCTGATTAATTAATTAATTTATTAAAAAATTCTACTAATTAATATAAATTAGTAAATTACCAAAGTAGGTGGTTAGCTAGCTATCAGATATGAATTTGTTCTCGATTACTCGAATAGAAAATAGGCAATAAGTAACCAGCCAAAATATCACTTTAGATTCTCCGTACAGAGTTCTTGTTTCTTTCATATAAATTATAATATGCAGTGCTAATTTTTCGTGCTTGCATGTCGACAACCTGAGAAAGTGTTGCATTTATGTGCATGTCAGTGCCCTTCTGACCTTCTGTTAGTAATGTTATTTTTCTTATACGATTCTGTCAATTATGCAATCAATGTTATATATAGTAATTAAAGAAGAGTAAACTATATATGATGCCCTCTATAAGACTACAACATCCTGTTTGACACAATTATCCTGTCAATTATATATACATTAGTATGAACCAACTTTTGACATGCTGTGGACTAAAGATACTCGTGCACTATTTATTTCTGATGTTGGTTTGTGAATTTGCTGGTCTTGTCGAACTGTTGATAGTTGGAAAAATATACAAGTTTTAATTCATTTTCATATGTATGAATAAGCCTGTTATTTTAATTTAAAATAACCGTGCACCAATTAATATACATCTCGTTAGAGTAAAATGAAACCCAAACATCTAAGCATTTTGCACCAGTAGCTTCAATTTTTCTATTGTATACAAATACAAAAACCGATTTTTCTGCCCAGTGGAACACATATAAATTGTAGAAATAATTATTGAGAAGTAATTGTGGTTTCTTTTCCAACGAGTTAACTGTATAAACTGAGGTTTGAAAGATGCAAGGTGATAACTTACTAAGGTAGAATGATAAATTCTTAGTCAATAGGCTTGGCCCTTTAGGCGCCCTTATGAACTGGCTTATTGCTATTGATTTTGTTTATTTATTAATTTGATTGTTTATGTATGCATGACCCCTAATGTGAAAAGTCTTAGATACCTATGTCAGACTATTTAAAAAAAAATGCAAAATAGTATTTTCATTTAATAATAAACTGTTTCTCCCTTCTCAACGAAAATCAAGACCATGTCTTGTTTAGTGCAGGGCAATTATGGTTTATTTTATTGGTAATGCCTCTTGACTTCTCATAGATACATTGTAATCATCTGTTTGGCAATAAAATATTACAATTCTGACAAATACTAACCACCCTTTTCAGTTTTGTTCCCATCGTAGGACTTGTACAATCTATAAGCACATAATTCAGAGTTATTGAGCCTTGAAAGATGTAACATATAAAATTGACTAAAAAAAGATACAGCCGAGTAAATATATTTTATTTGGCTGCATAACGGTTTTCATGTATCTCATGTCTCTATATACTCGAATAACGAAAACGGGGATAATTATCTGTATGGAATATCTGAAACAATAATGGTTCAGCAAAATATTAAACATTTCTGTGAGCAATTGCGCCTTCATTTTATTAAAACAAAGAAAATGTTATGAACATACCAAATATTTTGATATCAAAATTGATACGTACTTGTTATTTATGTGCCCTCAATTGGGTAAAAATATTAATTTTCTTTAAAAAAAAATCTACATTCAAATTTTATTGTCTAATTAAGCACAAAGAATTCATATCCAAATACCTAACCAACTAAAATCTTAGTCTATGGCTTTTTCAAGTCCGTCGAGCTGATCAAATTACAGCCGAGCCAATGATGAGATCTTTTGAGTGGCAAAGGATACTGGCGCTGCCAGGCAAAAAATCATTTGCATTAACAGACTCCCTGCTATTTACAATATTATTAACAATCAACTTTTGGCAAGACCTCGTCCTCTTCAAGGAATGAAGAATAGAACACTCAAACAATCGACTTTACAAGCTCCTTTTTAACCATTCAATTGGAATAACAAAAAAAGTATCCATGCAATAGTCACGCACAGATCAGCCTCTATGCTCGTGCCTTCCAACTTTCGAAAAAGCTGAAACAAAATAACACAAAAAAATTCTTAGATTAAGCACCATAGATTGTTACAAAACAGTGTATGAAACATTCCAATTATACAAAAAAAGAAGATTAATACAATTAGACACCCCGCATTAGTTAAAAGCTGTTTTGTTAACAGTAAAGTCTAATGCTGAATACGCCACTAGGGCCTATAAGCAACGCCAGAATGTGACTGTCTAGTGTCTCCTAACACCGAACCAAATATACGCCTGGAATGTTCATAACTGCCATTGCTGAACTCCCTATTACTGTTTCCTAACCGATCATATTCTAGAAGGAAAACAGAAAAGAAATAAATAAATAAAAAGATGTATGAGAACAAATTAATTAAATATACTCATGTAAGATAAAATTGCAATATAAAAGCTATATTCAACCTCGAGAGTTGTAAGCATCAGAAGCAGGAATTTGAACTGGAGGAGAAGCTGATGCAGGATGCCCTGGAGGGTTCCTACCCATTGGAGATTGTTTATCCTGTCCAGACATCTTAAAAATGGGAAAAGCTCAAATAAGTACTATGTTAAATAGGAAAGTGTATACTCATGAGTTGTGATAGGTCAACAAGAAACTTCTTGCCAATAACATTCAGCATTTTAAGAATAGGGTCATGGAACAAGATACATTTAGTTCAAGAACAACCTGCTCTAGCTTAAATATCAAACTCCTAACCACAAATTAATGCACTACAATATGCCAGATGGTTTTCATATTGGTGGCAAGATCAATGTTGCCTTCAAATATTATCAAATAGTGGCTTAAATTAAATATTATCACCTATTCTTTATAACTAGTGATGACTCGTGAAAAGTCGCCACATATTCCTTTTTTTTTCAATGATGAATCCATTCGTCGTCACATATTCTATTTTTTTAATGGCGACATTATAATAACACTTAATATAAACTTATGGTATAATTATAAAAGTTCATCACTATTTTTAATTTAAAGTTTTAAAGATGACAATACAATACATCGCCTCTAAATGTATATTTATAGTGACTATATTCAATATTGTCTCCTTTCACTAGATTATTTGTGACAAATTTATGTTGCCTCCATAATATTTTAAAAGATGACATTTTTTTTGCCATCATATAACAAGTATAGTGGCTATATAGATGGGGTCTCCTATTTGTTAGTTATAGTGGCAAAATTGAAGTTGCCACAATATGTTTTGTAAAAGTGGCAATTATTCTCGTCTACACATTTTAAATCATGTTAATCCCACATGATATAGTGGCTAAATTAGAGTCGCCACTATAATATTGTACCTATTGTTGTTATTGTCATTAAATTTATTGATTAAGAGTAAAAAAAATAGAATATGTTCATTCAATTATTTATTGTGAATTGTTGGTTGGAAAAGAAGTACGATTTTTATCGCCATCAAATACCTGTTTTTCCTGCAGTGATACAGCTCCAAATTATACAACTACGTGAAAAGGTTGGACTCCAAAGCTTATGCCCTGAATAAAATTCTATTTGGAAAGTTCCATCGTAACTACAAATTAAAAAAATAATATATTATAGTTAAGAATTATTAGTTTGCTAGAAAGAATTTCTTAAGAACAGGTTGGACTGGAGATTCTTTATGTTTGTTTTGCTCGTATATAGAGATTATTTATATATTGTTTATTTCTTGTAGCGAGATCACGCCCAAAGGTCATGGATTTCTACATTTTAACAAGCTTTAATTAATTGCAGTATAACAGATAGATATCCCTACAGCTCCCTAAGATCAGCGATTTCTTTCAAGAATACTGATATACTAGGAATTGTTAGAGGCACTGCAATGTCAGTAATTTGGAATGAGTGAAATATAACTTGCTTTCAAGGTATAATTAAAGCCTTTAAAAGTCCAGGTGCTTTAGCATTGTCTACTGCATATTATTGGGAGGAAAGATATGCTGAGATTTTTAACCTTTTAATTACAACTAGTTTTGCCTGTCACTTTAGATGCCATTTCAGATCATTTTTGCACAAGATGTTAAGAGCTATCCCTGATGAGGAGATGAAGAAGCGCACCCATAATTCAGGTAGAAGAAGCATCTGTCATCGTTAGCAGGTGGAATCAGGGGCGGAGTCATTCAATGGCAGGGGGAGGCAGTTGACCCCCTCCTGGCCAATTTTTTTTTCCAAAAAAAACCTTTGTGTATATTTTCAGAAAAAAATAGAAAACTATGTTTATATTGATCAATTTTTGCCCCCCCCCCCCCCCCCTATTGGGATCTCTGGCTCTGCCCCTGTGTGGAATTAACTATATTGGAGAAACCGGCACAAGGTTCAGAAGGTCTGTTGTAGTGGACAGCTTGCTGTCCAAGTGGTGTCACTCTCACCAGTCGCTCAGTTTAAGTAAATTCTGTCAGGAACTTATATTTGTTTCATTCTGTCCATGTCACTTCTGCTTTGAACTTGGTTGTCACTGATGCTCCGTGAACTTATGTTCCGTAGTTCCTTCTTGAATTTTCGGACAATTGAAGGTTTACTACAAGGGGCTTCAGTACCAAGGTTTTGGTAATCTTACGTTAGTATTTTGGGTAAGGGGTAGCAGAGGGCGTTTTTACTATTTTGTATTAAAAAACTCATTTACATCATAAAGAAGTAGCTTCTTGTTTTGACAATTAGCAGCGCAATTGCTACTTTTTCACGGACAATATTAAATTATGAATAGATTTAGTAGCTTGGTACAAAAAAAATATAGGGTAATGTAGTCAGGATTGCTTAATTACCTTGCTTTCAATGGCCATTAACTATTGCAAATATAAAATGTAGTGAATGTTGTTGACAAGATAAAACATGGGTACAGTAATCGATAAAGCAAAAAAAAGTGAAATAATTAAAAAGTAAGAACAAACCGCAAATTTGACAGTTCGATTGTGGAGGCGAACAAGCCCGTTAAAAAGACGGATTGCGTAGTCTGCAATTTCAGGAGACTCATACTCAGCAAAAGCATACCCTTTATGCTTGTTGGTTTCCTTGTCACGAGGAATATGCAGATCTACTAATCTCCCAGCTTGTATCATAATTTCATACAATACCTTCTCTGATACTCTCTCATCCAAATTTCCTATTAAAGAAATCAAGGAGATAATGTTTGTCATCATGTTTGTTAAAACTAAAAAGGGCATATAAGTGAACCTTTGCATAACAAGTATGCACATCTAGATAAAAGCTTCCACAACTTGGCACTGAAGAGAATTAGATTTAAGAAAAACATGAGAACAAGCTAAATGATTTCTTGCCCCCCAAAATATGAACAGAAGCTAGTCTTTAGTTCTTTTCCGCTACATATCCTTAAAAGTCATAACATGACATTACAAAGCAGAGATAATACATTAAATACCAAATAAAATTACTGAAAAAAACAAATATAGGAGATTATTTAAAAGCAAAGAAATTTCAATACAGAAATATCCAAGGATTTGGTAATGAGATTGAAAACTATATAGCTCTTGGCCATAACATCAGTTAATGTCAGATTTTAATGTGCTTGTCTTATACCTTATCATCATTATCTCCAAATCCCAGTAAAACATCAAGCTCCAATAAAAAAGTTTGGGTTAAGAGAAAATTACAAAATAGAAAAGAAAAACTTGAATTAAAAGGAAATAAGATAAATAAAAGGATGTGAGAGCACCAGATTGAAAACTAGAACAGCCAATTAGCTATGTCATCATATTAATATCAGAGGAAGTGCTTAATTTTGGTTCTATCCTCATATCTCCCAAGTCCTTTGATAACTTATTTTTACAAGATCCTTGAGAATTTTTTTTCCTCTTTCTTAATCAAATGCATCCATGCATAGATTCAAGTGACAATAAATTAACTAATTGAAACATGATCAGAAGATAAAATAAGGAAAAGCAAACAATAACTGTTAGCAATTTATCACAAAAATGTCATTCCATTAAATCACTTGAAATGCGATTGCTTCATATTTTATAGATTCATTTTTCCTGGAACTTTTTCATAATTGCATAATTTCGCTTAATGCACGTCAGTACGGTAACTCTTTACAGCTAAAGCTTCCATCACCTACCTACCAGAGAGTAAATTCGGATTAACATAGGGTTTACTTTAGAGAACATAAAACCTAATCCAAAAGCCTAAAACGAGTAAATATCCTAAATTATATCAAGCAAAACAGACTGCAGGTCACGAGCATTGACAAGGGTAAACGAGAGCGAGGTCAAAATAGAAACTAATAACGGAAAAGATGAAACTAAACATAGATCTATAATTTGAAGAAAATAAACAGACTGAAGGTACACGATTGGGAACCGCTACCACAAGCAGTGGCACGAGTACATGAGAGCGAAGTTAAACGATAAACAAATAATAGAAAAGGGAGAAATTTACCTATGTAAACCGTCGAAGGCGTGCTTCGCGACATGAGCGCCGCCACTTCTCTCGAGCGATCCTCAAGAAAAAGGTGGGAAACTGTTAGGAATGCAAGATAGCGCCGGAGAGTAAAAGAAGCGTTATAATGTTTGTCAAAAACGTTATAACGTTCGATGTCGTTATATTAATTTTAAGCGTACAATCAATGATGAAATCGTTAGTACGACGTTATAGTGTTTTCAAATATTATAACGACTTATAAAATGTTATAATGATTTCTAAGGTAGTTAGAAGTATTTTTGTAATTATGTTATGAATAACTGTTTTTTTGGACTGTAATGTGATTGCTTAACTATAAATAACTGTCCGTACTATTTGTAAGGATGTTGAATAATAAAATTAGTCTTCTGAGCAGTTTTGTTCTGTTCATTTCATTTTGTTCTTGTTCTTATTTTTCTTTTAGTTTTTTACAGAATTAAGTATTTTCAGCTTAATTTCTTTTCATTTTGAGTGAGTTTTTGTAAATCATGAGTAAGACATCTTGTTGTAAACTTAGATTCATAACAATTGGTATTAGAGCTATGATTATCACGTTAGAGAGCTGACAATGACGAAAAAGAGTGGATCAGTGACCTTAGAGATGCTGCTCGAGCATATGGAGAAGATGGAGGCCATATTTGAAAATATCAAAACTACTTTAAACAAGAACAACAAGGAAGTACTAGATCGAAAACGGCCATGAAAGCGTGAATCTTGAAGTCAGTAAGTGATCAAGTGGACACGACAATGGCTGCAATTCAAGCCACGACTCTCCAAGATCTTATTGACAAGATGAAGCACAAGGAATTCAGAATTGATCAAATTCGAGAAGGGGGAAGTTCTAATCCATCGCCATACAGATCTAAAGATGATTTTGGTGTACCTCCACTGTACAAAGAAAGAGATGCAAGGGAATTACAAAAGATCAAGGTACAAGCACCTCGACAAGAGCTTCCTTCCTTCAATGGGGAGAATCCAGAAGAGTGGCTAGCTCAATGTGAGTATATTTTTGAACTTTACCAAGTACAAAAGAGCAGAAAACTATACAAACAGTGACAAATTTTAGAGGAGAGGCAAATGCATGGTATGGAGGTTATAAATCCACTAAAGATCATCCCCATTGACAGGAATTGATAGAATTATTAAAGGTGCATTTTTCTGTCCATGAGAAGGGAAATTCCTATGAAGAGATGAAGAGATTAGTGCAGAATAATACAGTGAAAGAGTATATGAGACAATTTAAGCTGATAAAATCAAGGTCACATGTTGAATTCCCTTACTTACCAGAAAGTCATTATGTGACTACATTTATCAGTGGACTTAGGGAAGATATAAAGCATTAGTTCTGCCACAAAATCACACTAATCTCTTGGATGCATATCAGTATGCTAAACATCTGTAAATTTGGGTTGTGCACTTGTGCCGCCTTTCAATTCAAAATTATAAAAAAAAGTTTTCATTTTCTAAATCCAAATTATAAAATCTAATCTTCTTTATTTTTTTAGGAAACTTTGCTACTGGCTGTAATAGAAGAAATAAAGAAATTAATGTTTTATTTTATTTTTTTCAACTATATTATTGTTTTTTTTTTTTTTAAATCGAACGATTTAATTTCTTTCAACAAAACTGTTTCATTTATAATCGAAACATTTGCATTAATTTAACTACATGGGTTCAGTTCTTACCAATCTCTTTAGAAGCTCATCATTTTAATAATAAAGGATTTTATTGGGTCATCCTAATTCGCAAGCTAGCTTGAAAAACCAACAAAGTCATGATATTGTTCATCACCGTTCCTTGTTTATAGGGGTGTAATGAGTTAATGATTTGTTTGAAAATTTATATCCAATTCGGTTAAAAATTTTTAGCTAATTCATTTTTAACTCAACCTAATCCATATAATTTTTTAGATATGGTGGGTTTTTATGGATTATATGGGTTAAACGAGTTGATATTTTAATTGAATAATATATTATATATTTTATTAATATTAGATAATATATTTTTATTAATGATATCAAAACTCAAGGATTAAAAATAAAAAATGAAAAAAATAATGATTATTTCACAATATTTATGAGTAATGGATTAAAAAACTAAATATTTATCATGCTTTATAGAAGATAAATATAAAAATAATTAATATTATAAAAATGATATATACCATCTAAAAAAATAAAAATATAACAAAACACACATGGTAGTAATTAAAATACAATGTAGAATTTTAACTCTTAAATGAATATTATTAATTACCAATAAATTATATATATAATATTTAAAATATATATGATATATGATTATATGGCCGGGTCCAAGTTAAATGGGTTTCTAAAAATAGACTCATAATCTAATCTAATAAACCGGATTAATTAAAATCATAACTCATACCTAACCCGATAATTTTTCAACCCGATTAAAAATAAATCAGGTCGAGTGAGTTAAACAAATTAGACAGATTTATTGTACACCCCAACTTATACATTATTTTTATGGTTCATACAAGTACACCAGCTATCATCCATTTTCTATGGCACATCTATGTGACTATGTCAAAGTTTGTGTCGTGTCTGTGATGAGTGAATCCTATAAAAAGAAATCAGCATTGAGTGTCAATGATATTTTTTTTATTTATTTATCCGATTGTATCGTATTTAATTTGTACCGTATTCAATAAGGTGAATATGAGTAAAAAAAATTCGTTAACTTATTTGATATGGATAAGGATGAGAAATTTTTTTCATTAAGTAAACGAGTAAGGGTATGGGTAAAGATTATTTTATAACCGTTTGCCATACAGGATAAATTATTAAAAACTAAATTATTATTTTTAATATAATTATCTTCTGTAATATTTTTTTCTATGTTTATTATCTCGAGTTGTATGACTTAGTTATTATAGATTATGAATTATAATGATTATCTTATTCTGATTTCATCATCTAATATATTATAATATTTGAATAATATTTAGTAGATTATTATTTAAAATGAGAGGATAACATAATATAAAATTTTATTTTAATCAAAATGCTATTTTTATTTTTTATTTGTTTTATTTTCTAGTGATTTTTTAACAAGAGATGCTTGTATTTATTCTTAATTTGTTTGTTTTGAAATGAATCAAGTAGGAATTAATTGCATCTATTTTGTTTACATTAAGTAAAATAAAGATGAATTTGTATGAAAGGAATATGCTTGAATGCTTTTTATATAAATGATGATAAATAAATTAATATATTAGTATTATTCGTTAGCACTCATTACCGTTTCATTACCCATTTATTTTAATGAGTAAAGATAGAATATGAATAAGACTAATTTTAATGAGTAAGCGTAAGATATGTAGAAGAGTAATTTCAAATGAATAGGATAATAAAAATATTTCCACGCGATTTGTACCGTATCCATTGATACCTCTACTTATAGTCAAAATTTGGAATTTGTAAATGATATTGGATTGTTTAAAAATTATGATAGCTGATGTGTCATTGTGTTTTTATGTTTTTTATGAACAGATGCATACCTTGAGGATTATTATTAACATTTTAAATCAGATAGCTTATGCAAGAGAGCATAATTTTATAGGTGGTTCTAAGCCTCTACTCGAGTATGTACTAAATGAAAAATCTGCAGATATCAATTGGTACTAGTGCTCTAACATTATTGTAACCCTTTTTCCAAATTATTATAAGAGTAATGATAGGATGATAGGAGCCCACCCCTCAAGTGTTCACCCTCAGTTTATTCCTTATTTGTTAAAAACAGTTGTATATTTGTTAAATGAAATACATAATTATTAACAAGTAAAATTAATATATCTATTAAATATAAATTATATTTATTAAAAAAATTAAATTTTTACAGTTAATAATTGTGTGTTCCATTTAAAAAATATATATTTACATTTAACAAATAAGGGGTGGACACCTGAAATGGACTCCATTTTTTTTATAATAGAGGTAAAGTACGTGATCCTCTTACATTTTCACTCAAATCTCAAATACCCCTTTATATTTTTAAAATTGAACAAGCACCGCGTTATTATTTTAAACTTTTTGATGAAAAGTTTAAAATAATAAACACTTATACAGGAAGTTCATAAAAAGTTCATTACGCTTCTTCTCGTTCTTTTTTCTTTTGACAAATATTATCGATCAATTAATTGGAGCAACAAAAATCAGTTTTGGACATATGAGACTAATGATCTTCAGGTTGTATCTTTCTTTCATCAACTCTGAGGTATCATCTTATAGATATGCAAAAATACAATTTTTTTGAAACTATAAGCAATACAAAGTGATAATTATATATTAAACTGATTTGACTCTTAATGTAAAAGTAAAATAATACTCATTTATGCTATTGAAATAATTACTACTAATAATATGGATTGTTATTCAAATAAAAAATGAGTTATGCTTGCTATAAATAAAAATAAGGGATTATGCTTGTTTTTTTTTCAATTCTATTGATTAAATTGAAGGTGAGAGGGTATTTGCAATAATTTAGATTTTTGTAGGCATATCGCATCATCAATATTTGTTTATCATTAATTTCATTTAAATATCTTTATCTACATTCATAATGGTCAAGTATAATTCCTCTCTTCTTATTTGAAATAGATGATATAATATATCTAAGATAAATTTGATCTAAAATTGTTGTGCTATCATTATAAATTATCATATGTTTAATTATATCACTTATTATTATCATGTACATATTTAGTTTTTTAAAAATATTATATTCATTTTTCTAATATAGAACTTATATTGAATATTTCTAATTATTTAGACATCTATAACTACCTTTCAACGGCACCCGAATGACAACTCTGATTTCAAAGATAAATAATTCCAAATTTATGCTCCAATTTTTTTTTCGTAAAAAGTGATTGAAATAAAGTAAAAGGTCTAACATTAATCGAACAAAAACTAATGAAAAATATATCTTTCTGTGAACATGTGCGTTAAGAATCATGCAAACTTTAAACTTAAATAAATTATAAACATAAAAAATATCTGATAAACATGAATCACAAACACATGTGTTCAAATATTGTTGTGGACACATGCATTTAAAAAGAAGGCATAGAAATATTTAAAGGAAAAAGATCTTGTTATTCATTTTTAAAGTCTTAATTGGAAAGAAAAAAGTTCGAGGCTCCACAACTCGTCTCTTACAGTGAACATCTCCAATTTAAACAGGGAGAACAAGATGAAGCAAAAAATAAAATGCATCTTTCGGAAAATGATTTCGAAAGAATTAGCCAAAAATTATGACCAAAAGGAAGTGAAAGGGAAGTATTTGAATTTGAAAAGATCTAATCTTGCAACAAAGGAGGACTGTGAGTGGGACCCAGTACCGACGTTACCGTTTCTCGGGGCGAAGAAAATGCCAGCTAAGAGATGATAACGTCGCTGGGGACAATATGGGTATACTTGTCTTTATTTATTAGATTTTCTTATCATTTATCATAGCTGTCCGCGTGGAGATTCCGTGGTGAGTGGTGACCACGTCATTACCGACATCCTCAGCCGTCGGATTTAGCTTATCCACAATCTCCAATCATTCTAAGTCGACATAGCTGTTCTTTAGCACTTTGGCCAGCTGAGCATTGTACTATTTGTTATAGGGTTTGTCAGTTTGTATTTCTTTAATATTCGATTCACCAGACAAAACAGCAAAATACATTCTCCCACACTCAAACATTTGATGGTTCATGAAGGATGAAGGGCATTGTAATGTTTAAATTAATTTTCCAAGCCAATCTTAGGTGAATCTTATGGTTGCATTTTCTTCTAAATAATACAAAATATGTTTAGTGTTCTCTTTTAGTAAAGTGTATAAAACAGTTGTAATAATACTATAACAATTTTTTATTACAATCAAAATAATATTCATGAAGGATGAAGGGATTATTCATGCATTTCCTTCTAACGAGTTTAAAAAAATGCCTGAAAAGAAACATTCCAAAATAATTAATTTGGAATATATCACTTGACTCATTCGTCTCAAGTCAATCCGAAGGTAAATTTTTATCATTAAACTCATCGCTAGATTTTTTTTTAGATTGCTTTTGTTTGAACAGATTCTCATTCGCCTTAATAATGTAAGAGTGTTGCAATATGTTTTCTTTTTAAATCATCACGCAATTATTTTCATTTTCATCGACAGATCATCTGAAAATTCTCTATAATTTGGGAATTGAAGCAATCTACAACATTTTGGAGACAAATAAAGCATATTTAAATAATAAAAACACGCAAATCAAATTATAGTACAAGTGACTTTCATCGTATCTAGAGAGCAAAATCTGAGCTGACTCAAAAAATTTGTTCGATCCGATCTAATTTAAATCTGATCCGATCTAATTTAAAAAAAAATTGAATCCGATCTGATCCTGAATTAAATGACTTATAATCCAATCAAAATCAATCTAAGATAAAAAAACATATAAATTAACCTGATCCTAACCCTAACCCAATATGATTTCTTTCAAAAAATCAATCCAACCTAATCCGAACCGATCTGACCCATCCGAAACCCAATTCTGAACCCTCCTCGCGACGCCTAATTGCCACCTTAATCGCATCCTTGCTTTTAAGCCATATAACTAGAGGTGCCTAACGTCTAAAACGATCACGAAAATGCATTCTTCCGTGAATTGTTTCGTTAATGAGACACAAAAAAATGTTAATCATTTTGTTTAATAAAAGAAAGATAAAATAATTTTGTCAATCATTGAAATATACTTAAACAAAAGCTAAATACTGTTTCGTTTTTGATATGAAATAAAAATAAACAAAAAAGCGTAAAATATAAAATTTAAACAAAGCACGGTGACATTGAAACCCGTACACTTAAACAAAAGCTAAATACTGTTTCGTTCTTGATATGAAATAATAAATAATTTCATTTAATAAATGAACAAAAAAGCGTTTCATTTACTATTTTATTTATCACGAAACGAAACTAAACAAAGCACGGTGAAATGCCTTTTTTTTTTGTTGAAGGCCTACCCGTAACCACAAGACTTCTCAAATCTCGGAGACGTTTAAAGAAATCTAAAGCATTTAAAACTCTCCTTGCTTATGCGGAAAAATAATTTCACACTCATCCCAACTCATTTTGAAATTATAATTATTGTCCCCTTCATCCGCCTCCCACGCCACTTTTTAGATCTTCCTCTTCCTATTCACCAATTAAAACGCCTCTTCTCACAGTCTCGGAGACCCTCCTCATTCTTCTCCAATAAACGCCTCTCTGACCATTGGGCCCCACTCTCTCGGAGAATAGAAATCCCAACGTTTCTTTCTCCTTCTCTTTTAATTCACGAAACATACTTCACGCGATCCCAAATACCTCTTCCGATCATCAATCAATCGCATCTACCTTTCTTTGCCTTTAAAGAATCGGTACAAAATTTGAATCTGAAAGAATCAGTAAGTCGCAAACAAAGAAGGAAGAATTGGGTAACTCGGACTGTGAGTCGTCTCTTCTGATTCAAGTGTTCTTCCACGCAAACGATGCTATTCAGCTTGGAAATTCGCGCAACAATTGAATCGTGGGCTGCCGATAGATTTTCCAAACCATGGTAGTACCATCAACTCCTATGGTTAGTCTTTTCTGTTGGGTTTTCTTTGGTTCTCCTCTCTCTTCTTCAATTTTTTTTCTTGGAGGTTAGAAAGTAGTGTTATTGATTAGTTTTCATTCTGTTTGAAATTTTAGCTGATCAAAATTTGTGATTACAGAGCTCGAACAGCTCAATTCTATTTTCTGATTGAGCATGTACAAATTATATAAAAAAAAATTTTCAATCTTGGGTCAGATGGAAAGTTCTTGTATTTATTTCCTGTAGTTAATGATTACTTCTTTAAATTTGAATAATGCAGATGGGAGAGAGACATTATTGATGCAAAATGCAGAGGTCTCGCAGAGCTCTTCTTCAAAGAAGAGTCGTGGCCTTAGAGCAAACCAGAACTGTCGAGAAACGAAAGCTTTGCAAAGTCTCTCTTTCTGCAGTCTTTCTGTTGTGGGTTCTCATTTTTCTGCTCAATTCTCTCATCAGCCATGGCACTGGGTATAGAGGTAATTTATTCATTGTTATTATTTTATTTTGGACGGGTTGTGTCATGACGCAATGAACTCTCTTTCTGGCATCTAAAGTTAGTTGTCTCCATGAGAGCTAGTATCATTCCTGTTATTTTAATTATGAATTGAACCTCACTAATCTCTTAGTTAAACAATAATATCTGTGCTTTATTCTTACCTGCAAATACCTTCTCCATTCTTTTTGCTTCTTTTTTTTTGTCTCCTAATTCTGTTATCAAGTCAAATGTCATGAAACCATATTATTTTGTTTTTTATTTGGTGGTTGGTGGCTTGGTGGCAGCCTGAAAACATTATATAGTTTGGTTTTATGTCATAAAATGGTTAAATACTGTGGTGCCTTTCATGCCTTAATGCTAACTAATGTGGATAATGATGTCTGGGCACAAAGGACTTGGTTTATGGTTTACAATTTGCGAATCATATCTTTGATCAAACAATATCTATGGTTTTGAAGTACCAAAAGATTCTAGAATAGTCTTTTAACTTTCATTAACAGTTGACTATTGTTTGGTATTGTACTTGCATGTATACTATCAGATTGGTTTTTTAACCGTGCTTACCTCTTGGATATATTGGAACAAATTACTTTTTCCATAGTTTCTGTAAGGACATCCTGCCCACCTCACAAGCCTACATGTTACTGATATAAATTTAGTTCAGTACTTAATGTTTTTTAGTTCAATTTTTGTGTTTATTATAGATGAACAGTTTAGTCTTGCTGAATCCATCTTGCACAAAGAAGATAAATTAAATGTGGTCAACTCTACACCAAACAACAGATATGAAAATACCAATACTCAGGGTGAGAAATATGAAAGCAATTCTGCTTCCTCTGAGAGTGAGAATTATCAGAATACGCTTCCTCCTGAGGATAAGGATGAGAAAACAATCCCCTCTGCTGAACCTATTTTACGGAAAATTGAAGAGCTGGCTAGTGAGACTGGAACTAAACTAGAAAAAGAAACCAAAGAACTGGAGGAAGAGAGAAAAATAAAGGATGAAGAGCAAGAAACCAAGGAGGTAAAGAAAGAAATAGAGGAACAGAAAGAAGAAAAGGACAAAGAAGGGAGAGAAACAAGGGAGCAAAAGGTGAAAAAGGAGGATGACCGAGAAAAAAAGGAGGAAGAGAAAGAAATCAGTGGACAAAGAACTGAGAGAATCCTTCGAATCACTCCTCTCCCATTAGATGAGTTCAAAAACAAGGCAATTAATTCCAAGGGAAAAACCAGTCCGACCCAGACTGGTACTGCTGGTAGAGTTGTACGCCGTGTGGAACCTGGTGGTAAGGAGTACAACTATGCCTCTCAGTCCAAAGGTGCAAAGGTTTTAGCATTCAACAAAGAAGCTAAAGGTGCTTCAAATATATTGGATAAAGATAAAGACAAGTATCTCCGCAACCCATGTTCAGTTGAAGGCAAGTTTGTCATTGTAGAATTGTCAGAAGAAACCTTAGTGGATATGATTGTAATTGCAAATTTTGAGCATTACTCATCAAACCTGAAACAGTTTGAGGTTTTTAGCGGCCTGGTGTACCCAACCGAAAATTGGGACTATATCGGTGGATTTGTTGCACAAAATTCAAAGCATGAACAGAGATTTGATCTACCAGAACCAAAGTGGGCCCGCTATCTGAAATTTAACTTACTGAGCCACTATGGATCTGAGTTTTATTGCACACTGAGTTCAATTGAGGTTTATGGGGTGGATGCTGTTGAGAGAATGTTAGAGACTTTAATATCTGACGAGAAAAGTAAAACTTTGGAATATGTTGAGGATGTAACAGAAACAGTACCTTTACCACCTCAAGAATATGTTGAAAGGGATGTACAAAGTCATGGGAATTATAACTTCGAAGATTTAGAAAAAGATCATGATAATGAAAATGAAAAAGAACCAGTTCCCGATGCAACAGCAAACCTGTCATCTGACCCAGTAATGAAATCAGTGCCTGATCCGGTAACAGAGGCAAGGGCTCTTCAGGTGGGAAGAATACCAGGAGACACAGTTCTAAAGGTCTTAATGCAGAAGGTTCAGGGGCTAGATCTAAATTTTTCAGTTTTAGAGAGGTATCTAGAGGAATTGAACAGTCAGTATGGTCAGATTTTCAAGGATTTTGATGCTGACATGGCGAACTTCGATCTGCTATTAGATAAATTGAAGGCGGAAATTAAGGGTCTCCAAGTGAGCAGTGAAACTCTTGTGAGTTATCATTTTTTCTGAATCTTTTAGTAGTGGTTTCTTTATAATTGTACTTGTTGATGAATGCTGGTTTAATGTGGAAACTTAACCAAGAAAAGTAAGAAAAAATGAAAGCAACATCAGAGTGAAGAATATGAATAAGTCATTCAAGCATCTCTGAAGAAACTGATTGGAGACATACTTTATCATTTTGTTTTCTCATTGCTTTGTTTTTGTGCAGGTCAATGAGCTTGGAGACATAACAGACTGGAAACATGTTGTTTCCAAACAAATGGAGAAGTATCTTAGAGATAGTGATATACTCAGGTTAGACTTTTTTTTTAGCTTTCTTCCTTGCAATTTTTTTATTGTAGATGCAAACCTCCAAACATTTTTTAATGTTAAAATTTTATCACTTGCAGATCGGAGGTTGAGAAGGTAAAGGAAAGACAGTTAGAAATGGAGAATAAGGGGTTAGCTGTCATATTTGTTAGTTTTTTATTTTGGTCATTAGCAATTGCAAAAATACTTTCTGGTATCATAGGGAGGGTTTGTAAATCAACTGTAGAAGATGATGAAAATTTTTGTAGAATGAATTCCGCATGGTTTTTGTTGCTACTTAGTAGTAGCATTGTGGCTTTTATAATGTTTATATAGTTATTTTCTACTTGCATGTAGATGATAGTTTTTGAACTTTCTAAATTTTCTTCATGTGGCGGCTATTTGGTATATAAATGAGAATATTTTATTCATTCTCCATTAATTTGTCCAATCTGCAGCCTTTTCCCCCGTCTTTTGGTTGCATTTGAAAAAGCTATAGCTGAATAATGTTTTTTAATTACAAATGAACATTTGCAAATAGTAAATTATTATGTCATATATATAGTGATGAACTCAAAATTTTAAATACACAAGTTCTTTTGGTGGTGAAATTGACAGAAATGCTCAAATCTATTAGGCTGCATATTACTGATAATAAATTGTTGACTTCCTTTCTTTTTAATTGAGTGGCATCATGGACCACCAATTTCTCATTAAAAAGAGCAAATGCTCACAGACATAAAAAAATCACAAAATCCCTTCGTTGCCCAACTGATCAACTCATATCTACCAGTACGAATTTATTGTTTTCTTAATTTTAACTGGGACTGACAGTACAGGCTGACACCAGGTGATAGTTATCATTAATGTGGTCAAATATTCCTTTTTTTTGTTTTCTTTTTACTAAAACGGTAACACCCAACCAGGTATCACCGTATCAAGTGATAGTATCATTAAATTTTCTGTGGCAGAGTACCAACTGTCTAATGATGTACAAGCCACTGACAAGCAAAGCTGATATTTTTTTCTTGTAAAATCCATGTCACATGGTGTGGCCATAGATACCCTTATATCGATTACGACCACGACAATATGACATGGAATTGAAAATAGAAGTCAATTAACCAAACAATGCATCTGATCTACCAGGAATAGAGCTAGAAACATATGAAAACAACTGGAAAACATGTGAAACATATAGTTAATAAAACTTACATTAGAAAAGAGCAACAAAAAAAAATTAGGAGAAAAAAGTTTGTCCTTGTGTGCAACTGAGCATAATTACAAAAACATTGCACGTGCTTTCCAGTTGCCTCTTGTGGGTTGGGCTGCCGGGAAGTACCATATTTAGGTGTAATTAATTACTTGCAAGCATTTCTAAATCTGGAGTCTGCTGTGATAAATTAAACTATCAGTCTATCAGATTCCAATGGTACTTTATGTGATTCTAAATGCTTCTTCTGGTCTAGTGGGAATCTGATTAATTGAAGCCATTGTTTTAAGATGCGGCCATATGGCCTTATATACGGTCACGCTTATGTTTATGCGGTGCAATATCAAATGAATAATAGTATGCATCCGTATATTTAATAATACATATTATTTTTTAAAATATTTATCGTATTAAGATTATAAAATTAATTATATTATATTTTTCATGCCAAATACTCAAAATTATATTAATATCTTATTATATTTTTTATTTTACATTAAAATTCTTCAAAAGTAAATGATCGATTCAAATATTATAAAATTTTTTAGCATATATATCCGCATATATAATCTTCATACTGATCCGTATATACACTCGTATGTCGCATATGCACTATGCAATGATTAATCACACGTATATTGAAATCCGTATTTTAAAACCTTAATTGAAGCTACTTTTTAACGTAGAATAAGTGTGAAGCTCCGGTTCCAATGTGTAATTTGTGGTGGAGTCAGAAAATTAGTAGAGGGTCCAAAATTTTTGGGATCCAACTGCTCTCCGACAAAAAAATCTCCAGATCTTTTCTCAATAATATAAATTTCAAATAATAACAATTCTAAATGTCACAATAAAAAAATGAAAAAAAAAACGTTCTTGAGAATGAAACAACCATCTTTTTTTGCATTGTGTTAAATGCGAAAAATGCATAATTTTCATCCTGTAGCACTCTCAGTCTATTTTCAGAGGTTATACCAATACATTTCAGGATTTATACTAATTTATTTTTTAAGGGTTTATATCAGATGCTGGGACTTATAGCAATGCATTTGCAGGAGTTTTAAACAAGTCATGTGCATGGGTTCAGATTATTGTTGTAATTTAACAATATTAAATATAAACCTAATGTCTTAGGAAAACATAGACCAGTCGGGTGTTAGTGCCTTAGGGAAAACATAGACCAGTCGGGTTGTAGAATTTGTACCAAAATATACACTATAAAAAGTTGGACAATTAGGTCTTGTTCGATGTCAACCATCCGCTGGGAATAAAATTTGCTAGATACGGATTTCATTGAAGTGAATTCTTGGGTTCCAACTATTTCTCTTTTTTTTTTTGTCTAAAAACGAGTTTTTGATCTATAAAATACACGCGCAAGTATCTATCCGCGCGGTTGGTATTTGTAGTAGATAAAACAAAAAAAAAAGACACGATTACGAATTGAATTTTAAATTTTACTTTTATCATTCTTATTATTAATAATATGATTTTTATAATTATTTTATTTTAAAAAATATGGCCAAATGATCACAGGAAAAATAAATTTGGGCCATATAACGCACATATCTCATGCCTGTGGGTAGGGGCGGAACCAAAAACAATCGGTGGGGTGCCCGGTTCAAAAATATATAGTATTCGGCTCATTTTTTTTACCGTACAATATTTATTTTTTAGTGAACCGAGGCACCAGCTGGCACATACCTTGGTTCCGCCTCTTGCCCATGGGTGCCGAACGAACAAGCCCTTAGAGAATAATTTATATTTCAAAAGATATGAAAATACGGTCATATATTAGATTTTATGCTACTAATCTTTTAGTGTTTATACTAGTTATGTGCAGTGGTTGTCATTAATACAGATGATAATGGATCAGATAGTAGGCTATTTGTTAATTTCGAAGCTCGGCTCAACTTTCATAATTCATGGTTCGTTATGTCTGATTCATGCTGTGGGATCTAAAATTGTATTACCTGCTTACTCACAGATCATTTGATCCAAGCCCGACTCCTTTCGGTCTGATTATTCATATTAAATAAAAATTTAAAATTTAATAAAATATTTTTTATATCAATTTGTATCAACATTACACATCGAAGAAAAAAAATAATCTAGTAGTTCACGCAAAAAAAAAATAATAGATATTCGTGACCCTTCTCTAACCCAATTGCGGCCTCTGATGCACGGTACGCATACATTACATCCGATCGATAATAACAATTACGGAGTTTTAAAAATCTATGAAGTACAGATTCCGACGCAAATTTAACGGCACACTTTATACGCTGCACCGTGGCACGTGTTAGACAGATGCAAATTCAATTCCTATCGCTTCTGCGTCCATTTCGTGTTGACAGATTGTTGCGTACCACCATGTTTAGTTGGCGCATCAACGTCTCCGACTGTCAGGTATGATTTTCGGCCGACCATTATTTTTACTTTGAAGTTTGAAATTTTGAATTATCCGTAAACTAAGTGTCTAGAGAGTATCTACAATATCTATCTTTTGCTTGAAAAGTCTTCGTAAACAAAAAGAAAATTTTCACATCCATTATGTGTGAACTACTGAACTTCATATCAGATTTTTTTTATTTTGGTAAATGAAAAAAATTAGGAAAATAGTAAAACCACATCGAACTTGTGCGCAAATGGCCTGGACCGAGTTTGAAACTCGGTCTCAGTTTTTTTTACGTTTGTATATTATATTAAAAATAAAACATGATAGTATATTGTTCTAAAATATTACAATAAGAATTAAAATAAAGTTTTATATAGTCAAATATAAACATGATAATATATTATTCTAAAATAGTGTCAAACAAATTGAAATATTACAACAACAATAAAAATTCAATTATTCTGTTAATTATAACAATAAAACATAAACATAATATTTTTTAATCTAAATCATGTTATGCTGGAACGAAGCTCAGTCTCGAGTTGATAATTTGTTGATACGACACTCCATTTCATTCATAACCATTGAAATGTGTATCTTTTTTCTTCCTTTGTTGATTTTTGCTGTGATCTGAGCTGATGATCGGACCATTGTACATTGGTCAATATCATTTATTATCATAACTATGTCAATTATCAGATCATGTGTTAATGTAATACTGAATGTTATAATATGGACTAACGTACTGAATGTAATTCAACCTTCTAAATGAACAAACAACAAACAGTGATCACATGGGATGTGGATCAATTATGATTTTCGACACCAACAATTACCAATTATTGTAATGGCTAAATCAATCTCATATTATATTTCATCACTTTGTCTCTATTATTTCAAATAGAAATTAAAAATTATTGCTTAAATTTTAAAGTTAAATAAAAATTATATAGGTACCATTTCAATAAATCAATTTCTATTGTAAACATCGTAGTTATTGATACATCAATCCAGTGGTATAACATTATAAGTTATCCCTTTATCACCGTAGTATTTTATCATTTTTGTGACCTTTTGAGAGAACATCAGAACTTGGACTTCCCAAATCATTGTAATTTCTCGACGCTTATAGAATCACTCAACACATTTGTGTCACGTGTTCTCAACAATAGCACATATCAGAAGTTGTCTGGCGCTCATGAAAATGTTGTTCAGTGATTTTGAACAATTGCTTGTCATGATTCCCCACCGATTAAACCTCCGTGTAGATGTTGTGTCCATCTTTATTGTAATGAAACCACTTGATCTGGGTTTAACCCTCATAATGGAATTCCTCGGCAGACACTTTCTCAGCTACAGCTGAGTTGGTTATTACGGTTTCTATTATTTCGCGTCCTTTTGTTGGACACTTATTCTGTTGGGAGATTTAGTTACATGATTTCTATTTTTTATAAAATTATAGGATGTCAGTCTAATATTATTATTTTTTTATATATATTCTTCGCACCTCCGTGATTTTTTATAAAATAGTCTTTACTTTTTTTTCATATGACAGTCTTTATATACATTTTGTGTAATGTGTTGAGTACAATAATGATGAATAGCCTCGTCTGTTGATTCCTGTCATCCAAATCTGGTCTCTCAATACTGCCCTTATACTTAGATGTTGATATGAGATAACGATAATTTTACCAGGACCGACAACCTCTTTACGCAACCACTGCATGAACGAACCCCAGTTTGTCACACTTTTCTCGCCTGCTACAACAACAAATACAAGTGGTAGTAGTTGTTGCTCTGCATCATAATCATATGTCATAAATAGTCTACCGGCAAACCGACCCGATAAAAATCCATCATCGATAGTTGAGACTGACCGTAAATGTCACACCCCAGAAATAATAAAACGGATTAGGGGTGATTAATCCCGCCACGTACGCACGACGAGGCGTGCGTACGAAAGGCTAAATGAATAAAATAAGATAAATCACAGAATAAACAAAACAATAATAATAATACAACAATAACAGTCCAGAATATACAGAAAAGTACAACGCCAGACACCGGCGGGGCTAACTCCATCGGAATGTGTAGCAAAATCTCTCAAATAAAACCCAAAGAAAGAAACAAAAACCCGATACCCGATAAGTCCTAATCATCTACCCGCCTCACTGTGCTAATGCGGCGAACCACCTCTGATATCACGTAGGACTGCACCTAGCACTCTCATCAAAACTCAATCCCTCACCTGCAAACCTGGATCCCACAACCACCGTGGAAACGTGAGTAATTTTTAAATTACTCAGTACGGATTTAGATCCAGCCTTAAGATTTGATCTTCTTTCCTAGACTGGACCCAAATACCGATACCGTAATTTAAATGCAATATAATAAATTAATATAAATTAATGTAATAATATTTTATGCACGTTTGAGAAAACACCTACATGAATAACATGAAATGACAAATAAATCCGAAATAAAAAATCTATGGAAATAATAATATAATATAAAATATAAAGTACGAAAATCAACCACCCAAAATAAATATTCCGATTGCAAATCACCGGATCTATCCCAAGCGGGCGCCACCAGCGTCCCAACTTACGAACTTAGGACTTTATGTTTATGTGGCGCCAATACCGCATAAACGAAAATTCGGGCTCCCGAGGCGATAACGCCCTAGGAGAGTGAGCGTGTATAGACACGTACTCTGGTCTACTAAATCTAGTAATTCACCTTATAAAATAAAAGCAAGCGGATAAATATGCCTTCAGTTGATCTACCCGTGAATTAACCAATCGAAATCAAATGGGAGCCTACAATATACCAATCAAGGGCCAGAGGACTGCATCCCGTAAAAATATCAAGACGAAATATAAGTAAATGGGAGCCTACGCTGTACCCACTAAGGCCAGCGGACCGCATCCCGACTTCTTCTGTACCAACTATGGGCCAAAGGAGAAAGCCCTTCGGACAATATCAGGATCCTAAATAAGCCGAATAAATATAATAATATAATATCACGAAGTAGATTCCGGTCTCGAATATGGTCGCCCACACTAAACACTGAAGTACAAGGTATCCTAATCGCTCAAATTTGGATTAAAAATTAAATCATATTAAGAATAATAAAATATAATAAAATCAAAAGAAAACACTCTGACACAGCCGAACCCGCCAAATGACGGGGTTGGTGGATAATCCGACAGGCAAAGATGCGCAATACATATATAGACCGGTGGGTCCCATGGGCCTATGGGTCACCATACGTAACCACAACGGTCTGATTATGCAAGGCAACTCAGACTGAGAACTATCTGGTCCGCCTCTCATCACTCCCATACATTTAATGCATGATTAACTACTTAACTTAATTAATAATTAGAGATAGTAATAATATTTTCCTAATAATTAAAATCTACAACTTGAATTATTTAATTCTATTTAATCCTATCTTGGGACTATTTTCCGAATCCTACTCCTATCCTGACTACATGCAATATGACATGATATGACATGCGAATGTGGGTAGGCCTCAAAAATGCTGGTCAAGTACCGAAGGCATATGACAGTTCAAATTTGGTCTCTAATCAATTTTGGTCAGAAGATACCGCAATTCAGATTTATTTTAAAAACAAATTTTATTATCGGTTTGGGTTCCTATTTCTGAAGAAAGAAAAGCGAATCCCAAGAAATCGTACCTGGGAGTGCTGGTGAGGATCGCGGAGTCGCTCTACTCCGGAGGTAGAACACCGGCCTCGGGGTCGGCGTCCGCGTACGTCGGGTCAGGAGTGATCTCATACTCCGCGAGTGGATCCGAGTCGACTATATCACCTATTTAATTTAATTTAGATGTTTATTAGTTTAACTTAATTTATTTCGAAATTAATAATTAATTTAGATTGATAATTTAATTAACGTTCGCTCGGTTTTCATTGTCTATTCTTGAAAGTTCGACGGTATTTCTACTGCATATATGTGGTGTCGGAAAATCTAACTAACGTATTTTATTCGAAATGCCGCGTTTGTCATTTTAATCATCTTTTTATATGTTTATTATATTTTGCTCGGGTTCGTAGCTAGCTTTAATCATTTAATTACGTTAGTGTTTAGTCATAAATCTCCTTTTTGATTAATTCAAGTTCCGATCATAATTACCATTTATTTTACTTGTTCATTATCTTTATCGTGTTTCTCGATTAGTACAATATTACGTTATTTGACAATTAAAAATCTGTAATTGATAGATGTCAAAAACTAATTAGTATATGCACCTCGAGATAAATACGAAATCATAATTTATTTCATTAGTTTCACTTTGATTACACGTACAATTTTCAATCCAACGGGATAAGAAATAAAAATCCTACAAAATAGAATAAAAATAAAATAAAATACCAGTTATGATTAAAATAGAAAAATTGATTAATATATATATTATATATATATAATATTATATTTTGATATTATTTTATTTGTTTTAACAATAGAGAAATTGATTAATATATATTCTAATATATATTAATTATATCCTAGTTATTATTTTTATTATGTTTTTAAATTATATATTTTACTTTATTATATATAAGTATTATTATTAGATTTTATAAGTTAGAGAAAATAGTTTTAAAAATAAAATAAAACAAAACAAAAGAAATAAATAAAATAAAATAAACGAAAAAATAAAATTAAAGAAAAAGTTATTATGCTATTAATATGTTGGTGTTTTAGTGTGTTTGGGATCATAGGCTGCCTCCGAAACCATTGTATGTGTTCGGATTTTCATTATTGAGGCAGATCATGTAATCATATCCCATTTTTATCTTTAAGTATTAATTAATTATTAGTTGCGCACATTTTAGTTTACGACACTCGCTAATTAATTAATTATACTTTTAGCCTACTTATACCTTTCGGCCCATAAGACTAAAATCGATTAAAAATTCATCCCGCATTTTATTCACTTTGGCCCATTCAATAAAACTTATCAAAACTGAACCGTCATAAAATCAATTGCACCATTTATGCGCATATAACCCTCTAATCGAGAGTTATTACCACATTACTCATTTAGACCCTTATACTTATCAGATTCATAATTCGGCAGACAACTCAAGAGGTCAACACATGAATAAATCAACATATCAAATTTCAGATAATCCAACCACAAGGCAGCACAAGTAAATTTCACTCGCATAGCAAACCGAATAACAAGGCACAAAGCAGGACTAAACTAAATAATCAAGCACATAATTAGCACATTATCAGATGGTACCGAAACAACACCACCCACAAGACAATATGACGGATCAGTAACCACAATAACACCCCTAACCAAAATCATATAAAAGGAGAACAACCGGCCAAGGAACAAATGCATGGGGACAAAGCTTCGCCTCACCGCTACCGAATGGTACCCGTGTACCAAAGCGCACAAGCAATTAGAACAAGGAAAAATAACAGCCAAGAATGCGAAGGCACAGGCTCAGTCCGGCACACGGCCCACACGGCCGGAAAGGAAAAAGGAATGATAGTACCCGATTTTGTCTCAAGGCAGAACCAGAAAAGGGGCTCGTCAGTGACAACCAAGCAAAGTCTCGGCGACGAGGGCTAGTAGCAGTGACGAGGAAAGGTGGCGGAGCAGGTGTAAACGACGAGGAGGAGAGAGGTGATGAAATGAGGGCATTCAAAGGGGGGAGAGAGAGGGAGAATTCTCCTTGTTGTGCTGATCGGAAAAACATAAGAAATGAAGGCTGTCCAGAGAGAGAGATGGGATGGTTCCGGCAGGGAAAAAAAAAAGAAAGGGCTCTGCACAATAAAAGGAGATGGGATGGTTCCGCCAGGTGAAAGAAAAAAAAAGAAGGAAAAGATAGGGCGCAGGGGGGAGAGAGAGAGATGAAAAAGAAAGAAAGGAAAGAAAGGAAAGGGAGAGAGAAATGCTTTGACTTTGGAGTCGGTTCGGGTTTTTCTGCGTTCGAATTCGTACGGTCATTCGCGTAACCATCTGATTCTCGGCCTTATTAATTGCTAAATTTAATAATTTTCATTGATTTCTAAATTTTAAATTAATAGAAATAATACGTGTAATTGACCAATGTTGAATTGACAATTGCGTGTCTGATTAGTGTTCGATTTAATCGATCAGTCCGTTTATATTTCTTACATATAAACTTGGTTTATTAAAACTGAGTTTTCTTAGCTAATTAATAAATAAATAAATTCTTATTATTAGTATTGTTAGTTCATTTGTCAAATTATTCAATCAATTGATCAGAATGTTTATTTCGTCTACTTAATCAGAATTTAAATTATCCTATTTTTATTTTCATTATTATTATTTTATTTTTGATAAATTTTTAATTAAGGTTTCTTCCTTCCAAACTATGAAATTTATTATATATATTTTTCTCTCATAATTTTCTTAACTGTATATTTCACTACACCACAAATAGGCTTTTACAAATGCGTTATTTCCCCCATTAGTAATTTGTACAACCGTCATATTTGGAGCGCTCGTAAAGTTTAACAAAGTGGTTTTGTTGAAAACCGTCGCAAATTATTTACAATGTTCTTATATAACAACCGCCGCAAAATAATATTTACAATGATTTTAACTAAAAACCGTCAAACATCACCTTTTACAAATGGTTTTTACCTTAAAAACCGCCGTAAAATTATTTTTATGCAAATGGTTTTTTCATAAAACCGCTGTAAATTTTTTTTTTAAATTCGCTTTGCAGCTTTCTTCGTAAAACCGCCGTAAAACTATTTTTTTTTAAATTGTTTCTTTTTATTTCGTGACTAGCCCATATATGCTAGCCATATATAATATTTTCATCACATGCATTTTCACAAAAATAATAATAACTACATTTAATTACTAATTAACTAATTTATCTAACATACATACATAATACAACAAAATATAACATATATTTACAAAATATTAAAACTTGATAAAAAAATGTCAAAACAAGGCGAGGCGAGGCTGGCAATGCACATGGCGAGGGCAAGGGCAATATACAATAGCGCGCAGCAGCAATGGCGGGCAAGCAGGCAATGACGCGCGCGACGTGCGCAGACGGCAAACGGCGCAATGGCAATGAGGCGGGGCAGCAAAGCGCGCGAGCGAGGCGAGGCGGGGCGACGCTGCAAACGCAAGCAGGCACAGGCGGCACACAAGAAGACGGCAAATGACGAGGCACGACAAGTGGCGGGCGAGGCACGACAACAAGCGGGCGGCAGGGCGGGCGGGCGCGGCCTCTCAGTAAACTTAGCAACGGTTTTCTTTTAACAACCGTCAGAACCCATTTACAATGTTTTTAACTTAAAACCGCTGTAAATGGTGCGCTGCAAAAGGGGTTTTCTGGCGTAGTGTTTATAGATTTTATTATTTTAAAAGTTACGAGGTTTCACAGTAAATAAGACCATGCTGCAATGTACAAACAAAATGACAACGCAACACGATCAAAAAGTTTAACACCGAACTTTATTGAAGGCGCCGTCTCTATGATGTATTTTGTTTCATATGTGAAATTTTATATGGTTGCTAGAAGAGATGGAAGCATCTCATATGATCTCTCTCAACTACCAAAAATGTCTGTAATTGTCAGTTCCCTTCCTCTCCATAATTTATTATAGCTTGATTTGTACTATGAGGAACTTTTGTTTAACTAAACCCTTACTTCTTTGATTGTCATTTCTAAGTTCTTCTCAACTGATTCTTAATTATATCTTATATCATTATAGAAGTCATCTGACTGTAGTCTGCCCTAGTAGCACTTCCAAAATAAGAGTGCTCGAGCGGATTTGTTCTGATCATTCAAATACCCGTTATATTGAGTGTGACATACATCCTTCATGGACAATTAAATCTTTACATTTCATCACTAACTTTGATTTGTTGCTATTTATTACCTCCAATTCTATATTCCGTTGAACATAAAAATCAGTGATTTTCAATTTCAACTCTGATTTTATACTGAACTGCTGACCGACACTAACTTATTCATCAATTTTAGGTGGTTTGCAAAAATAAGGGTCATATGCATATGACATTTTTGTATTATCAGCAAATTATGCACAATGGTGTTTCATTCCTTGATTGATGAAAGGAATAGACATTTATCATTCTTTAAATATTTCTTCAACATCTATCGCATCATCAATTTCATCATATTTATATCTGCTGCATACCGATGTCATCCTCTCGACATCCAGGTGCCACTCTTCTTCTTCCTCATCCTAATCCACATTCATATTTTGTATCCGGAACACAGGATGGTGGCTACTCCTGAGCTCAGGAGTGGGTTCTTTCCTCAGTCATGACTGGGTTACTACTTTCAAGAATATTAGTCGGATCATAATAATCAGAACTGCATATTGATTCATATTCAACTACTAGCTCCAATATTTTATACCCGGATATTTGGTACAGAGCTGTTGTTTTAATCATTTCCCAAATTTTTTCAGAAATAAGCCTAAATAAACTATAAAAAATCACCTGAACCTGTTGGGACAATGTTGATCCGTGCATTAATACTAATGTTGAATTGACTAGGGAACAAGTCCAAACTAGCATGAATCTGCATCTTCAAGTCACGAATATTGATTTTCTCGTCGGCAGAAAATGTGCACGCGACACAAATATCTTAAACCATGTTGGTAGAAGTGATCAGGATTTGACCTCCATTATACACATTGATCAACAATATTTTCGTCTCTACAATATGAACGATAAACTCTACTGTTAGTGTATTTTAATTTTATAGCAAAAATTAATAGTCCAAATAGAAAAAAAAACTTACAATATTGATGAGAAAAGAGTGGTGAATACGAATCGAATCTGGATATGTCGAAAAATACACTTTCAGTTGGAAGCTCTTGCAACAGTAACAATGACGATTTTGAAGAAATGACTGGCTGGAGGAAGATGAAGGAGAAAGGTACTAGATGTATGGCATTATATAATAGCAAAAGTTGAGATCGAGTTTTAAACTCGGTTCTAGGTTCCTACTACTTTTAAATACACACAAACGTAAAAAAAAAAAATGGGACCGAGTTTTAAACTCGGTCCAGGCCATTTGCGCACAAGTTTAGAGTGGTTTTATTATTTTCCTATTTTTTCATTTATCAAAATAAAAAATCTGTTGATTTTGGGTTTTTAATGCACATACTTTCACTTTTCACATTGTTATTTTAATAAAAAAATGCCTTTTTGAAAAAGTTTACTTTCTGTACAGGCTTGCAACAAGAAGCAAGATAAATTTCTCCGTGACGGTGAACACTTCTCATAAGTCCGGAAAAAAAAAGCAAAAATTATTGGAGAAAATAACTCAGCAAATTCAGATTTTTTTTTTTTACTATCGGTTATAATTATAGATGGAACTTGTGAGTTACGGTGTACACGTTTTAAAAGGCTGATAACTACGTTTCGGTTCCCATATCGCAACTTATATCGCGACCTTCTTTCTTTTTTCTTTTTTTTTTTTAATCAAAAAATTGAATTCAGCAGTGCCCCCTTTCCCATTGACAGGTACTTTCCTTTTTTAACCATACATTCTGTAAAGGGTGTAAATTATTAACCTGATCTGATCCAACATGATCCGAAAATAAATGATCGGATATGAGTTTAATATTTTTGATCCGAATCGGGTCGGGTTGAACCCGATCCGATTAATTATATTTTTTAAGTAATTTTATGATTTATTACTAATTAAAGCTTAAATATACACTAATTAAGATTAATTATAAATTAATTAATATTTTATTACTTAAAATTATATAAAAATAATTAATAATTAATTAATTATTTTACACGGATCGGGTGGATATAGATTAAAAAAATTTTATCCGAATTTAATCGGATCGGATAAAAAATAATAATATGAGCCCACCCAACCCATTTACACCCAACAGTAAATCGTTGTAACCCTTTTCCAGATCAAGTGATTAATGTTGCACCCAACATTTGACAAATGATTTATTTGTAATATCACTTTGTCCAAATAAAAATATAAATAATTTATTTAATAAATTTTATATTTAATTGATAAAATTGAAGAGCATTCATTTATAATGAAATATGTGGCAAGCATGGCTAATCGTGTGAGCAGAGTGGACCCCCACGTACCTCTGGTGTTTTTCTCACTGCTGCCTCAAAGTCAAAATCGAATGTCAATCTATCTTCCTTCTATGAAGGGATCCTTAAAAATGAATTATTTTGATAATAAATTTTTAAATCAATATTGAAAAAATTAAATAATAAAAAGATATATATATAGAGAGAGAGTAAAGATACCGTGAGCTTAACTCAAAAAGTATATCAAATCATCTCCAAATTTGAAATTTTCACTCTCATTAAATTCTTCATATTGAAATCTTGTGGGGTACAAAATTTTAGGATATTTTGGGTTTTCTATGTCGCTCTTTTCAATTTTTAAAAATAATGTACAAACATTAAATATTTTATTATTATTTTTAGAGCCGATTTTCAAAAATTAAAAAGAGTGACTTAGGAAATTCAAAATATTCTAAATTTTTGTACCCCATAAGATTTCAATATGAAGAATTTAATGAGAGTGAAAAATTCAAATTTGGAGATGATTTGATATACTTTTTGAGTTAAGCTCACGGAAGGCCTCCGTGAGTTTAAGCTCACGGTATATCCACTCTCTCTCTCTCTCTCTCTCTATATATATATATATATATATATATATATATATTTATAGATTGATAGTATTTCAAATTTATACAATTTTATTATTGTTTGATAATTCATTAAAAATAATTAATTTGAAACTATTACAAATCATATAAAATTTGGATGTTTTTATATACTATCAAATAATAATAAAAATTATATAAAATTTAAAACACTCTCAACCTATAAGTAAAAAAAATATTTACATTTTTCTGTTTTTAAATTTATTTAAAATTCATTGTGAAGATTATCAAAATAACCCAATGTTAAGTAAGTGTTCCCTCCCCTTCTTTCTAGTTTCTAAGCACTATCGACATTCCTGCAATTCTATATCATGGAAGAGGGTCCTAGCTTTTTAGATATATAGCATCATTTGTATTTTTTATCATTGATTTTGTTCCACTCTCTTCATTTATCTTAATTAAATGGCTCATATCATTATTTTCATTTAAAGAGATAATATGACGTCTCTAAAGTATACTTTAAATACTAAAGTAATGTAACTCTTTGTATTCTTTTTAGTAAAATATTATGTAGCTAATTATAATATTTATCATCAAATATATTTTTAAAGTTTTAAAAACAATATATTCATGTTCAAAAAATTCTTAAAAAAAGATAGTTCACAGAAAAAATATTCATTTTAAATATGTGATTATTTATATATCCTATAATTTTTAAGGGGCAAAATCCCATAAACAACCCTTATAAATAGAATAATTATCAATATAAACTAATTAACAAACAGCCACCATAAGGCCTAAACGTGAACGCTCCATGTCTATATTGTTACGATATTGATCCCATCATTTAAGAGCTATTCCATATTAGGGATAAAATGTTGGTATAGTCGTATAGACCCACAATTTAGGGATGTCAATGATATGAGTCGAATGTCGAATAGTACTTTTGATCTCTGCGCGTCTAAAATTAATTTATTTTATTGCATCCATTAAAGTTAATAAGTAAGGAATAAATAATTAACGATAAATTGTTAACTTAAAAAATATAAACAAAATTATATGAAATAAATAATATATTACTTTAAAAATATAAATTATATATATACAAATGATTATAAAATAATAAAAATAATAACACCGATGTCGTTACTTCAAAAGAATACAATTTAATATTTAATAATTTTATAAATGTTATATAATTCATCATTAATTATTAATCATATAAAATTATGTAAAGTTATATACCGAATTAAATTACGGTACGAACTTAATAAAAGGACAAACGAACTACTAATTCCGAATACGAATTATGCTCACTTGCAAGTTGCAACCTAATAATTTTGCCTTTTTATATGTAAACAAATTAAACCAGCCAGTACAGGCATCCTGAAAGTAGTTTCTACCGGTAGTGTGCGGGTAGGAGTGTAAACAAATTGAATACGGACGGATAATAATTTTATCATATTCATACATATTATAATTTTTTAGACATGCACTTTTCTGAATACCATTGGTATTTGCATTGCAGATATGTGTAATTTGCAAAAGGAAATATTTAGGTTGCTTTGAGGGTAAACTGCACAAAGTTACATAATTAGTGTCTGTATTTTCGGAATATTATTGAAATTTGTTTATTAAATATGCACCCTTCGATTATGATGTTTATATAATCAGTTTATGTATATTCTCAAAGGCGCTGATGGTTATGCGACATGATCCTACTCAAAGGAGCTAATGATTATGCGACAAAATCCTTTTCAGGATTCATCTTCAAAAAGAAAATTTCTTCCATGTGAGTTTTTATTTTTTAAAACAAGCTCATTTAATTTAAAATGATAGATTTACTTGGTGTCATAAATGAGCAGTAAGTTTTTGTTCTCTTAAATTATGTTAGATTTTGATGGCCCCCTTCGTCCACTAACCCACCACCCTTTCTGAAAACTGGCAATTGGCGACAGGTTTTTATATTATAAAAAAAATCTTAATTCTAGAAAATTTTGTGGTTGTACTTTTCCGATCAGGAATTTTTTCTATGGCGATTGATGAATAATGGAAAATTTACTGGAGAATTGTGATCTATATTGTGGGGATTATGATCTTTCCTTATAATTCAAGGCCTAACAATTTGATGGAATTCATAGATGGACTTCAAATGATACGCATACAACAATTGCTGATGTATATAAGGTGATTGGTCCCCCTTTTGTTTTTCACATGAGGTTAGAAAAGACTTCCTCATTTGGTCGCTTTTGTTTTTAAAACCTCAAAATATTCTTTATGTTTTGAGTTTGGATTGGTGCATGATTCCTGTAAAATTTGGAAATCACCCAACTATACATTTTAGCATATGTGAGCGAGTTAGGACTTAGGAGGGGATGGTAAAGTTTAAGTTGTAGACTAACTAGGAAGGGCTTTGAAGAGAGATTTTTATAATAGGGTGTATATTTTCTTCATCATAATAGCAGGTGCAGGTTTTATATTTTGTTGGTTTGTGAATGATGTCTCTTGTAGTGAGTGTATATTAGTTATTGTAGGTTCTATATAGTGTCCATGAAATTTTTCATTTCACATCTTGTATAGTGTCTATAACTTCGGAGTTTTCTGTTGACAGATATGATTTTTGTCTCAAGCCCTGATTCTGCTTCCAATAAGAGACCGTTACCTTAGCTTGAAGAGAACATCCATCTGAAAAAAATAGCTAACTGAGACAAATCTTATTTCACTTCCTGATCTGTTAGTCCAAAAGAGCTATCATTTGACAAGAGTGTGGGTTCACAATCCAATTACATGTAATCATTTATCTTTTCTTTTGTCCACATCTTTTTGTTGTTGTTTTACTTGGGACTTAAATTTGTGAAAATTTTATAGTATGTAGGCCCATCTCATGGATCAGCTTTGACATGGTATATACGCATGAAAATCTCTCTGGATACTGTTTGGTGATTCGTTTAGTTATTTTTTTCCCTGTGTTTCAACATTAAAACAAAATTGATCAGTACCATAAACTTTTAAAATTTTGTTAGACTGAAAATTATTGGAAATTTAGATGTGAATTCAATTTGCAACGAAAAGGTTTAATTTATTCAGTGTAGGTTTTTTTTTGCCTGTGTATATGTCATTTTTTCTTTTATTTATTTCTTTGTTGTTGAATAATTAATACTATAAGATGAAAATTTAAATTGCACCGGGATGAACAAGAAAATTTAATTTGCACTAAGGATGAACAAGGCTTGTATATCTATTGCAAAGTGATAAGTGACAAATGCAAAAAAGTAAAAGCCAAATTCGCCGCATGGCACAGGCGCTATATCAAAAAATAAATTTTATTTAATTATTATTATTTTATATTTTTAAAAGATACCTGCATGACGTACTAACAGAAATAAAAGTATACCAAATAAATAACATACTATTTTATAATATAAACATATCACATACAAAGCATTATAAAATGATGAAAATCAATAATACCGAAGCCGTTACTTTGAAAGAATAAAACTACTATTTACTAAATATTTTAAACATTACATAAAACGATTATCATCATAAATTATTTAATAAATAAAATTATATAAAATTACGATACGAATTTGATAAAAGGACAAACGAATACTAATTCCGAGAAAGAATTAAGCTCGCTTCGCTTGTAAGTTGCAAACATTTTTTTTTCTGTTAATATAGAAGAAACAAACAAAGACAGCTAGTACACCTGTATCTGAAACAAGATGTTTCTATATATGTGTAGTGTGTAGTCATACAATGACGTGCATTCCTCAAAAAAATATAATGACGTGCACATTAGTGAACACTAGCTAGCAAGACAGATATCGCGTAACGTGTAAATTTGCGCGTCGAGTTAGAAGCGTTGTTCGCTTCGAAACACAAGTTGAACGTCTCTACCTGGCCTGGGGCCTGGCCGCCTGGGCGATGGTGATTGGTGAGACCGAGTGGGAAGCACATCCTCTGACGCGCTGCCAGCTTGCAGCGCGCCTTACCGCGCAGAGGAGATTTACAGGGGGTTTAGATTGGTGAAGGCACAGATTCAAATAAAAATTAACAACTAGATTTCTGAGCTGCACTTTGCCGCGCGTCAGAGACTCAGAGGACGACGATTCGAGTGGACATTGTATTCCTCAAAAAAAAAGTTATTCCTTTTCAATCAGATATGATGCTTCGGATCCCTCTACCACGCGGCACCACTTCTGCCGTTCTGCATTCAGACCAGGCCCAGATAACATGGCGTTGTTTCGTTGTTTGTCAAACGCCCCCGCCCCCGCCCACCCCCACACTCACACAGATTTCAACCTCAAGATCCACCGCAAATTCTGAAAAGGGCAGAAATTGCACGTTTCAATATTTGTCAGATCGGGAGGTGCGAATAGAGGTGGCAAACAGATATTCGGGTTCTATTTAGTTTAATTTTTTTAAAGAAATTAAATCAGATTGGTTAGATTGACTTAATTTACATATTAATTTTGATTGTATTATAGGTAATTTAATCTCGAATTAGATCAATTTGATTTTTTTAAATCGGATCGAATTATATTCTGATCCAAACGAGTCGAACATAATTTTCGGCTCGGATAGAACTATGCCACCTTTAGACATGAATAATTGCATGTGTCTTTCAAAATGTCTAGAACATTCACATCTCACTGTCAAATTGATTATCAAATTCTAATTTATAATTGTCATTTTGGTTCGAGGGATGCAAATAGTAGATAAAATTAGAAAATGATCAAAATTTAATAATTCATTTGATAAACCATGTCAGCAGTGAGAAAATTTCAATTATTTTATGGCTATAAATTATAATTAATAACTCAAATACCATTTTGAAAGTCGGAAGAAATTTCAGGGATGCAATTAAATTCCTTTCGTACGAATCGGACGTGGTATGCAAATATGAGCGAAAATATTGTTCGCGATACATGTGCTCTTATGAAGGAAACTTTTGGATGTCTGATGTTACAATTTTTAAATGTCTATTTTACTGTAAATAAGAGCACCTGTACTTTTCGATAAAAAATAGACATAAAAAGTACATCTTTTAAAAATTCGAATTATATATATATTAATTAAGAAATATTAGAGATGTAAATGAATTGAATATTAGAGATCATGAGTCGCGAATATGTATGTATTCAAAAGTACATCAAAAGTCTAAAGGAGACTTTTGAATATGTGATGTTACTCATAAATAATTTTTAAATATCTTTTTGACTATCAATAGGAGCATCTGTACTTTTGATAAAAGAAATAGACATAAAAAGTATATCTTTTAAAAGTTGGAACTATCTATATTTTAAATTTTAAATGTCTTTCAAAAGAATTTTATGTTTGAAAATTTTGTTTTTAATTTTTTAAGATAACTCAATAATAATAATAATTTATCTTTTCTATGATATTTTTAAAATTTAAAAATTAATACTTAGAAAATTCAAACCATAGAAAATTTTTACTTTCATCATATTTTGATATAAAGAATTTATTGAGATCCATAAATCAATATTTGAAGATGATTCAACTATATTTTTGAGTCCATATCAAATATGATCATTAACTTCTTACCATAGCCTAACTCTTTTAATTAAGAAACATTAGAGATGTAAATGAATTGAATAATAGTAAACATTAGTCGCGAATAATCACATGTATCTTTCAAAATGCGTTTAAAAGAAACTTTTGGATGTGTGATGCTACTCATAAATAAGTTTTAAATGTCTATTTGACTTTAAATAAGAGCCAATATATTTTTTGATAAAAAATAAATATGAAAAGTATATCTTTTAGAAATTGGAATTATATATATTTTAATTAAGAACTATTAGAGATGTAAATCATTTGAATATTAGAGACCATGAGGCGCGAATAACGGCATGTATCTTACAAAATGCCTGGAAGGAAATTTTTCGATGTGTGATATTACTCATAAACAATTTTTAAATGTCTATTTGACTGTAAATAAGAGCACTTGTATTTTTTGACGTTTTGAACCTGTAATATGCAACAATTAATTAATTCCTTGTGATTTCTAATTTCTTATGATACATTTGTTAATACCATAATGTTTCCTATATAATTATTGAATATTTTAATGGATATTTATAACAAGCATTACACTATTGATATTTTCCATATAAATCAATTGTAATTTCTTTATAAAGAAAACTTATGCAGAAAAACATATAATATCATACAAAAAGCAGAAATAAAAAAATATATCGATTATTTATTTTCTCTAAAGTTCTAACTAATAGGTTTTATCCAATTCTAGATAGATTAATTGACCCTTCTAAATTAGCATTTCTTAAGGGTAGATATATTTTTGATGCTATGATACTCATGAAGTCCAACATCAGTCTGATATTTTGATCAAATTAGAGTTTAAAAAAGTCTTTTGACAATGTAGATTGGTCGTATCTTTGAACCATGTTTAAACACCGAGATTTTAATTCTACATGGATATTTTGAATGATTTTTTTTTTTATGAGGTGGACATAATGTTGTTATTCTTAATGATACGTAAGGTGCTTATTTTGAATTTTGAATGTCAGAAGGGTGTTCGACATGGGACCCCTTCTTTTCTAATTTTTCTCTTTTAAAAGCTGATGGTTTAAACAAGATACATTCTTTAAGAGTAGCTCATGGTCATTTTGAGGGCTTATAGCTTACATTAACATCACTAAAAATTTGAATATTCAATATATTGATGATATATTATTATTTTTAAAGGCTGATCATATTATGATTGAAAGAGTCAAATTTGCTTTACGATTTTTTTAGTGTATTGCCGGGTTAAAGATTAATTTCTCTAAATGTGAGTTTCTGTTAAATATGGACTCTCTTCAGGGTTTGCTGATTTTAGAGTTGTAATTTGGATTTCGCTCCGACAATATAGTCCTCAAATAAATAATTAATAATATAAAATTTTACATTAAAGAAGATTTAAACACTATTTTTAAATGCTAAGTAATAATGATAATTATAATAATAAATAATATAACTAGACATCTAATAATCTATAAATGATCATACAAAAAAAGTTGGATCATTTTGAGAGTTAAGTTTCATCTTAAATATTATTTTAATTGAGGAGAGATAAATTATTTTATATAAATCCTTAGATTGAAGAAGATGATTTTTTTTAACAAAATCAATGTCGAAAAAAAGTGATAATGTGACATGCTTGAAAACCTTGAAAAAATCTTGAAAATCTTGAAAGTTTAATCTTTTTTAGATAAACTGTTGACTTGATTCTCGTCTCATGGAATATTTAGGATTGCATTTACATTGGAAAAGAACTTCCCAGCATGATTGGCAAAAATAATAGATAAAATTCAGCAAAAAACTTCCTATTTGCAATGGGAAACATCTCTTTTGGGGCCGATTAGTTTTATTAAATTATGTGATATCAGCTATACCTATGTGTTACATCTCATTATTTCTCTCTAGTTAAATATTTCCCATTAATTAATTCGCATCATGTTCATAAAATAATTTATCTAGGTAAATTGTCTTACTAAATTATATCTCAAATTTATATATTGGCCACTAAAATTTTATTTATCCATTTTTAGTCACTAGACTTTAATGTTTATTTAAATTTAATCACTCCTTTAGTTTTTTCATTCGAACTTAATGAAATACTTAACATGAGCTCTGTACTAGAGTTTAAACACAGTATATTTTTATATAAATTTTAAAATATGACAATATAAGATACAAATTAATTATATCTATTTTTTTAAATTAAAAAAAATTTATGTTTTCAAATATATATTATTTTTTGAAAGTGATTATATTATTTAGAATATACGTTCTTAGCGTAATTTTTGAATTAATTAATTAATTAAATATTTTAGTTATTATTTATATAATTAAATTATACATATTACAATATTTTTAACCATAAAATATAAATTTTCAATTATAGCACATTAATATCTCTAAATAAAATATAAAATTAAAAAAATTCTTCAATCAAATAAAATTAGATGCTTGATATAAAATAGCTTATTAAGTTATACACTCAATTGTGATTAAAAACAGATAAATATAAATTGATCAAATATTAATTTGAGATATTGTTTAGCGCTCTCCAAAAACTTTACCTGTATATATAATACAAAATTCGGTTATAAAAAGAATACAGGCAATTACTATTATTAGTGCTTCCAGACTATAGGTTGTACTTGAAAAAACTATATTAAAGTGTTGATATCAAGATGGTACAAGAAAATCGGTACAAGTTTTCTCATGTTTTTGGCCTCCAATGCATTTATGTGTCAGTGGTAGATAAATATACTGATCGAATTTTTAATAAGTGGCTAACTATTTAAATTTTTATCGGTAATTTAATTGTTTAAATTTTTATTATTTAATTGTATAAATTAAATTACCGATAAAGTTTTCTGACCGAACTGTTCGAATATAAATTTATTACTAATAAATTGATTGTATAAATTTAATTTTTCCTAATTTTACCGGTAATAATATTTCCTGAGCGAATTATCCACACTAAATCTTTACTATCCCAATATTTTTTCAATATAATAATTATATAAAATATAATTCATTTCTTTATCAAAACTCAACTCACTAAATCTTTACCATCGTAATATTTTTCCAATATAATAATTATATAAAATATAATTTATTTCTTGATCAAAATCCAACGGCAAAACCTAAATCAAAGTATCACCATCCTAGTCTTCATTGCGTGAACGCTACAAAAACCTTCTTTCGAAGGGAACTCAAAAACTTTAAACTGGACACTAATATATTTTTTCTTTCTTTTATATAATGGACCCCTTCGTCTGAAAGGAGTCAGAACATTCCCTCAATTTAACCTCTTATACCGCCTCAATTTAACCTCTTATACCGCCTCAATTTTATAAATTTGCCATCTGTTATTTCCACCACCTTCTCAACCCCCCTTCTCTCTCTCTATATATATATAAGCCGAAGCCTTTAACCAAATTTATATATCCTTACCCTGAAAAAGAATAGATAGATATGGAAACATCAGATTTGATCTCTTGCTATCAGAAAGGCATAGACAGAAGCATAAATGAAGATTTGTTGGTAGAGATTTTAGTGAGGCTACCGTTGAAATCCTTGTCTAGGTTCAAGTGTGTCTCAAAGTCATGGTACCGGCTCATCTCCGACAATTACCTTCAACAAAAACTCCCTTTGATTTCCACTGGAGTATTTTTTCGATCTGAATCAGATCAATTCAAGGAGCCGAGATATGCGCACACAGCTGATGAAGGTGTAATTGATGATTCGAGACTAGATTTCTTTCCTTTCCATGAGAAATCAACCATAGTGGATGGCTGTAATGGGTTGCTTCTCTATTACCTGTCAGCACTTAAAACCTTCTATGTTGTAAACACAACTACCAAGAGGTGGGTCTCTCCACCGAGTTCCCACAAGATTACACAATTGTCGATTTTGGCGTTTGATCCCTATAGCTCACCGCACTATAAGGTGTTGTGCTTCACTGGTTGGAAGGTCCGCAGTGCAGAGGTCGAGATCTATTCCTCTGAAAGTGGCAGGTGGGACCAACATGAGATTGAATTTGGGACAGAAACAGATGCAATATCAGCTACAATGCATTATTTTAACAATGTCCTCTACATTCTTGCAAATCCTAATTTGATTGTTGCATTTAATTTAGCCAAAATTTCATGCAATCTGATCAAATTGCCTGAACCGCTGAGCCGTGAGGGGCGCGTGGGCCACAGTCAAGGCCATCTGCACTTTGCACATATTGTTGGAAATAAATTGAAGATTTGGATGCTGAAGGGTGTGAAGAGAAGTGAATGGGTAATGAAGCATGAAATAAGTGTGAGGGAATTCATTGGTAACAGAGACATTAAGCCCAATATTTTGGCTTTTCATCCTGAGAAAGAGTTGGTGTATCTATGGGTTCCATGGAAAATGATCTGTTATAATCCTAGAGAGAGGAGAATAGAGGGAATGTGGAAGTTTGGAAAGGAGAAAGGGAAGGCCTATTTGATTCAAATTTGGTTATTTCCCTGCTCAAGCTTCTTGACAAAATGCTTGGTTTAATATGGATCATCCAGGTTATTTTATTCTTCTTTTGTAGAACCTCTTTTTTATTCTTTTGTATGTAATTCTCAATGTTCATTGCAGTTGTACGTAACTAAAAACAAGGTTTGAATTACAAAGAAAGGAAAATAGAAAAGATTTTACTGTTAAAAGTATTGATATGTTGTATTATTCAATTTTAATTATTTGAATTAATATCGTATTTATTATTCTATTATCATATTTATTTATTTTTGATTAATTGTAGTATCTTTTATTGTAAATAGCTCTTGAAAGGTTACAATCTATTCACCACAATTATAATTTGTCGAATGAAATTAAGTTGATTTAATACTCAAAATTCAACATTGAGATTTAGTGATAATACTAAAAAATCATTGCTTGTATGATTGACATTTTGATACACAAATCTTTTGCTTATTACGCAGAATTCGCTTCTAAATTTCTCTTTGTGATTTTTCAACCTTTTTTTAAGCGGATTGTCAAATATTGGTAAAATATTATATCTTCAAGTGCGCAATTTATGCGTAGGACCTTCGATAGTGCCTGTTTACTTTCGGCTACTTTTGTCATTTTTATCCCTGATTTGTGCCAAGTAATTTGCCATTTTCCTTGAAAGTAGTTTTATAATTCATCGCCGCTTGAAAGTTACAATATTTTAATTCAGACCCATTTTGTCCAGAGTGAGTATCTTTGGATTATTTTACGATAGAGTACTGTCCAAACTCATTATAGCTTTGGATTTGTATTATGGTCCGAACTCAATCTCCACTCTTAAATTTATAAGATTCACCGAACATTTTATCCAATAAAATATTTGACGTGAATTCTTTCGTCCAACTATTCATGGAACTGATATCAGGAAAAATTCATTACTTTAGCAAAGGCCTAAAATTTCTAGATTAGCCTGTTAGTAAATTAGTTCTGGGTCATAGGTTTAAATTTGAACCATTTAAATTGGGCCTAAATATTTATGTGTTGGTTGGAGAATTGCAGTAGCATGGCTTTGTTTTATTTCCTTTTATTTTGATAGAAATAGAGCTGTCAATGGCACCCTTTTGGCCGTTTACCCGACCCGTATCGTACCCAATAAGACGGATATGGGTAAGTTTTTATTTTCGTTAGGTTATTGGGTATGCGTATGGGTAAGAAAAAAATTTCGTTAACTTATCGGGTATGGATATGGGTAAGGGGTTTTTTACCCCTCGTTATCTATTGGGTAAATATATATTATATATATATATATATATATATATATATATATATATATATAGTATAATTATATATATATAAGTATAATTATTTTATATTTTTAAAAATATATAGTTAAATTATATAAATATATATAATAATTTGTATATATTTTTTATAACAATTGACATGAAAAATTATATGATTTATGTAATATCTAAAATGTTAATTATTATTGCACTTTATTAGTATATTTATTTAATGCTATTTATTTGTCTAAATCATACAATTTTTTCATTGAATTATTTTTATTATTACCCATTATCTACCATTATCCGTTTGTTACCCGAAATTTTTAATGGGTAAGGGTAGGGTATGGGTAAAGAAAATTTTAACGGGTATGAGTAGAGTATGGATAAAAAAAATTATAATGGGTATGGATATGAAAATATTTCCATCCGTACCCTACCCTACCTGTTGACAGCCTAGATAGAAAGAAAAGGCTCGGTGTTCCCTCTTTTTTCATTACCACAACTGTATGTTACAGTTACATTAGCAAAGGGAAGGATCCCTTGATAATGAGTTGTCTTAATAATTTTAATAATGAATCTTTAAATAAATATGAAAAAAAAATTAAAAATTAAAAAATTTATACATATGTTTTTACTTATAAATTGATAGTGATTTAAACTTTATTCAATTTCATTATTATTTGATAATTCATCAAAGATCATCAAAATATTATGCAATGATTTTAATTTAACGGTATTTGATGGACTATCAAACAATAATGAAATTTGAATCAACATCAAGTAGAAAAACATATAAGTTTTTTTTTTCTATTTTTAAGATTTTTTCATATTTATTTGAAAATTCATTGTCAAAATTGTTAAGATATCCATTGTTAGGTGATCATTTCTCATATATAAAACCAAGAAAAAAGGGAAAGGAAAACAAAATATTAGTTTTTTTTTTTGTAGCGTGGCTTTCTTTCCTACTGGTAACAGATATCATTAATTTGCGTTTATTTCAATTGAACTATTAGTTTATGAATCACGAAACTGGTAGCGTTGAAGGAACAAGTTAGTAACAGAAGAGACCATAAAACAGAGTACAAATAATAAATTGAATGTCAAATTTCAGGTACAATATCCACCAGAAAAATCGAAGTATATTATATATCTACATCCATTACTTTGTGACTCGCTACATAATTCACTCCATTGAATACGGTTGCTGAAAATCTTTCTATGTTTCGTTACTCTTATTCCTTTAGAAATGTAATTATGTAAGGTCCGTTAATCTCGGTCCCCCTGCCATTTCTAAACGAGTGATATCTGTGCTTTAAATTTGTATCCACATTTAGACATTTCGGTTTCTCTATCGAGCTATAAGGACATTTTTTTTTCTTCGTAAGCATTTAAGAAAATATTTGTTGTGTGATTTTTCTGGGTGTAAATTAACTACCAGAGATTTTTTAATAGATTTTCTTTTAAAATTAGTAAAGTCCAATTTTGGGTTTCTGGGATTTTGGATCAGCAATACTCTTAGATATCACTCTGAAAAATATTGCACCAGAATTTGCAATTTTGGGAACTTCATTTCTTTGACATTGATAGTGGATATTTGATTGATTCCTCCTCTTCCAATAGCTGTCGCAAATTTTAATATCTGTTTACTCTCCGGAAATAGAAGAAACCCAAATTTTACCAACTCGCATGAAATCACAACAGATTGTAATTTGGCTCATTTAATCTCCATTGCCAAATGAGATATAATCAGAAACTCAAGGGTGGTGAAGAAGAGGAAAGCGGCCTTGCCAAGCTCCTCTCAAGCCTGTTTATCTTCGTTTTTGGATTTTTAATCGGCCTATCAGTATACTCAAATTTCAATTTCAATCAGTACCATGTATCAGAAACAAGCACAATTGTCCCCAAAACCATACGGTTTGTCTCCAATTGTAACCGGGATACCTCTACGCTTGAAGACTTCATCAAGCCAGAAAAATTGTTGCATGGCATGAAGGACAGAGAGCTGTACTGGAGGGCATCAGTGGTGCCCCAAATGGAGGAATTCCCATTTGATCGAGTGCCAAAATTGGCATTCATGTTTCTGACAAAGGGCCCTCTGCATCTGGCTCCCATTTGGGAGAGGTTCTTTAAGGGACATGAAGATTTGTTCAACATTTATGTTCATGCACCGCCGGGCTACAGGCTTAATATGTCTGAGGATTCAGTGTTTTATGGCCGCCAAATCCCTAGTGGTGTAAGGTTTCATATATCATTTTGTTTGATAACTTTTATATATGTTTTACCAGTTTCCAGGTACCTATTAGAAGAACCTTTTGGTTTACTATGAAAATTCCATTGACATTGTTGTTTACTATATTAATATGCTTGAGTTGATTATTTTTGTTATCACCAGAACATAATCTACCTGTAATCTTCTCTGAAATTCCTTGCTTTCTGGAACTTATAGGAAATTAAATTCTATGTGTGTTGACTGTTGAGTTTTAATCACATACCAGGCATATGGTCCAAAATTAACATCCTTTAACATTCTGTGTTGCAGTCCTGTACGTTGTAATGATGTTTACCAGAAATTATCTGGTTCCTTGGTTCATTTCTCAATGTATGCCATTAACTTGTTTGAATAAAATCCAAAACAGGCTAATATCTTCTTCTTTTTTAATTTCACGTTTATATTGTGTTTGCACACCAAACTTCCATGACCTGTTCCATATATATTGTAAATTTGTGCACAATACCATGTCACAAATAGTTCCACCACTCAATTGTGAACACCATGATTCTACAAATCATTTACAAAAATAACCCTCTTATTTTCCTCATATCTTCATAGGAGGTCTCATGGGGCTCCATAACCCTCTTAGATGCCGAGAAAAGACTGATGGCAAATGCACTTCTTGACATTTCAAACGAACGCTTCATTCTCATCTCAGAAAGCTGCATTCCTGTTTTCAACTTCCAAATGGTATACAACTACCTCATGAACTCAGTACACAGCTTTGTTGATTCCTTTGATGAAAACACACCACAGGGTCGCGGCCGATACAGTCGCCACATGTTCCCTGATATCCGCCTCTACCAGTGGCGCAAAGGATCTCAGTGGTTTGAGGCATCTCGTAAACTGGCAATTAGTCTTGTTGCTGAGACAAAGTACTATGTGATTTTCAAGAAATACTGTCTGCCGAGCTGTTACCCTGATGAGCATTACATACCAACTTATGTCAACATGCTGTATGGAGAGTTCAATGCAAACAGGAGTGTGACATGGGTTGATTGGTCGAGGGGTGGGCCTCACCCGGCAACATATGGCGAGAGTGACATCACTGCAGGATTTATACGTGCTATTAGGGACAATGGCACATTCTGCATGTACAACTCGAATCCAACCACTGTTTGCTTCTTGTTTGCTAGGAAGTTTGCACCGAGCGCACTTCAGCCGCTGCTTAACCTAACATCAAGCGTTTTGGAGTTTTAAATTCTTTATTCTTATTTTATTAAAAAAAACCATTTTGTTTATAATTTTGCGGAAGTTTAAATCATGGTAATTAAAATTTGTAGCTTCATTTAATTGTGTTAACAAAATGTAGATATTCGTTGGCATTGATCATTCCCCCTTGTTTGAAATAACTGTTTTTTGTTTCTACTTTCTCATTCGTAATTCTATGTAATAAAGTTTACGTCTCTAAGGTCGAAATTTATTTACTTGATTTTCTGATCTCAGTTGAATATTTCAAAAAAATGACAGTAAGACACTTCCTTCAACCAAAAAATAGAGGGAAAAAAAAACACTCCTGTGGGTTGGATACTTGGATTGCACACTTGGTTGATCCAATTTACTGGTACAACTTTATTATTTATTTATTTTCTGGATACATATATGATCGACATAATAAAAGAGGCCTAGATGGCATGGATCATTGTTTATAAAGAAGCCTTCAGTTCTATCATGAAAGCAGAGGCCCAAAATTAAAAGTAGCCCATTTTTTCTATGCTCTGGCCCGTGGGTGATGGCTATCCAGTTGTTTTAGGGAGAGAAATTACATACTTTTTCATGTTTTGTGAAGAGAGTAGAGTGGAAATGTATCCGCCATACTTTTTCTACGGCAGCGGATGACAGTGTGTTTTTTGTGTGTATGGTGAGGGGACCTCACTAAAATAACACATCTTCTAAATATAAATCGGACGTACACATCTTATCCGACGTCTGAAAAACTATAACAGTGGATGACAGCGTTTTTTTTATGGGCATATAAGGATAAAGGATCCGAGATAGAAGGGCTCTTAATTTAGAAATGTAGTATTTCAAATTGTATGTTATACATGATTTTTTTTTTTAAGATGGAGTATATTCGAGGACTTCATAATACCTCTTAGCAAGCACTTAATATTCTCCGCTACTAACTTTTTTCTTTGACAGGGAAAAAAGAAGGGACTAATCTGCATTCCTTCCGAAAACAGCAAAGCTACATGCGTTGTGCTCCTAAAGAATGTAAGGTAGAAAGAAAAAAGAGAGAATTAAAACAAAGCATTTATTCATGCCTAACCTAAGAAAAAGCATCCAATGGAGCCAACCAACACTTTGGGCCAGGCACAGAAAAAACATCAACCGGCCCTGCCTAACTAGCATCCCCATGTCTTTTTATAAACATCAGATATAACCATTTTTTTTTTTGGAAATTGAAATGATGTTTTAGAGTGCTATTCAAAATAGTAAATATATCAACCTTCATTTAAGATCTCCAAATTTGTACAATCTCATATGCAAGTAGGCATTCTTACCTTGTCAACATGTTTTTAATGTACTTCTTACACATTATATACTACTCACCTCTATGTACAAGCATTCCTCTATCAATAGAATTATCAAAGTAGCAGCAAAATTATACAGCAAAAAGGAAAGAAAGCAACAACTCTCAATTGCATTGGTTCAAAATCTCCACCAAACCCAATCTCTTCTCATCAGTCAACTTTTTTGGGAAAATAATTAAAAACTTGACTCTGATATCACCTCTTTTGCCCTTCTCACCTGCTAAAGGCATGCCATAACCTTTAAATACCTTTTCATATCCTGGATATATGATTTCATCATCAAACATGCAGTTCATCTTCTCTCCATTCAACAATCTGAAGTTGAAACTCCAGCCTGTTAGAGCACTTACTAATGGGACCTCGGTTTTTAAAACCAAGTCATTTCCTGATCTCTTGAAAACAGGATGTTTTTTCTCAGATATGTAGAATACCAAATCAGCTGGAAGAAAACCCGGTCTTTCATCCCCTATTCCTTCATAGGTGATTTTAGTGCCTTTTTTCCAACCAGGTTTCACCTTGATCATCAGAGTTTCTTCTTTCTTTGCTATCGAACTGATGGAAAACCCAGCAAGAAAAAGAAAGAAATTCAGACTTTTAAGTAATTATGTGAGTATTGGAATTGACCCTAGAGTGAAAATTATGAATTTGAGCATCTTGACCTAAATTCAGCAAAATAAAGTAGCAGTAGTTATGATCTTCCAAGACCAGTTTTTTTATTATGATACATACCAGGTGGTACATAACTTTACTGCCAAAACTAAATCTTATGCTATGCTTATCTTATAGCTAATTGTGTGTAGGTACACTACCTCAATACAGTTCTCTAAACGGTATCACCCACCACCTAGACCAAATGGCGTATTCCATCTGTTTACAAGTTTGAATGGGTATCCTTTTTCTTTGGATTTAAGTGGAAGCAGATATGTCATTGTCTCAACCTTGTCTAGCCTCCACCTTACATTCTTTTGTGCAGGGATTCAGTAACCAAATTGCAAAAAGGACCACCTTTGATGGTTATGTGTGTTACAAGGAAAGAAAGCTATTTGGTACCAATTAGAGGGGCCATGCCACTAATTATTTTTCTAACAGCCTATAAGTACTTCCAATACTCTCTAATTATGGATCTATGATTTTTTAATAGATCTATAAGTACTTCCAATGCTGTCAACTATTTTCTAATAGACTATAATTGTTCTCCTCTACGATCAAGTTTAAAACAATCTCCTTTTCGCGAATTATGGATCTATAGGAATGTTTTTAGTTCACAACTGACCCACAAAAACATTGTCCTAAATGTGTTTTGCTATTGCCTGAACCTATATAATGTTTTTTGCTATAAGTTCAGAAGTAATGTTAACAGATTTAATTATGATATTGCACGAACCTATATAATGTTTTCTTCAAGTAATTAACAAGTAAAATTCACTCACCCATTTTTCATGACAATGTCTCGTGTGAACTTAAACTCCTTCTTGCATCCTGTAGCTAGTTCCTCAAGAGTACACTCAAGTTTCTTTTCCAAAGGAGGTGGTTTTCTCAAAATTGACCTTGAAAATGATGGAACTGATCTCTGAGCACCTACATTGCCTGTCGATCGGGTCCCATCTTTCCGCATACCTAAGGTTTTATCACTCTTTGGTCTGGATTTCATTTCACCAGTTACCATCTCTTGAAATAAACTGGCTTTGTTTTCTTGCAGATCACTAAGGACCTGAATGTAAATTTACATACAAAAAGGATAAAAAGATGAGGAATAGATATGAGAACTGCTGCATTAATTCTTTCAAACTAAAATAAATTGTCCTATCCCACTAAAAGATCATCCTTTAGGGACTGTTCGGCAAATAAAGAATTGCAAAGAAATTGAGGAATTATGAAATTAAAAATTGATCACTCTTCCACGCAATTCCACACTTTTTCTCTATTCCACAGCTGCCGAATAGGCCTTAATGTGTTTTCTTTCAAGTATGCAATACAATCATCATAGGCTTATCCCGTTGATTCACAAAATAAATACGAAAAAAGTAATGTTCCTCGATAAATGTGCTAGTTTTATTTTTTGGGGGTATCTATTGCAATTTGCAACTAATAAAAAAATCAATACAGTTTAGATACAATGACAAGACCTTTTTGCCAAATTAATACTTGTACAGCTTTACGAACGGCACTTTTAATCCCTAATTCCTCAAATCTGCACAATGGCTAAACAAAAGCGTGGTAATACAGGGGGAAAAAAATCTAGTTGCACAATTGTTCTGGGGCTTTTGTAAAAGCAATCAATTACCATGAGAATTGCCCATCCATAATTTCCATTTGACTTCAGAAAGAAAAAAAAACAGAAGGTAGTAACAAAACGCTCTTCTACAAAATCAGACCAGTTCAGTTCAAAAGTATTATTCGATATGTAAACCAAAATTAACGAATTTTGTTTTAAATAACTGAAAGTCACAGCCAAATAATTTGTATAAGAAATATACCTCATAAGCCTCTGTTATAGCCTTAAAGCGCGACTCTGCCTCGGACTTAGATGAAGGAGGGTGCTTGTCCGGATGCCATTTTCTTACCAAGATCTTATAAGCACTGCGAATTTCTTGAGGGCTTGAATTATTGGGTATATTTAGTATCTTGAAGTAAATCTCTGGTGAGTTCCCCATCTATTTCAATAGGCCTCGAGTACTTAATTAGAAAGAATAGTGGAGGCAGTAAAATAGAGAGCGAGAGAGATTGAGAGAGGCACTTGCCAAGCTTCAGGAGGGAGAGAGAGAGAGAGAGAGAGAGAGAGGTGGGAGGAGAGCACTAATAAGAGGAAATAGAGATGTGCGAGATCTCTTTATCTTGAGCCCAGCACCTCCGAGAGAGAGGAGGGATAAGAGTGCTGTGTTGCCGTGTTGGTTCCATTTCTGGTACAAATATAGTACATTTTGGCTCCTTGCGTGATTACCACATGACTCCAGATCTTGAGTAATTTAATATGTTTATTTTTTCTTACGTGGCGATATTTTAATTTTTAGTCTTGAGCAATTTATTAATATTTAATATATTATCTAAGTCTTCCAAGCAAAATTCAAATACGGTGCCGGTGCGAGCTGTGATACATTTCATCAAACGATGACGACACTATAATAATGCCAATATTTTTTATAATATTTTTATATTTTTCCCAAAAAAATTTCATTTTTGATAATATTTTTATATTTTCCCCAAAATTTTCGTATACAAATAATAATTGTATATTGTAATACTCCACTCAAAATGACAATCTTTTTTTCTTTTTAGTGAGAAAGTTATAATCAAGCATCCCTCTTTTTTTTCTTCTAATTTTAACCTGTTTTGATAAAATTTAGACCATGTTTTAAAAATCTAATTTGATCAAAACTTTGCAAATCAGGTTCCGCCCAAATTTCCTCTATAATTATGTTGATTTGTGTGCCTAACATAGCGAAATTCTCGTCTTCTATGAACACTTAAAAACCAAAGTTGTAACCGGGGAGAACTAAATGTCAAGATATCGATTGGGGCCTAATTTATTTATTGTTTGATATTTGCAATTTTCTTAATGGTTTTGGTAGCACAGCTGTATAAATTGATTAATACATTACTTAGTTCCGAGCTTCTCAGTATTTTTTTTTCCTTTTTTTAATGATACACTAGTATTTCATACCATCCATAAAGGAGGGGAAGGAAGATCTTGTTATTAATATTTTGGGGGAAGGACGCTGGACAATGAGTTATTTTGATAATCAATCGTTGATCCTCTAAATATTTTTTTAATAAAATTAAAAATATAAAATATAGATATATTTTTTAATTTATATGCTGATAGTGTTTTAAGTTTCATATAATTTAATTATTGTTTGATGTTCTATCAAATATCACCAAAATTTATGTATTTTTTAATGTTATAATTTAACGATTTTTATGGACTATCAAATGATAAGTAAATTGTGTGAAATTTGAAACATCATTGATCTATGAGTTAAAAAATAGGGAAGGGATCACTTAACAATGGTTAACTTGACAATCTTGACAATGAATCTTCAAATAAATACGAAAAAAATTTAAAAATAGAAAAAAAACTATAGATATGTTCTTATATAGATTGATGGTGATTCAAATTTCATATAATTTCATTATCATTTGATAGTCCGTCAAAAACCGTTAAATTAGAACCGTTACAAAATGTATAATATTTTGATGGTCTTGAATGGACTAGCAAATAATAATAAAATTATATAAAATTTGAATCACTATCAATGTATAAGTAGAAGAATATATCTATAAGATTTTTTTTCTATTTTTAAGATTATTTATATTTATTTGGAGATTCATTGTCAAGATTGTCAATATAACCCATTGTCAAGGGATCCTTCCCCAAAAATTATATATCTGTAAATATATATTTTATTTTTAGGATTGTTTCCCTAATATCTGTTCTTCTTTATTATGTCCACCTGGAAAAGGAAAAGGATCTATCAGCCATAAAAAAAAATGTAGATAGTATTCTTCTAGCAAATGATCAACGTAAAAGAATAAACAAGAAAAATCAGTCGACAATATAATTGAACTATTTACTTATTTTCCAATAGAGTTTATGTTTGACTTTTATCACAATATTAAATTCTGATATTACAAAAAAAAATAGTTATTATATTTTCCATCTACCATTTAGATTGGTTAAAATATTTTAAGTTTTACTAAAATGCTTAATTATATATTTTTTATATCACTCTTACCAAATAATGTCAGTCTTTTATCTGCGTATATCCAAAATTTGACAAGTATTTTTTAAGTTGGGCATATTAGTTTGACACCCATCAATATTTTCAAAATTGATTATTTATCCACTATCAATATTTTCAAAGCTCGTTTTCCCATATTCAAATCAAACATTTTTTTTTCTTGTTTCCCCTTTTTCATCTTTGAAGATACTTTTATTATATATTATTTGATTGTTTGATTTTAGAATAAAATCAATGAAGATATTTTATTATAGTTTATTTGATTTTAGCATAAAAATGGAAAATCTAGCCCTTTATAATCGAAATAAATCCATAGAATAAAAAGGGCCGGCCACTGAGCTGGATCGTGCCATGCTCGATGCTTTCCTTGACTGAGATTACCAATTGTGAATATCTCGATGTCAAATTGCCAAAAGGCAATATATCAGAAATTTATTATACAGCGCTGTCCTTGATTTCGAAATTTATCTGTTCCACTTCCACATACATTTATTCTGATGCATATTTGTAATTAACCGTAATAATTTATTTGACAATTCAAAACAGACAAATGTTACCTAATGGAGGTTTAATTTTTCTGCACATTTCTATAAAAATGTAAACTTTTATGGTTAACAATTATGTATTCTTAATTAATAAATGAGTAATTATAATTAACAAATAGTACGTCAGAACAAGTGTGAGATAAAAAATGTCGGAAGGCGTAATTTTTGCTTTATTTTATGTGGAGTCAAAGTCGCATTATAAAATTAAAACTATTACGTTCCTGCTTGCTAATTAGTCAATTCTCTATACGTAAAGTAACCGGACTACAGGAGCACTGTACAGATCAAGCGATGACATAAATTGGGGTTCCCAATTGGTAAAAAATATTTCGTTTTCTAGTGTCATGGTACATTATTTTAGGTGCAATCCAAGAGAGCACATCGTGGTACTTGGTCGCTATTTTGGTTTAATGTGGCACCGCTTCTGTTGCAATCAACCAAGAACCAAGCATGCGGTTCATCTTCTGGGAATATAGACTTAAATAGTTAAGAGAGGGGATCGATTGAAAATGGATTATTTTAATAATAGACCTCTAAATAAATATAAAAAAAAATATTTTTTTTTTTACCTATGGATTGAGAGTCATTCAACTTTTATTCAATTTCATTATCGTTTGATAGTCCATCAAATACTGTTAAATTAAAACCGTTACAAATTACATAAAAATTTGATAGTTTTTGATGAACTATCAAATGATAATAAAATTACATGAAATTTGAATGATCCTCAATCCATAGGTAGAAAAACACATCTATAATTTTTTTTTCTATTTTTAATTTTTTTATATTTATTTAGAGGTTCATTGTCAAGGTTGTCAAAATAACCTATTATCAACCGATCCCAAATTGCGCAATTCTTTTTTCATAAAAAAATGTAAATACGTCATTTTTTTTAATAAGTGTTATTCGTTCTAAGGTCAAGTGAATGGCAATCGGTAATACTATCGAAAAAGGTAAAAGAAATATTTCCTCTAACAAATCTTAATGGGAGTTAGAAGACATTCTAAAATAATAATAATAATAATAATAATAACAACAACATACATTGCTACACCGTTAAAATCTTAGCGCTGGGAAGAGGATCAGATTGGCATTGTTGGACAATTATTAAATAATTCTCAATTATGTTCAAAGATTATTATTTACTTTCTAATCTGACCATTGACTATATTTATTGCCTTTTAGGTTTACGATTCATATGCAATCCATTAAAACAAGTGGTAATTAGATCATTAATTAGATGAGGTCAAGGATTTGAAATAGTTAATTCTTGATGGTCATTCTACGGAAAGGGTTCATAATGGTAAGTTTAGATTGTGCAAAGAATATATTAAAATTAGAGGAATTGAGAATAGTAAAAAGTGTTGTGATTTTAGATATTTTTATTTTTACAGTGAAAAAGTATAACTAATTTGATTATAATTTGATCATGAAATAGACGTTTTTAAAGGTCTTTTCCTGATAATGAGTTTATCATTTTAATCTGAAAATTAATTTTATTTCTAAAAAAATAAACCCACCATTATCATCAACTAGGGAAAAGAAAAACTAAACTGAAATTGACGTTCGGTTCATATTATAAATATCGGACTAACTTGTATAAGTTAAAAAAAATAAGGGTCAAAATGATATCTTTAGAACATCAGAAATGAGAATAGTAAGTGTATGTTACTTTTCGGGTAGAGGTGGTAGAACCCGATCCGATCCGAGAAATTCGTCGATCCGTCCTGACTCGATACGACTTAAACCTGAAATAATCTATACCGAACGATCTATACTCGATCAGACCTGACCTGATCTGATACGACCCGAAACTCAAAATGATCCGAAACTAGATGACCCGATACCCGACCCGACCCGACCCGATATGACCCGAAACACGAAATGACCCAACGCTAAATGACTCGATATCCAACCCGACCCGTCCTGATATGACCCGAAACCCAAAATGACCCGACACTAGATGACCCGATACCTGACCCGACTCGACCTGATACAACCCGACAATAAATTTTTCATAATTATGGTTAGAGTTTGGATGAATTATGAAAATATTATCTTTAGACTCCAGCTCACGCTCTTGGAGACTCAGACGTGACCTTCATGGGTTCCGCACAAATATCAAATAAATTGAATAATTTAATTATTATTATGAATAATAAATTATTTAATTTAAATAATAAAGTGAATATTAAATATAGTATCTATCAAATATTTTTTTATCAATAACTCAACATATCATTCAAATAAAATTTATATTGTATGGATGACGAGGAATTGAGGATTAAGGAGATAAATACAAAAGAGTTTAATTCAATTGAAATTAAAGGTGAAACCTACATGACTCAAACATGCATCACTTAGAAATTTAATATGATCTGATTAATCTGGCCTGACTAGATCAGACACATAAATAGTGAAATATGATCTGATCCGATCCAATCTAGTTTAATATAATTTAAAATTTGAAATGATCTGACACTAGATAACCTGATAACTAACTCGACTTGAAACCCAAAATGACCCAAACTAGATGACACGATAACCGATCCGACTCGACTCATTACGATCCGAAACCCGAAATAACCCGACACTACATGACCCGATAACTAATCTAATAGGACCTGAAATAAAAAATGATCTGACATTAGATGACCCGATAAACGACCCGACCCGAAATCTAAAATGACCCGACATTAGAAGACTCGATACCCGACCCGACCCGCCAAATCTATGACCCAATAATCTTATTATGTCAAATTGATCTAACCCGACCCGACCAAAACCCGAACCCGCTTGACCCGTCCGATTGCCACCTCCAGTTTTCGGGTTCAAAACAAATAAGCAAATGACATTTCAAGGACTAAACAAATACATTTAAAATTTTAAGAATCAAAATATATAGTAAACAAGTAGGGATCATTTTGTCTGAGTATTTATCTAAAATTTGGCTGAATCACCCCATCAAACACTAACACCCTCAATGACTCCTATATTGTGCATACCAATGACTCCTATATAGCGCTCATACCAAAGACTCATATATTGCGCTCATACCAAAGAAAGAAAATACAAGTCAGCCGACAAATTTTTGCCCAATAAACTTGGTAAATAGTGTTCTAAAGATTTTCTCCAAGATATTAGCTAACAGAATGCAACACTTAATGGGTCGTTTTCTGACGGAAACACAAATGACCTTTGTTAAGGAAAGAAGCATTTTGCATGATTTTCATTATGCTCAAGAGGTCATTGGAATGACAACAAAACGAAAGGAGCAAATGATGGTATTTAATGCCGACATTTACAAGACATTTGACTTGATCGAATGTCCTTTTATAATTAAATGCCTGAGAGCATCAAGTTTTCTGAAAAATTCAGCAATTGGATAAAGTTTATGATTTTACAAGGGACATCGAAGATCATAGTAAACTCTGTGGTTGGTAGGAACATGTGCTAAAGTGAGGGGTTTGACAGGGAGATCCTATGTCCATGTTCATCTTCAATATTACAATCTATTTCTTAGCACGTTGGATTTAAAAATTAGGACAACAACAGATTCTAAGGCAATCATTTCAAGGATGCATGCTATGTTTACCATATGCGGATGATGTTTTAATCTTCTTGCAAGCCAACAACTAGCATATCATGTTACTAAAGTGTGTTTTTGACCTATTTTAAAGTTTATCAGGACTGAAGTTAAACCTCAAAAAATTAGAACTCTTTGTCACAGTGAATCATCAAGGAAAGACACACACTAGCAACATTGATGCATTGTCAGGAATCTCAATTCCCAATCACTCACCTCAGACTACCTCTATCTGATAGAAAACTGTCTAGAGAGTCATTTTACGGATTGATACATTAGGAAGAGAAAATACTTTTTAGATGGAAAGCGGATAGGTTGTCCATAGGAGGTCGGTTGGTGTTGCTAAATTCGGTCCTCTCATCTCAACCAATATACTACATGTCGACCTTCATCCTTTCAAAATGGATCATTGCTAGATTGGATAAAATCAGAAGATATTTTTTATGGCACGAACACAAAGAAACACAAGGGCAAAGTCATCCAATACATCTAGCAAACTGGTCGATTGTGACAACAGGTAAGCAAATGGGAGGCTTGGAGATTCGAGATGTGGTAAAAATGAACTCAGCTTTGATGCTCAAATGGATGTGGCAGTGGGTGTTTAATAATTAGGACGGGTGGAAAGAAGCCACATACACAGTGGGAGAACACATCAGATCATGAAAAATATCTAATACATCAAGATTCTGGTCAAGCGCGCGGACATTGGCACCGATCTTCCAATCATCTGTGCAATTTACATTAGGAAAGGGAACTGCAATCCAATTCTGGTTTGATGATTGGTTACAGGGACCATTAGACAGAAGGTTCCCAAACCTATACAATTAGTGTTATATGTAAGATTTGGTGATGCATCAAAATATAATAACTATTATGTGTAGTTTTAAATAAAATGAAAATAACATACTCTAGAGACTGAATCAAGAAGGAATTTGGAAATTGAGTCTCCATGACAACTAGGGCGCTCCATGTTCAATACTCTAGCAGACCGCACAGACAAAAATCGATTGCTACAAGAACTATCTATGCGGCTACAACTGGTACCGACACCTGACGTACCAGCCTGGACAAAAGGCACCTCAATGTAGTTTCCAGTCAAATCAGTGTATAATTTCCTAACTGGTACACCGCACATAAAGGAAATCATATTCAACCTATGGGAAATCAAGGCTCCACTTAGAGTACATGTTTTTCTTTGGCTGCAATTACGGAACAAACTGCTTACAACTGATAATATGAGAAATAGAGAATGGATAGTGATAAGCATGTGCTATTTGTGTCGGCGGTATGAGAAAAATATAGCTCACTTATTCGTAGAATGTGAATTCATAAGGCAACTCAGAAACTACATAGCAGATACAATGCCAATCTCCAGACAAGGTTGCGACATATACAAGAATTCTGACTCTCCACAAAAACTTCTTACAGAGCCTTATGAGATGTTTTGGCGTCAAGTAGAAGCAACAACCACCTTTGTAGTTTGGAGGGAGAGATGCATGCGTTTTTTTCAAGATAGAGAGCAAAGAGTGATACAAATGACGTGAGAGATACATTACGAAATAAAACAATGACTTAGCAATTAACCTTTTGTAATAAAAGATGGCATTGTTAGCCAAGAAATAAGGGTTAGTGTATTTAAACTTCTCACTGAGCTGTAGGTATTTAAACTTGTAACCACATGATCACGCTGGAGTGATCGGCCTTATTAATGAAATTTACGGACTTGATCCATATTTTTTTCCTCAAAAAAGAGTATTTATCTGAAATTTTCTTATCATTATATTATATAGTAAGAAAATGAAAAGTATCAAACACTATACATATTAAATAGATATCCTTACAAACTTATATGAAACCACTTAAATATGAAGTATAAACATTTCGGATACAAGTACTTCAATTTCCAGATAATCACGTGGGTGGGAACAATTTTTCTTTACTCAAATTTAAAAAAAAAAACAAAGGAAATTTAATTATGAGTTCCCATAGATCTGCACAGGAAGTGAATGCCAGCGTATTTCCATTTCATTATTGTTTAACATATTGGACTCAAGCATGTAATCTTTACGGTATTGGTCGCGATTACTGATTAGATCTGATCATCTGAGGTTTGCAAAACTTGGATTTCTTTTGCTATTTTAAAAAGAAGAGATGATTATGATATGTACAATCGGGTACAGTGATGGAGATTCGACCAGACTTCAGGGATTAAAGAAGTTGCAAAAAGAAAAAGAAAATTAAATTGGCATGTCGAAACTCAAAACCCTCTGTCATCTCGCATGCCGGTGGAAACGGAGTGGATATTTTTTTTATTATTAATAATAATTATTAAATTAATATTATTAAAAATAAGTTTTTCAAATATACGAATGGCGCGCCATCGTTGCAGAAATTATTAACATTTCTTTTAACTATCTCTCCATGTGTCTTCTCATTTTGGCTACCTCTCAGTACTTATTCTCACAAATTTCTTACAAAACTCTCACACCTCTCTTATGATCTAACGTGACCTTACGCTCTTCCTATATCATATGCAAGGGTGGATCTATACACAGTCTTTATTTTTCAAAAATATATGTAAAATAATTTTTTTTTCTTTTAAATTGGAAAATTATAGTTTAAAATTATATGAGTATCTAAACTTAATTGAAAATTTATATCATTCATATCTAATTTTTGAGAATTTAACGCCGACCCATATAATATATCCAAACTTATTAAAGAGACTGAATCCATCACTGATCATATCTCTCTTGTTTATATCTCTCTTCCTCATTCTCGTTCTTCCTCTCTTTTTATTTTGCATCTCTCACTATTCCTCTCTCGCATATGACTCTCTCTCGCATCTCTCTCCCTTTTTAGCTCTATCTCTCATCTCTCATTATTTTTGTCTCGCGTCTTTCTCGCATGTATATTTTTTCTCATTTGGATCTCTCTTTTAAATTCACTTATACTTAGCCGTGCTAATATTCTACATAAACACTTTTGAATGTTATATAATCAAAAAAATATTATTTTCTGATGCGATCACTACAAACATTTAGTCTACACACTTTTCAACCTTCAATGATCAGTGCAAATATTTAATATAAATATTTTTTTAATATGATATAATAAGTTTAAATAATTAGTAGAAATATTTTGATCATATATAATCAGCACAAATATTTAGTATAAACACTTTTCAACTCTATATAATCCGTACAAATATTTGTTATATTATATAATCAGTGAAGATATTTAGCATACACACTTTTCAACTCTATATAATCCATACAAATATTTGTTATCTTATATAATCAGTGAAGATATTTAGCATACACACTTTTCAATTTGATACTATCAGGGCAAATATTCAATATAATCACTTTTTTATCACATAAAATCAGTAAAATATTTTAACCTAAAATAGTCAGTATAATATTTAGTATAAATACTTTTAATCTGATATAGTAAGCGAAAATATTTAGTATAATAACTTTTTAATCACATATAATCAAGGTAGACTTATCACAAATTTATTAAAATGTAAAAACAAAAATAAATAAATTTAGCAATATAATTTATATTTACATTAAATATTTTTATAGTTTTGTATAATCACTTTTATTCACTCATATATCATGATGCATGGGATATATTGACCTTCATATAAGCTGCTCTGCTCTTTACATAGATGACCCAGAAACCTTTCTTGACCCCCCCCCCCCCCCACACCCACCCCACCACCACCAATAAGCTATTTTAAATTTCTAACGGAACTTTATTATTAAATTAAACAAAATTTAAAAATATTAGACGGTATATATGTAGAGAGATCAGAGCAGAGCAGCTCAGAGCCATAGACATAGGATTCGGTTGAAGAGTCACTTTTAAGCAGACAGACAGACGGATAGTTATGCACTGCACCTAAATTTTTCATAGTTTTTCTTTAATTTGTGCTGTCTGCTTCCACGTCAAGCAAGCTTATCTTTGAGCAATTGTCGCCTGATGGAAGAAATGGAAAACATTTCTTCATCGATAACCATTTATTAGCTACTTGAATACTCCTTAATTAGCAGAGTGAACTGACTAGTTACCGAGGTTTACTAATTAACAAATATATTGTTGATTTCATTAGTACTGAATGCTTAAAAATTACTTGGTATTCTTTTATTTACATTAGTACAAGCAGAAATAATTAAGCGTATACAGTTTGTTATTGGACATGTGGATAGCCTAGCAATGCAAACTTTATATAATTTGAAGTATTTTTTTATGATGCATCCAGAATCAGTAATTTTGTATTGTCAAAATTCTAGTCACTTGATGTGCAGTGAAATGAATATATTATCATTCTTATAGATATGATATATGCATAATAAATGTATAGTTAGTGCTATATTGCTGTATTAATTTTACATCTAAGTTTCGTTTTTAGGATTGTCATAACAAATAACTGTCAATGATTCACCTTCTCAAAAATTATAATAACACTTAGTTAATTATAATAACATTTAGTATGTAGTTAATTAATTTCACTTAATTATAAATGTATATGATGTCGGACAACCATGTCTTGCCAAACAAATTATCTGAGCTCTACCGATCGACTACATAAAATCACGTCATTTTCTTCCATAAATGTAAATCATATATATATATATATATAGTCCGACTATGGTGCTTTGCAAAGCACAGAGGTGATGTGAGATTTGCATTCTATTCTTAATTTTAAGTCAGAAATGACCGATCTATACCGTTTAATCTAATTTTCATATCAAAATCTATTAGTAAATCAAATTTTATATTTTTTTTTAATTTTTTTGTTATTTTTTCTGATGAGGAGAAAAATAACTTGATCTGAGAATTTTGGTTCATCCAAAAATGATGATTTCCCCCCTATCCAAAAAAATAGCAAATTAATTTCAAAAAAATATAAAATTTAGTTTTCTAATAGATTTGGATATGGAGATTAGATTGAGCAGTTTGGATCAATCATTTCTGACTTAAAATTAATAATAAAGCGCAAAACACACAATGCTCTTGTGCTTTGCAAAGCACCATAGCCTAATTCTATATATATATATAGAGAGAGAGAGAGAGGCTAGGGTGCTCCATGGAGTACCAAATCTCTTGTGCTTCACGTTTGTATCTCGAATTTAAAAGTTTAAATGGCCAATTCAAATCATTGAACATGATCTTCATAATGAAATATCTTTTGAGATCAAATTTTATATTTTTTGAATTTTTTTGATATTTTTTAGATTGGTACAAAGTTTGTTGATCTAACGATTTCTGCACCATCCAAAACTAGTGATTTTGTACCCATCTAAAAAATAGCAAAAAAATTCAAAAAAATATAAAATTTGATCTCAAAAGATATTTCAATATGAATATCATGTTCAATGATTTGGATCGGTCATTTAAACTTTTAAATTTGAGATACGGAGACGCGAAGCATAAGAGATTTGGTGCTTCATGGAGCACCCTATATATATGTGTGTGTGTGTGTGTGTGGATTATGGTGCTTTATAAAGTAAAATCATTATTACTTTGACATCAAATTTCATATCCGATAGTTCAAATGGTTAATTTAAATTGCTCAATATTTTTTTATGTCAAAACCTTGCGGGATATTAAATTTCATGAATTTTTGAGTTTTCTAGCTATTTTTTAAATTATTTTGGAAAATAACCATGTTTAAGATAAGAAAATGGTCTATTTTAGGGTTTTTTAAATAATTTAAAAATTAGTTAGAAAGCTCAAAAAATATGAAATTATTAGCATAAAGAAATTGTTGAGCAATTTAGATTGGTCATTTGAGCCATTGGATATAAAATTTGATGCCAAAATAATAATGAATTTTTATTTTGCAAAATACCATAAGCCCCCCCCCCTCTCTTTCTATATATATATACATTTTAATTGATATAATTTACACTCATTAAAATTATATATATATATATATATATATATATAGAGTGATGCTATGGTGCTTGTACGAATTTAAATCTCGAATTTAAAAGTTCAAACGGCGATCCAAACATTGAACATCATCTTCATATTGAAATATCTTTGAGATCAAATTTTATATTTTTTTGAATTTTTTTGATATTTTTTAGATGAGTACAAAGTCGCTAGTTTTGGATGGTGCAAAAATCTTTAGATCAACAAACTTTGTACCCATTTAAAAAATAGCAAAAAATTTCAAACAAATATAAAATTTGATCTCCAAGAGATATTTCAATATGAAGATGATGTTCAACGGTTTTTTGAACTTTTAAATTCGAGATACTGACGACGCTAAGACAAGTTTTTTTTTCTTGTAAGACCATAAGATCACTCTATATATATATATATATATAGAATATGGACTTTACATATGACATAATGAAATCGACGGACAGGATGCAAAGTATTTTTTAGAAGGAGAAAAGTAATTTTCCAAATTGTATACTCTATTGAGATTAATTAATTCCATCTATGCCAAGTTGGTGATGAATGATTCATAACAAAATTATATACTCTATACTTATGATGTACGTGGTCCTGCTAATGAGATTATGACATATAAATATTGAAATACTCCTTAAATCTTTCTGTGCAATCGGAATCGTTCAGACTTGATCAGACGGTTGTGATGGACCAAGATAAAATCCAGTCATCATACAATGACAACTGAGACGGACCCGTCTATTTATTGTGTTGCATAAATATCCTACAACTCCATGAGGTACATGGCAGACTTTGTCGACCCAATCATCTACCATTTTTCTCATTGGAATCACTTTAGAATTTTAGATGAAATTTTTGCAATAAAAATCTGAATGTTAGAATTAATTCCTCAATCATATATATACATTAATTATTAAAATTCGACATGAAATGAGAGTTAAGAGCTCCTACCTTACCTATCCGCCCTTGATGTTTCACCAACCAAGTGGCAATTCTTGCCTTTATTCTTGTACGTTACAAAATTTACATGTACTTAATGGCGCCACTGTACACGAAGACATGATTGTGTTTGTGTCAACTAAGCAGTTGAGCATATAACAGTTCTGATGGCATGTAGTTTGGGCCTCCTTTGTTTTGTTGTTCTGTACCAAGAAGGCATGCAAATGCATTACCTAAAATAAAACCCCACATTATAAATTGTATTAATTAATGCATATGATTTTATGTTTTGAACCCCGGACTTATTCATGGTACTTGATGTTAACCCTCTTTAATTTGTATAGGACGGGGTAATGATTTTTTTTTATTTGGTTTTCATGTAAATCCTTCGCCCCCATATATCCACCCTTGAATACATATATAGTTAATGAATGCGGATCGACTGACATCTTTTTTTTTTTCATAAACGCATTTAATTGCAAGTATTTCTTTCCCTTTTTTTCTAGACTTTTAAGTTTTTCAAATATAATACATCATCATTTTTCTCTGATATTAATTTTATTTATTTTTTTCATCTAATTCAAACTAAGAGTTCATATAAAATTATTATTTTAAAATACGGCCGCATGGCCGCATATGTGGTTCACTTATGCTTATGCGGTGGGATGCCGCATGCATAAGAGTATATATTCGTATATTCAACAATGCGCATTATTTTTTAAAATATTTATCGTATGAAGCCTATAAAATTAATTATATTATATTATTTATGCAAAATATTCAAAATTATATTAATATCTTATTATATTTTCTTATTTTATATTAAAATTCTTCAAAAATAAATGATTGATTCAAATATTGTAAGATTTCTTTAGAATACATATCCGCATATGTAATCCGCATACTGAACCGCATATGCACCCGTATGTCACATATGCGCTATGCAGTGGTCAACCGCACGCATATTGAAATCCGCATTTTAAAACTTTGTATAAAATAATTTATCTTTTCCTCATTTAAGTAGGGAAGGAATCCCTTGACAATGGGTTATCTTGTCAATCTTGACAATGAATTTTTAAATAAATACAAAATAAATTTTAAAAATAGAAAATAAATTATATATTTTTTCTTTTATTTTAATTGATAGTGATTTAAATTTCATGTAATTTCATTATCATTTTATAGTCCATCAAAAATTATTAAAATATTATATAATTTATAATTATTCTAATTTAATAGTCTTTGATAGACTATCAATCGGTAATAAAATTATATGAAATTTGAATCACCATTAATCTATAAATGGAAAAATATATCTTAATTTTTTTTTATTTTTAACAGTTTTTTCTTATTTATTTGAAGATCCATTGTCAAGATAGTTATTTTGTCATGATCTCTTCCCTTTAAAGTAATATGTGTAATATATTTTAAGTGAAACTTAACTCTTCAAATGATTTAACTTTTGTATATGATTCTTAATAGATTATCATGTGTTTAATTATATTATTTATTATTATAATAATAAATATTATTTATTATAATTATCATTATTATTTAGCATTTAAAAACATTGTGTCTAAATTTTTTCAATATGAAATTTTATTGAATATATTTAAAATTTTAACTTTAAAAAAATTATGCATTATGATTTATAATATAACCTACGAGATATATATATATATATATATATATATATAACCATATTTTAAATTGTCGATCTTTAAAGTTATTTTTTCTTTATCTTTTTGCCTCTCCTAATACTACACTACTATTGCATGGATCCGCATGAGCAGCCATAGTTTTTTCTATGATAGATAAGCGTTATGATTTCTGAACCACCGGATTTCATTTACTTCGCTCACAGTCTAGACAATAATTGGTACTCACTGGTACAGACTTTATTTGTTCGATACTCACTGGTATAGACTTTCATAACATTTTAATGATTTTTATGGACCTTCATAATAATGTACACTAGATCACCTTCATATTTTCCTTAAAAAACGGTCCTTTTTCGTGGGACTTATTCATTATGATTCATAGAAAAATTATGCAGCGAGTTGATTCAAGTTCGACAATGATATATAAAAAGGAACCGGAGGCACTATTCACACCAAACAAGAAACCTTTTAGAATATTATGCCCCTCTAATTAAATCTAAAATCATCACAATTATAACTTTTCTAAGTAAATATGAACTGATGACTTTTTTAAATATGTATGTTGCATATTAAAAATCAAATTTAATATGAATATATGCTGAGTTATGAAGGAAATACGCGGAGTTTAATGAAAAAAATGTCAAAAATGAAAAGAAAAAAAAATCATACTGTGCCCATTTATTCTGGAACCTTCTGGGTTTTTTTTTTCATTTTGATAAGGAAGATATATAGTATCTGTATCTCTGATGTTATGTGCTCCCCTCCCTCTGATATCTAATTTCAACCATTAAAGCATTTAGTCACTGTGGATTGAGGCTGATTCGCACAAGTGGCAGTGCAAAAGGACGAGTTATTACATCACAGGTTATATCAAAGGAACATACCGCTAAAATATCTCACTTTCAAGTTTCAAAAGCTGACCTTGCTATCGACCCACTAAAATAGACCTGATTTAGAAATTGACAAGGACATTATTGGTTTTTTCCCCTTGTTTTCAAATAGCTGACCAAATTTTTTTTGTTCGATTCAACTAAACGTTACTATGCACTATTGATGGTTTTGATTTTAATATGTGTTTACTGGATTGAATTTAAGAGCGCAGAGACACGGAACAATATACAGGAGAATGTGATTACTTTTGATTTAATGACGCATAAAACAATTGGTATTGTCAAATCAAGTAGTTTTAGTCACAAATTAACGATTGAAATTTGAGGACCGACATTAACTTTAGCAACAATCTGTGCTTGAATTAGTGCACCTATCAATTTGTCGGCAAGAAACTAACAAAGGAATAATAGCTTTAAAAGTTCTCAATTAGTAATTAACAAAAATCGCCAAAAATAAATTAATATTAATTTTTAAGGAACACAGTTCACAATTACATCGATAATCTTAAATGTTTAAATAATGTTTCTGGACTCATGATGGTTCTGTTCTGTTGAGCCTGCTAATGCAATGCATAATTTTTTCCCCTCAAAAAAAAAGGAAATGCATGAAAAACGGCATAAAAGCCATAAAAGTACAGAAAAATTAACTCAAACACGCGCAAATAAATTGTATTCATTATTTGATCGAAATACTAGACCAACAACTATCAGATTTTTTGTTTTGGTAAATGAAAAAAATAGAAAATTGGTAAGAGTGCCTCATTTTTTAGTCTAACTAGGTTGGACCGAGTTTGAAACTCGGTCCCATTTTTTTATATTTGTATGTATTTAAAAATTACAAAAAGTTAGGACTGAGTTTAAAACTTGGTCTCAGCTTCCTGCTATTATATAGCACAACCAGCACATTTCTCTTCATCTTTCTACGGCGGCCAACTATTTCTTCAAAATCACCATTGTTAATGTTGAAAAAGTTTCCAACTGAAAGTTTATTTTTTGATAGATTCAGAACCGATCCGTATTCATCACTCTCGTCTCATCAACATTGTAAATTTTTTTTTCTATTTGGACTATTAATTTTTGCTGTAAAATTAAAATACACTAACAGTAGGGTTTATTGTTCATACTATAGAGACGAAAATATTGCTGATCAATGTGTATCACGGAGGTCAAATCTTAAACACTTGAATCGACGTGGGTTACGACATTTGATGTCGCGTGCATATTTTCTGCCGACGAGACAATCAATCTTCGTGACATAAAGACACGATTCATGTTGGTTTGGAGCTACTCCCTAGCCAATTCGGTATCAGCATTAGTGCACGGATCAACATTACCCCGGCAGGTTCAGATTGATTTTTATAGCTTATTTGGAATTGTTTCTAATAAAATTTGGGAAATAATTAAAATAACAGCTCTGTACTAATTACCCGGGTATAAAATACTGGAGCTAGTAGTTAAATCTGAATCAATATTCAGTTTTGATTATTATGATCCAACTAGTATTTCTGGAAGTAGTAACACGGTCATGGCTTAGGAAAGAACCCACCTCCGAGCTCGAGAGCAGTGACCATCTCGTGTTCCGGTATAAAATATGGATGTGGATGTGGATATGGATGAGGATGAGGATGAGGAAGAGAAATAGTGGCACCTGAATGTTGAGGAGGACGACATCCAGGATGCAACAGATATAAATATGGATGAAATTGAGGATGCGATAGATATCGAAGAAATAGTTAAAGAGTGACAAATGTCGGTTCCTTTAATCAATCGGGGAATGAAGCACCCGTGTACATAATTTATTGATAATATGCCAACGTCGTATGCAGACGACCCTTATTTTCGCATACCACCTAGAATTGATGAACAATTTGGTGTCGGTCAGCAGTTCAGTACAAAATCAGAGTTGAAATTGAAAATCATTGATTTTTATGCTCAACGGAATATATAATTGGAGGTAACAAATAACAACAAATCAAAATTAGTGATGAAATATAAAGATTCTAATTGTCCATGGAGGATATATGTCACACCCAATATAACAGGTATTTGGGAGATCAGAATAAATCTGCTCGAGCACTTTTGTTTTGACAGTGCTACTAGGGTGGACCACAGTCAGATGACTTCTAGAATGATAGTAGATATTGTTAAGAATCGGTTGAGAGAGAACTTAGAAATGACAGTTAAAGAAGCAAGGGGTTTGATTAAATAAAAGTTCCCCACAGTACAACCGAGTTATAATAAATTATGGAGAGGAAGGAAACTAACAATTACAGACCTTTTTTGTAGTTGAGAGAGGTCATACGATATGCTTTCGTCTCTACTAGCAGTCATATAAAATTTCACATATGGCACAAAATACATCATAGAGATGACGCCCTCAACAAAGTTCGGTGTTGAAATTTTTTATCGTGTTGCATGGACATTTGGTCAGTGCATTGCAGCATGGTCTTACTTACGCCAGTCTTAACTATCTATGCTGGATTTTTATCGGGTTGGTATGTCGATAAACTATTTATGGCATGTGGTTATGATGCGGAACAACTACTACCACTTATATTTTCTATTGTAGCAGGCGAGAAAAGTGTGGCAATGGTTGGTTCATGCAGTGGTTATGTAAAGAAGTTGTCGGTCCTGGTAAAATTATTGTTATCTCAGATCAATATCTAGGTATAAGAACAGTATTTGAGAGACCAGATTTTAAATGACAGGAATCAACAGGCGAGACTGTTCACCGTTATTTTACTCAACATATTACATAAAATGTGTATAAAGACTCTCATCTGAAAAGAATAAAGACTCTTTTCAAACAAGCTGCAAAACATAAAAAGTCATGGAGATGTGAGGATTATATAAAAAAAAATTAACCACATTAGACCGACATCCTAGAAGTTCATTAGAAAAGCAGAAATCATGCAAGAAAATCTCCCAACATAATAAGTGTCAAACAGAAGGACACGAAATAACAAAAACCGCAATAATCAACTCGCTGCAACTGAGGAAGTGTCAGTCGATGAATTTCATTACGAGGAGTTAACCCCAAATTAAGTGGCTGCATTGCATCAAGAAAGATGAGCACAATATTTAGACGATGATCTCAATCGGTGGAGAATAATGATAACTAACGGTTTAGAATCACTGAACAACGTGTTCAGGATCATTAGACAACTTTCGGTATGTGCTATCGTCGAGAATACATACACAAATGTGTTGAATGGTTCTATAAGCGTTGAGAAGTTACAGCGGCTTGGGAAGCCAAGGTCTGATGTTCTCCCAAAAAATCACCGAACTGATAAAACATCACGGTGATAAGGAGAGAACTTACGATGTCATACCACTGGATTGGGGTATCAATAACTATAATGTTTACAACAGAAATTGAGTTATCGAGACGGTAATATTCTATACTTATATAATTTTTATTTAACCTCAAAATTTAAGTAATAATTTATAATTTTTATTTAAAATAATAGGGACAAAGGGGTTAAATAAAATATGAGGTTGAATTAGCGATGACGAAAATTGATAATTATTGGTGTCAGAAACCGTAATTGACCGGCATCCCATGCGATAATTTATTTATCGTTTGTTTATTCAGAAGGCTGAATTACACTCAATACGTTATTCCATATTATACCATACAGTACTACATTAACACATGGTCTGATCATTGACGTAGTTATGGCAATAAACAAGATTGGCCAATGTACAACGGTCCGATCATTAGGCCAGATCCAGCAAAAATCAACAAGGGAAGAAGAAGGAAGATACGCATTATAATGGTTATGGATGAAATGAAGGCTCGTATCAATAGACTACCAACTCTAGGTTGAGCTCGTTCCAGCAGAACATGATTTAGATTAGCAACGTGTTTTATGTTTTATTGTTATATTTATCAGAACAATTGGATTTTAATTATTATTGTAATATTTCAATTTGTTTGACACTATTTTAGAACAATATATTAATTGTGCTTATATTTGACTTTATAAAACTTTATTTTAATTCTTATTGTAATATTTTAGAATAATCTACTGACCGTCGTGTTTTATTTTTAATATAACACACAAACGTAAAAAAAAAACTTGGGACCGAGTTTGAAACTCGGTCCAAGCTAGTTAGACTCAAAAACGGAGCACTCTTACTAGTTTTCTATTTTTTTTTCATTTACCAAAATATAAAAAAAAATCTGAACAACTACAGACGACACAAGCTGACTAAAGTATTATTAATTGTTTTTTTATGGGAGGTTAATTCCGGTGCCTACAATGGTACTAGATTTTTTTTGTTACACTTGTTTGTTTCACGTAAAGAAGAAAAAGAATAATAGACTGTACATAGTGAATATAAATAAAATTAAGACAACTTATAATGGTTGGGTGGCTCAGTCTCATATTTATGTAATGAAAAGAAGTTTCATAATTTTAATTGTTATTGCACGCCTCCAAAACAAAGTTGTACAGATGAAAAACGCACTAATCTTTTTTAGACAATTTTCCTTTATTAAAACGAGCCAGTGTACGCTATTACTCCTCTTGGGATGAAAGGATTTGCTTAATTTTCAACTTATTTAAATTGAAAAAAATGTCAAATATTTTACAACTATTTTGAACAAAAATTATATATATTTAGATTTTTCTGAAAAAAATTATCGTACTGTAAAGCATTTTTTGAATTTTTCTTAACCTGAGCCCAGAGTCTAGAGATAGTTCTTTACAAAGGCGAAAAATCTGATGAATTCATTTTAATTCAGATGATTCAGGGGAAAAAATAAATTAAGTTATTATGATCCGGATCGAAATAACAGCAGAAGCAAAGGTCCATTAAATTGCTAAACATCTTGCAGCAATTAATAATATCTTTTCTAAGAAGCTCACGCAAAGCAATTTGAATTTTCATTCTTTTCAACTTAGTATACCTCTCTTATCCAATTAACTACTAGTCTGATTTTAATTTGTTTAGAGATTTAGGTAAGTTGGTATATCATGGGATCGATATTACTTTAGAAGAAATGTAAAAGGAAGCTTTATGTTCTAACAATCCAAGCACAAGATTTTCCTTTTTTTTATAGATTATTATGACGCTTCTTGAAGGAACTTTACAGTTATTCGTCCATTAAAGTTTTCACCGCCGTGTCCATCTTAAGTAACTAATTTATTTTAACTATTTGTTATTCTCGTAAATATTTTAGTTCCTTAACATTGATTCCTTATGCTTGGATTCATAAAAAACGCGTGTATGATATTGTATATTTATAACGTTGAACTAGTTACGTGTAATCAAAATGTGTTTATATTTAACTAGGTTCTTTTTAATACTTAGTAATTAGTGTTTATATTTAACCATAATTCCTTAAGTCTTTTTGACACCACTAACTTGAATCGTTTAGATTTAGTACGCCTTTATGAAGATGCAATTCTCCTTTTCTCTGAGAAGCAAATGTAAAATTATCCTTTATTTCATTGCTCCCTATAAGACTTTGCTATGCTTCGCTTCAATAATTGAGATTGAGCCTAAAATTTTAGTTCTATTTTTTTATTTGAAAGTACAGTGGATTTTCTTTTATACTTGTAAATAAAGTACACATAGATAAGCGCCAACTTATGTGTCCATTACATATGCAAACTCACAAGTTGTAGAGTGTGTAGTATGTACATTAAAAAGGATAATAAATAAGATTATCCAAAAAACTGGAGATTAGAATGGCTCAAATGATCGCAATAATGTAGTTGTCGTACAAGAAGCATATTTAATTAAGAGGCTCCGGTCAATCATTTTATATTCGCCATCAACAAAAAGTAGTATAATAATAAAAAAAAATCACCATACTTGGCCCCCTCAGAGAACTAATACGCTATAGCAGCCCCAAACATAAGAAGGAAAGAAAGAAAAGAAACAATCAATCATATTTGTAAGCATTGAAATGTGATGTCATGAATTAAAGTGGTTTTAGAGGTAGGAGAAATGAGGCTATTACTTGAAAGGACCCTTGTCTCTTTCCTATAGACAATACATGGATATACAACCACCATCATATTTTAAGGACACAAGTAGCAAAAATTGGCTATAAGTCTGACTGGATAACCATGCAGACCGTATTGTTAAGAAATAAATTTCGAATAGGACATGATAAACTTATTCAGCTAACTGGTTTTAAATACTAGACCAAATCAATTGGAATTCAAATTTTGTTGGTTACTACTCGCTAATATGAAATAAAACAATGTTTCAATAATTGCTCGGAATAAGAACACAACACCCCAGTAAATTAGCATTAAGAAAATTTTAGCATTGTTGTAAGACCATGAATATTAAATTCTACACACAACACCCCAGTAAATCAGAATTCAAGTTTTCTAGGAACAAACTGCTCGAACAGCTAGAGACTTCGAAATACCAGTGCACGGATCATCCCCAAATTGCTCCTTGAACAGTGCTAAAGTGCAACTAGTTACATTCAAACAAGCCTACAAAAGAAAAAGGAAAGCAATCAATTAAATTGACAAATTAAGTTCCTGAAACTGAATTGAACTTTATACAATGGTGCAAAGTTGATCTCCCCAAAGATCCAAAGCCCCAATTTAATACAAGCATTCTTATTTTTGAAAACAAGAGATGCATCTCTTATTGTATTACACTGTAAACATATGAATGAATACCTTCTCTACTATTGAGAGAGAATTTCTAGAATGGCAGTTTCCTTGAATATATGACTGGCAGGTGCCACTAGGGTTTCCAAAACTTGCAAATGTTATAGAAGAAATAATACTTCCATCAGGACAAGATAACTGCAATTTGTTAGTTTCACTCATGGAATTGATGTTGCTTGCAGCGTGTAAATCTAAGTCGGTTGATGGATGGTCCTCTGATACAAAAGCACAGATACTTTTTGTTCGTCTTTTTGCAAAACTGATTTTTGTCGGATCACCCCCAGTTTCTTCAAAGATTACGAGTGTGTTTTTACCAGACGGATGAAACCATGATCTCGGTACATGATACCTGACAAAAGGAAAAGGAATAGCATCAAGTCAGCCAGTGTGCGTGTGTGTGTACTCATGATACAACTGCATGCTGGTCATATCATGCATGGCAATCTACAAGTTGCACACAAAAACCTACATCTGTGCACATTTTTCTACAAAATATAGAAGTATTGAAAAGACATTATACCATCTTTGGGTGGGTTCACCACAACCAGTACGACACTTGTCAGGGAAGAATTTGCCTCTGTAATTGCAAGTTGAGGTGCATTTGTCATTTGGAGAACTTGTTCTGGGCCAATATCTTCCAATCGGGTACCCATTCAACCAAGCTTGGCCTTTTCCCATGTGTTGCATGTCAAGCCCAATTGGGTCATCTCCCTTGGGTGTGTCAACTATTACCTGAAAAATACAAAAGAAAGAAACAGGGGGCAAATTGTTAGAAGATTTGAAAGTTGAACGAAGTACCTTATAATCAGACAAACTTTTAGGGCTATATTGCAAAATGCTTTGCTTCATAGACCATTTTGCCCATTGTGCAACAAATTGATTGTTACATTAAGCAGATTGAAAAAGGTAACCATTATTCCTGAAACAGAATGTTATGTTACCTTACCGGCACAGTTCTCAGTGATAGCTAAGGTGAGTCATGGCATCACACAAATTTTCAAAAATCATACAGAAACCATAGTCTCAAATAGTTGTCTCAATCATTTTTTTATTTAAAAATGAGGAAGGCACCAGCCCCTCCATCTTTTGAAGTTTAAATGGAAACTACTAAAAGACAATTAAAAACATAGACCTGTTGTACAGTCTACCTCATGTTATTTGTGTGCACACATAAAATTGCATCATTACAGCTACGTTCTAATGCACACATCAAGATGCTAATAAATTCTACAGATATCTGATAATTTCTGTGCATTACTTTTTCATACTCCTGAAATCATTCAAAAGGCCCAAAATACCAGTGAACATGCAGGAGAGTAATATGGATATATCTAAGAGCTCATTCACAATTCAAGTTTGGAGACTTTATGAATCACATGCTTTAGCTGAATGCCAATTTAACTTCCATAAAATGGCAGCACAACAAATGAAGATAATTGAACTTTTCTCTTCAAAAGTTGGAGTATTCAAAAAAAAAAATCACTTGTTGCTAACCTATTTACTCAAATTGAAAGATAAAATACCTCAAAATATACCCTAAACACCAATAAATCAGAGTCAGACCGTCAATTGTATGATTATATTAAAGATATGCACCACTGAACTTCTATTCACATTAGCTCTCAGCTTAGCTGTTCCATAAATTTGGTCCATATTCTGGCGCTTCCTAATCTTCTTGATAAGATGACTTAAGATGCATAAAACGCTACTTCAGAGGAAGGGCAAAAGAATAGATGAAAATTTACCTTGTACCATATCAGAGGTTGGTTAATTGGTGGTTGCAAACATGTTTTCCAGTTCAAATCACCATTCCCATATGGACTGAAAATAGAAAGATGCTCTCCTTCTAATCCAATCTGTCAAAAGATTGAAAAAAGAATCATAAATTTTGATATCAAATATCAAAGTGCAGAGTTGCTCAAATAGAAGAAGTTATAATAAAAACTAAGAAATAGAAATTAAGAATTAAGTATACCTTGTAGGCCCAGCTATTTGAAGATATGTCAAGGGTAGTATTTGTCAGACCAGAAATCTTTACACCAGAGGGACCTGCTCCAACCCATTCATAAAATGGCCCTGCATTCTTTATTTAATTTTATTGAACAAAGGAAAATTAGAAAACAGATTAGTTGCATCTAAACAACACTGGTAGCAGTGTGATTGTAAATTATTTGAAGTGACTTCATTAGTTTAGCTATGGATTTTTACAGAGTTGTGAACCAATCAACCTTTATAAAAAAAAAATTAAAGATTAATTGAAAATAGGTAAACATAAGTAGGTATTTCACGTAAATATTAATAAGTTAATTCATCAAGCAATAAAGATCATTTTAATCTAGAGCATTTGGAGCAAAAAATCCTAGATGTCAAAATATTAGGTTAGATCTAAGGTAGTTCCATCTGTCCTCAAGTAAATTTACCTGCTTATTCTTTCTTTATGTTACTTTTTCCTTGGAAAGAGGGTGATCTCTTTGCACCACTGGCTTCTATTGAAACCCACAAGTTCAGATATAATTTAGTGAAGTAATTTACCTGCAACCCCACAGTCATGCTTAGCAATGCAAGGTCATTTCTCCCAGGTTTTATGGTCATCGGCGTAGTAAGATTAAATTTTATGTCTCCCCCATTTCCGAATCCACTAGCTAAAATTAAAAGCATATAAGGAGATCAATGCAAGCAGTAAAAATTTCCCTAGATTGGACAGAAATTTCTGCAGAAGACATCTTTAATAATTGGTGAAAATTATTTAACAAAACTAAACGTACAAATGAAGAAGGAGCCACAACATGTAGCTACATCTCCACTGTGCTAGTGACCACAGTACCACATAGAAAGTAAAGAGGAAAAACCTTGAAATTTGCCGTTGACAAAAACATGTGCAGCATGGCCTTTGGATTCAATCTTGAGAACAGATTGACTTGAGATCTTTTCAGCTCCCTTGACATAAAAGCTGTTTTTCAAAAATAAAATAATAAGGAAAATAAATTAAAGATAATAATATGTGCAATTCAGTTTTCAAAATTACATGTCAGAAATCCTCAGTTCTAAGTTAAGGAGACTATAGTAAGGACCCTTCTCTTCAAGCATTTTTCTAGATATATGGAGCTAAATGTAGAATCACCCGAGCTTTAGAGCAAAGTTGGTTTGTTATGTTTGTTTGTTAGTTGTGTACCTTGTGGTGTACCAAAGATAGTCTGTAGAATCTTTGGTGGTATTGATATGATCAACTAATTCATTTTTCACAAAATCAGGTTTTCCCCAAACTCCAACCTTCTCATTGAAAATACTCCACCCTTCCGAGATTTGCAATTTTTCTTCAATCATTTCAACTTCAGAAGTCTGGGTTTTAACCTGCACAGAAATAAGTGTGTATGCTTAACAAAGCATATACTCCCATGTCATAAATTCCAAAAGAAATAGGATTAAATGGTACACATAGCATAAATACATAACTTTATAGAAATGCCATATGAAGCACGACAAATTAAATTTCCTTTCAGACGACCAAGGATCAAGTGGTTATTCTTTGATTTATATTCCGTGCTTATCTTCTTCCCTCTAGCCCTTCCCAAAGTACAATTTCATTGTTAATATAACACTAAGACAGAAGGCCTTAACCTCAAAGAGCAAAGTGTTGGACGTAAATAATTGGAAAGTTAATCTCATTTTCTTTTGATCTACAAGGCCAAACCCTCTCTGTGAGTTATGCAACTGTTAGCAGAGGTCTGCATGCCAACGCAAATATGTTCAAGGTGTTATTATGAAACAAGCTTGGTTGCTGTTTGTGCAAAATATAGGTTATGACTTATGAGGAGCTTGACAACAAAAAACTATGAAAATATCAAGAGAAAAGAGAACTCATAATAGCTGAGATTACCTTTGCTGTATTAAATGCGACAGTTTTGCAATCTGGCAAGATGCTAACTGACCAAGGTGGCAAACTATAAGACCTATTCTGAAAAACAATTAATTTATCCTTTTCTTCGTCCATATTTGCAAGAAATGCAACACATCCCCCAGAATGATCAGTATAGACATTTGCCTGACAAGTTAAAAACAAGAAGAAAATAATATGTCAAAAAAAAGGAGAACATAAAAAACAAAAAAGAGAGACAGATATCAAAGTTGTTACCTCTTGTAAAGAACCAAAAGTAAGAAGTCTAGAACTGCCAAAAAGAAGGGTGTTTTCACATTGTTTTATAGCTTTGTGAAGTTCCTTCAAATGCCCCCATTTTGGTTGTCTCACCAACCCTAGTTTCCCACCAAAATGATGCAAGAAGATAGCAAAGAAAAATATTTAATCAAAATGAGAAAGACACAATATTCCTTAAATTGAAAGAATATATATGTTTACCATATTCATCAATTGGTGCATCATAATCATAGCTCGTTGTAATGAAAGGTCCTCCAGCTGTTCGGCCAAAGTTTGTTCCACCATGATACTTCAAAAAAAAAACCACAAAAAGGAAAGAAATCACTATTAAAGAAGAGAGAAAACTTAAAAGAGTACATAATTTGAGTTCCAGGTATAATTTTTAAATAATAAGTTATATATATACCATGTAATAATTTTGAACAGTGCCACCTTTTTGGAAAAAGCGTGCAACAGAAAAGGCAATGTCCTCAGGAGGTCGATGTGGGTTTGTTGCCCCAAAAGTCTGAAACCTAGAAGCATTTAACTAGATAAATGTATCTAAATTTTACCATTTCTAAATAAAATGGAATGAATAAAATATTGTGGTTTACCATCCTGGCCAATTCTCTGTCCAAATTTTAGGCTTATTTGGAGCATTCGGTGTAAACTGGTCACAGTAAAATGAGTTGCAAGTATTTATCTGCAATGGTCCCAGAGTAAATAATGAGAATCCGGAAGTGATACCATAGTTTTATTTCTTCAAATTAAACTCAACATTTTAGAGTGATTTAAAACAGAAACATGCACAATTCACCAAAATATCTTAACAATATAGATTCTGGCAAAAATTTAAAAAAACTAAAGTTTCGAGCTTGAAACTCTTAGATTGTTCAAAACTTTATTTTTTAGGGAAAATTGGATAATTGCCACTCTAAGTTTGAGATTTTGCAAAATGCCCCTCCAAACTTGGTGTTTAGATAAATGCCACCGTAAACTCAAGTATCTTTTAATTTTGCCACTCTAATTTTATAAATGAATAATTCTAAAATAAAAAACCCACTATTTTTAATTAATGACTAATATACCCTCAATTAGTAACCTTTTTCCCTGATAATTTTTCTCCTTCCCTATTTGCTGGTCACTATTGGCAGTCTCCTCCTCCCAGATAATTTTTCTACCTTGGTCGCATCCAGGCTCTGCTGCTACTACTCTTGTCTGCCAGAGAGAAGGCCCAGCGGCTAGGCAAAGAAATGAATGGTCACCAGAAAAAAAGATTATTCCCAAATATCTATATTTTTTATTCAAATATGTATAACAATGGCAAAATTAAAAGATACTTGAGTTTACAATGGTATTTATCTGAACTCCAACTTTAGAGTGGCAGTTTGCAAAATCCCAAACTTTGTAGTGGAAATTACACAATTTTCCTTTTTTTTTAACAGTAAATTGACCTCGTATCTTCAGGTTGTTGATATGACATCATTAACCTGTTTTGCCTTGATTATAGGAAGGAAAAACGGCATAGTTATTTAAGTTGGGGGTAGTTCTTAATATTGGGCTTTTTCCGTCAGAACAACCTAATGGTGCAAAAAAAAGAAAATTTGTCATATACCTTGGAAATATTATTCCAATTGTCAACCCCACCAGAAAATTTTCCATAATTCTAAAAAAAATGTAATCTCGTCTCTGTAATTATATGACAGTAAGCATGAGAAAGAAGGAATAACTCAGAGTATGTTCTGAAGAAAATTCTGAAAAGTACACTAACGTTATTTCTATTTAGTATTTAATTAATACTTAAGGTACAACAACAACAAAGCCTTTAATCCCAAATAAATTGGGGTAGGCTAGAACTGAAACCCAATCATTAATACTTAAGGTAATTGTGACATTTTATTGTTTTGCAGGAGATGACGTAGTATATTTCTTGCGTGAAAATGCAACATTTCTCATGTTATCAAAAGAACCACTATCAATTCCAAAAAAAATGTAGGTGAAAACAAAAGGGAGAGCAAGTACCTAAATAAATAGGTAAATAAAGTTACATGTAGTTACCACATTATCAGGTGCATCATATTGTTGGCACATGATCCAGGGTACACCAATGTCCTGTGACAGTGCCATGCTGGCAGCCCACATGGCATAAGGTTTACCACCATCTCCGTAGACCTTTTCTATGTCTCCATATTCATTCTCTATCTGCAATTGGCAAAGTGGATAAAGTTCAGATCCATGGTCTCATTTATGATTATAAATAGACACACCCGGCGCCAGCAGGATTGATGTATAATTAATAATTTGAACAAATGAAATATGCATTGTACTTAAAAATATGAGAGAGAGAGAGAGAAAGAAAAGAGAGACCTGAGCTAAGATAATATGGCCACCTTGGGAAGCAAATAGTTTCTCTCGTTTCATCATATCCACTATATATTTTGTGAATCTCTCCATATGGTTCTGTAACAGATGACCAACATTAAACCAACACTAAAAGTGCACAAAAGTAATAAAAACAGAACTTCTCATTTTATAATGAAACCTTGAAAGGTTCGTCATTAGTTCGAAATGTGGTACCGGGCACATAATGTAGCCAAACCGGCACTCCTCTGCATTCCATAGAAAATTGTTGAGATAACAAAAACTAGCTACCAGTGTAAAATAAAGAGTATGTGAGAATATATTATTCAAAGCTCACCCATAATTCCACTCAGCAGCAACAAATGGGCCAATTCGAAGGATCATGTAAAGACCCGCATCTTTAACTATTTCACTAAATTTTACCAAATCAAAGCGGTCTTCAAAATAATACTGAAAAAAGCCATGCAACTTTCTTAAACATTTCACAATATAAGTTGGTAAATAGTCCTAATTGCAGATCATGCATGGTTATAAATGTAAAATCTATGTAATGAAAGGGCATACATTCAAATTTCATATCACTAAACTTTTCGGGCCAACAGAAAAACAAGGTTGAAACCAAAACAGGGTTAATACTGTTTATTCTTAGAACAGATAAACATAAACACCTGAAAATTGACATGTACAGATGTAACCTTATAAGTTATAAAGGTGCGATTTCACATATAAAGCCACATTTTCAAATTAGCGCAAAAGAAATGGAAATAATAATAGCAGAGAGAAACTGTAAATGGGACCCGCCTTGCCAGGAGAGGGCTCGTGCCCATTCCAGAAAACATAAGTCTCAATTGTATTTACACCTCCTTCCTTCGCCGCGGTCACTAGTCCAGGCCACATCTGCAATTTCTCCAAATACAATAAATGAAACTAGAATACAGCTATAACACGCTCACACTGTCAGTCTATAACACCTGCACACACGCAATGAAGGAAAAAGGGAAAGAGGAACAAAGAAAATGTACAGCGGGGACGCTGCGGGGGTAGTGAATGGAGGCAGATATGATGATACGGCGGCTGCCTGAGATGAAGAGCGAGCGGTCATCATAGGTCACATTGCTGGAGATGGATAGGGATGGAAAGAAAAGGGAAAATAGGAAGAAAAGAGGTAATGAGAGAATGTATATGGAACTTCTAGTGCTACTGATTCGCTTCGCCATCGGTGTACACTCGATAGCATCAAAATGGGGATGAACAGGTTAACGGTCGGAGCCCGGTGAAGCTTCTCAATGGAGAGAGAGAGAGATAGAGGGCTTTGGCGGAGACGCTTGTCAGTGATCAGTAGGCTTTAGGCGTGTATGTAGCCGTGGCTTTTCGACTGCTTGTGGAACACTGTTGTCTGGAGTACGACGAATATTTAATGCTTGGACCAGACTGGCTGAATCAACACCGGTGGGAATAAAAATAAAATAGTGAGATTAGGATAGCACACAAAAATTGATCAATTTTATTCTTCAATCCTTCCGATTTATAAATTCGTGATGCAAAAAATTTTTTTTTTTAATTTGACGATGATAATTCCCCCCTTAAAATTTCCACTTAAAAATACTCCTTAATTGCCCTTTTTCTGTATCAATTTCGTGCTATTAGAAGTCTTTTTCACTATGTCCGCGCTCCCCAGCGTGAAGCGCTCTCAGATCTAAAAATTATTTTTATACTAAATATTAGTAGTGACTGTATTCATTTAAAAAGTGTTAATGCTAAATATTAGCAATGATTATACTAAATTGAAAAATATTTATTTGAAATGAGACATGTATTCTGAAATCTCATTTTTTTTGTTGTATCCTTTTGGCATACAAAAGTGTTTACACCAAGTTGATAAGGAATTATAATAAGTAATGAACTTATTATATCATATACAAAAAGATTAAAATATCTAGTCATATTATTAGTTCAACCTTTGATTGCAATCATTAAATACATTTTTTTACATACAAAAGTGTTTATACCTACTTAAAAATTATATATATATATATATATTACTCATCAAAATATCTAATAATACATGTAAAATATGATTTTTGTTTTAGTTATTCATCTAATGAACATTATGTATATTGGTTTTTCTGAAAAAAGTGATTATTTATACCTATTACAAAATGCTTCAACTAAATATAATGTACATTTACATCATTTATAGGATTAATAAAAATAAAAACTATAAATTTAAAATATTCATATTCAAAAAATGTTTATATCTAATATAAAATTATTTCAATAAAATGTAAAAAATATTTATATCATTTACAGAACTAAAATAATAACATAAATATCACGGTTATATAAAATGAGGGGCGATGCAAAAACGAAACAAAAGTAAAAGTGGGAGAAATGTGATTTATAGATGGAGACAAGACATAAAAATAAAGGTGAAGGGGTAAAGACGGAGAAAGATGAGGGTGGATAAGGGGGCAAAGGTTTACGAGGTGGAGGTGGGGAGAGATGTAGATGAAGGAAATTTGAAAGAGGAGAAGAAAATAAAATATATGAAGATTATTTTGAGAAAATAAAAATCTTAAAAATATAGATTAAGAGGGATAGATAATAAAAATGTACAAGTGTAGATTTATCATTATTTTAAATAGTATAAACCGTTATTATAATATTATATTAAACTTGTTATTGTGTTATCGAAACTTAAATCGATTTATATGTACGATATTCTGCATACATTTTTATAACATTCATGCACATTGCGCATTGATATTGTTAAAAGAAATTGATTCTTACTCTATTAATACTTTATCATATATAACTACATAATTAGTGTTCTGTGGCTGAGATATAATTTTCGAAATAAATAGTTCAAGTAAAGTTTTCGGGAAAAAATGCATTTTAAGTATAATGAAACATAGTAGGCGGGTTGAGTAACTAATATAATAATTCTTTCAAAAACAGCATCGTCAATTGTTTCCACTAAAACAAAAACAATATTATACAAAAAATCAAAAACTAAGATATTCATAATTGATTTTTCTTACAGCCTAGACTATGGTATTAAAGTATCAACGGTACCATACTATTTAGCCAATTATTATGATTCATGAAAAAATAGTCAAAAAATAAATATCAATGCGATTACTGAAGTTTGCTTTTCATCTCTATTAAACATAGTATTTGTTCTATACTATCGCTGTATGAAAAATATATCTGTCTCCAACTAGATAAATTTACACTTGGCGTTATTGCTCTCTACAATATTAGGTTGAGATCTTCAAGCATCTATTTTTTTATTTCTATTTTCACCTCTTTATTCCATAAATATAATAAAAATTTTAAATTAACAAATATTTAGGAAAAAAAAGTATTTTGGAGAAAGAAAAGCTGGAGGGATGTGGACCGTCTTAAAAAATACATATGTTCTTTCATTCAACTATAAGCCTTGTGCATGCGATCGCTTACCTTGTTCTGCCGCAGAAATGCAGCATCATGTCTTGGCAAATCAGGTAGCAGGGTGATTTTAGGCCAGACTTTGAATTTATTAATATTTAATACAATTACCATGACGATTTCCTTAACGAGTTATTGTAAATATATTATGCTCGACAGCTCGAGGATGGTATATTCCTTAAAATAAAGATAGAATGGCTTACTTCTGTGTAAAAAATGAGCTGTAAAACAATATAATTGATGTACATCAGTTAAATACTCTTTCATTTTTCAAATTGTAAACAGTAACCAAGGCCCATTAATGAACCAGAAATAGTCGGTAAAAGATAATGTTTTCTTTGTTTAAAAATAGATAATCATATTACACTTTTCTAGTTTTATCCCTACAATTGAAAAATAAATTTATTATCACATCAATAATTTAATAATTTACTTCACATTACTTCAAAGATACCTTCGAAAATAGTTACATATAATTACTAAATTTTTTTATAATTATAACAATTACCCAAGCTTTTAAACAAAACATAAAGTTTTAACCGTTTTAACGGTTTTGATAGACTCTGGCGTTATGTTTTTGAGAAAAAACAGATTTAACGGGTTTTTTGTGATTTAACTGTTTTATCTCACGTTAAACCAGTTATTTTTTTTAAATGCATTTAACGACTGTAATTTTTTTGTTTTAAATCTTAATAGTTTGTGACTTTAAAACTTTATTTCCTTTTTATTTTTTGCATGTAAATTAAGACCCTAATAAAAATAAAAAGTAAATGCATCATCTAATAGTTTAATATAATTTAAGATTTTTAACTTTTAAGTACTTAATTAATATTATAATTATTATTTTTACTTAATTTTGTTAATTATTAAATACTAATGATATGATAATGTATTTTTTGGCCTTTTTAAATATCAATTAATAGGTAAAAATGATTGACCATTTTTTAATTTAGCAGCCGTGTAAAACCGTTAAAATCGTTAACCATTAACTGGTCACCTCACCATTAAGAGCTATTAAACGTTTTTTAAAAACTTACAATTACCACTTGCAAAACAAAAGTAAAAGTCTATATAATACTTGCGAATTGATAATTATTAAATTAACGAATCTTCTACATCTTAACAAATGAATTATAAATGTCATTACGCCAACATTTTCATTTACAATTTTATGCTTTCAGTTTAGACTTCTAACGACGATTATGATTCCATATTTCCATGTATCGAAGACAAAAATTAAGTAAGTTAGAGCATCTCCAATGCTAAATTGATTTTTGAGTTGTTATTGTTGTCACGTAATTAGAAATATTCAATTGAAAAAATACTCCATCGTTAAATTTATTTTGGAAATTTTAATTAGCGTTCTATTGGCTCCACTCAATGAAAAAAAATTAATAAATTGAAATTTTTGTTCTCCAACATAAATTAAATGAGTTTCTAAATAACGTGGCGTTTAAAATTAAGTTTTTAATTTAGCAACTCTTCTTTAGAGTTTCTAAATTAAAAATCCTTATCATATCCAAAAATTAAAATGATAATTGCCATATAGGATTTAGCAACTCCTTATATTCTCTTATTGGAATTGGAGATGCTCTTAGCAACTCATACTTTTCGAGCAAGGACATTGGCCGTCGTCGTGTTGTGTGTTCCAGACCAGGGGCGGGATCAGCACCGAAAAATGGATATCAGGATTTCAGGATACGAGATCTGTTTTTGGCGCGACATGCTCAGATGGTGTGGTGCATGCCATGTGATTCGTTTGGACATATTGATAAACCAAGGCATGGAGACATACCATGGCATTTATCACGAACCATGACTGTGTTATCTGCTGCCTTTCACCCTTCTCTCAGAGGCACATACAAACCGGGTCTGCCATCGATGATGGATGAGGATCTGAAGATCTGCAATTGTGTAACTGATCAGGAGAGTAGGCTCTACAAATTCATGAGATAAGATAGGTCCCACGTTTATGTGAAGTTCGACCGCCCATGCTTGAAGCGCCTGGCATTCTCGCCCTTGTTCTGTTCGACGAAATGCCTCAAAGAGGTACAAGGAAAAAGGGAAATTGGCATTGACTTTTGGCACCGACACGGTGCGTTCTCTCGGTTCCCTGTTTTTATATGACAGATACATGAGTACCGGTCAAGGCCAGTCGAACCTGGTTTGTTGGTGTGATATAAAATGCAGTGTAGAAAATTTAGTCCAAAATAAAACGAAAAGAAAATTAGTTCAAGAAATGATAGACAGGACAACTGTTTATAAATAGAAACTTGCATAGGCTGCTTTCACTGCTTCTAACAATGAAATTTCTTAAGCAATACAACTCTCTCACTCTCTAACTGACTGCGCTCAGCGTTCTCTCTGCTTATTCGTATTTATTTGAATCATCATCTCTCTGGCGACTGGCGCTATCTCACCTCACCTCTCTGCTCTCTCGCTCTTGGCCCTAGCGCGTTTTTTTTCCAATAAGCAGCTCCTGTGGGTCAAGAGATCTCTGACGCCTACCAGTAAGCGGCTCCTGACTTCTGTGCTATCTCCACTCTCTGGCTCAAGGAAGAAGTCCAAACTCCAAAGGGGCAAAGGGCAAAGGGTTCGGCCATATGGTTAATTAGTTATTTACTATTTTGCTTGTGCAATTAGTTTATATGCAATTAGTTTGTTTATAATCTTTAACTTTACTGATTTCTAATTGGTAAATCTCAAAAATGACAAACATATAAATGGAAATTAAAGACCAGAGAGAAATTATGAGTTAATTTAGGAATTACGCCTTTTGAGTCCATGGTATTGACTGGAGTAATGGTACCATTGATGCAGCTATTTTTGCAAATCAGAGTTATGATTTTTTGTATTATTTTGACTATACTGTTTTGTTACAAAAAGTGCATCTACCTTCGAAAAATCCCGATAGCCAATCAACCTATTATTAAATGAGCAACAGTTACATAAATAACAAATAAGCGATAAAATCCCAATATGTTGGCTTAGTAATAAATGCCAGCATCATTATCTAGTCTCAAATTCTCAATTCACTTATAATTCCACCACTGAACATTCTAAAGACCTCAATTCACAATAAATTAGTATGCCTGCTTCAACATGAACAGGAAGCTTAGGTAGCACTACTTGCACATGCTTCCTCCATTACTTGATATTAGCAGCATTTATCTGAAATTACAATTTTTAGTTCAAAAAAATAGAAGGTTAAATAATATTTTTCTTTGTTTTTTTTCATTGACTTGATTATTTATTATTTTGAGTTTTATTTTTTATTATTTTCAATATATTAAAGGGTATTTTTTTAATTTTTATTTTTTTAATTTTTTATTTAGTATCCGATTAATTAATAATTTGAACCTGACAAGTATCACAATCTAATTACTTAGCCCCGATCAAAATCCTACATCAGTCCCTGTATGCAATGGGACTTGGCAAAATTATAGTTAGGAAAGGTAAAGGGTGCTAAACACATTGCGCATTCTTAAACTTTATGCACACTGTGTTTAATGTTCTTAAAGGCATCTGATACCTGGTATTTTTTAGAGCATATGTAATGATCAAATAGATGTCCACATAAGTTGATTTGTGCATACAGATTTTGAGAAGGCTGTCCATTCAGTGCTTTCAAGGAGACCAAATATCGGCCGATATTTTCTCGGTTGACCCAGGCCTCTCCTTCCCCATACTAGTCTTGTGCAGCTGGGTCACTGCCAGCTGGCAGGTATAAGATGTTTTCCTTAAATTATTGCATATATTTATTCGTCCTAATTGTATGTTTTAATGAAAATTCTTAATAAGTATTAATTTTGATGCAGATTGTTTATATGTATGATCATGGGCGGATGCAGGATTTTAGTCGGGGGGTAAATATCGGATTGTAATAGGTTATCGGGTTTAAATCTATTAACTAATCGGGTACTAAATAAAATAATAATAATTTAATATATATTTTTACCTAATAAAAAATTTATTAGAATAATAACATTTTATATATTAAAAATAACAATAAAATAAAGCTCAAAGTAATAGATAATCAAGTTGATGAAGAAAATTTTCGTCTATAAAATTTTATATTTTGATATCTTTGCATAATTATTTCATTATACATGATATTAAATATTTTTTTCTTAATAAAATTAATCAGGCAATTCAGGGGGGGGGGCAAAAAAAATTTCCGGGGGGGGGGGCAAACTACCGAAAGTATTACCGAAAAACATCGTTTTTCAAAATCCAGGGGGGCCGCCGCCCCCCCTCCCCCCGGCCAAGTGTGCATCCGCCCTTGTGTATGATAAATATTCAACTTGCCAAGACGTAATAGTTACATAGTTGGCATGCATGCATGCGCAATAGCTGCATCTCATCGATCACTACATGACATATATACCTACTGAACATCGGGACCAAGCTTAAAGATGAGAGATGCTTCAATAAGATGGCAAAATCCGATCCAATCTGAGAAATTCGCTCGATTCGTTCGGGCCTAATATGATTTAAAAATTAAAATAATTCATCACTGGATGATTCGATACCCGACACGACATGACCTGATACGACTCTAAACCTAAAATGACCGACATTAGGTGACCCGATACCCGACCTGGCCTGACTTGATACGACCCGAAACCCGAAATGACCCGAAACTAGATGACTCGATACCCAACCCGATCTGACCTAATACGACTCAAATATGAAATAACCCGACACTAGATTACCTGATGCTCGACTTGATATGATCCGAAACTCAAAATGGTCCGACCCGACTTGATTCGAGCATCAACAAAAGCTTACCATCAAGATATTTTTCCTTATCCTTACTGATGTTAATTTGTGATACTTATTTTGCTTATTGATATGACTACTAGAAAAAATTGCATCAGCATGCATAGCTAATGTTATTAGTGCTCAAATATTAAGAAAACACGCTGATAAGGAGTGGTGGGCCCCTTAGTTAATTCATCGATCAGTTGCGAACAATTCATGACCATCTGATTATGTATTTTTAAAATTGATCAACATCGTCCCAAGCTTTGAAGTTGATGAAATTTATCTAGCGTATAGTCGACATGATTATTTAGAATGTGAGCGGAACGGATCATCGATGATGTGTCTAGGGTTTTTGTTGTATCATATGTTATCTCGTGTTTGTAGTTGATTACGTAACATGATAACTCATTAGATGTTCAAATGAAGAACAATACTATTTTTTGAAAAAATAAAGATCCATTTTGTTGAATTTGTTCTCCCTTGAAAAATATTATTACTGTCAAATTTTCATACAAATCTGAGCTATTAAGATTCTTCATCCATAAAATTAAAAATAACTTCAATGTATAGCCCCTATTTTTTCACACCTAATTGAAGATGCAACTTACTTCAAGGAAACTATTTTTTTTATATGTAAGATATTTATTACATCATGATTGTACTACAAAAAAATCCAAAAATTCATGTATATATAACATTCCATCAATTCATTTGAAAATTAACGGTTATAGATTGTTTGTTTGAATATGTTCACGATACGACATCAAAATTACTTTAATTATGTATATTATATGACATTTATTATTAAAGTTGTCTTATATTTTATTATTTTAAATTTGTGAGTTTCACAATCCCGATATCCTAATTTATGGGTTTCACCCTCTTTGATTTGGAACGATCCCCCTCGACGGCCACATCGGTATCGACAAATTGGGTCAGACCTCGACTGTGATTGAACCAGGTCGGAAGGGCCTTCGGCATCTAGAATAATCGAAGGATCTCGTGGGCGGGAGGCGCTGAGGATTTTCTTCCATAGAAATTGTATGAACCCTCTTCACCCCTTCAGCGGGAGGATCAATGGCAACTCGCTCTCTCCTTTTTCTCTTTCTCCTCCTTCTTTTTCTTCTTTTTTTTCTCAGCCAGCTGGGCAGCTATCTGAGCGACCACCTTTTTTGAGTCGATTCACCAAAAATCTGACAGAATAAGGCCTTTAGGGTCCATACCGCAAAAAAAGATAAGGGAAAAAGGTCAGATAAAAAGAAATTTTAAAAGTTCTTTCGAAAAACACAACCATGACTTTTGGAGGGGAACCCTAGAGGTAAGTAAGAAAAACTATTAAAGTTTCTCTGAATTCGTCAGACGATAGTCCTCTCCTCTTGTGCTAACTCTTACCGATCGAACAGATTCACTATCAAGTTCCATACTTCGGGAACCCAATTACTGCTTCTCCAAGAGGAATCTAGCCTCGAAGGGGAGAGAAAAAAGAAACTCTGGTTCCAATGATCAATCTTATTGATACTGGCAAAGGGGTTGACTACCTCTTCCAAGTGGTAATCCGTGATTTGGACTCTATGAATTGGTAAAAATGGATAAATGGTAGACAAAGAAGGCTGCTAATAGGGTGCGACAAGAAAATGACCTCGATAATCCTCAGATGGTTGCTCATACGTATTCAACGAGCACCAAACAACCATAGTGACCTGACTGGGCGCTATCTTTAAGGTCGTCAACACTTTCAGAATAAAGGAGGAAAAAGGCAGCCGAACCCCACACTTGGCCACACCCCAGTAAAAATAGACCTCATGCTTCGAATTATGAGCTCACTCAATGAGCCGAGGGTATGACAAGCCGCCTATCAACTCCAAGCCCCTCTCCTAACTCCTTGCTCTTCTTCTCATTAACATACTTGAGATCAAACTCAATGACCTTGACATCATCCAGCAATACCTCAAAAACCTAAGGTTCGACTTCTTTGGGGAATATAATATATACTAATAAGTAATAACTAACTTTTTTTTTGTCGGAATCGAAAGATTGTCAAAATCCTGAAACTTTAAGACGAATTAACGACAAATAATATAATGAATGCTAAATTGACAATAATAACTAAATAACACTAATATAAATATTTTTAATTTTTTTCTGGATAATGTAACAAAATTACTATAATAATATAATTAGAGAATTGCTAATATCAAACGATTAACAAATTAACGAGAGAGAGTTTGGTTTGGAGAATTGAGAAGAGAGATAGAGTGAAGTTGTTTGTGTGAGGATATGAGATGAAATTGGGTGATATTTATAGGAAAAAAATTGAATTATGATTTTTTATTTTTTTTCGATTTTTTTTAATTTTTTTGAATTTTTTTGAATAACAGCGGGTTTAACGGGTCGGTCGGGTCGGACGGGTTTGATTCCGGTTTTTCCGGATTCCGGGTCGGGGGGCGGGTCGGGCACGGGTTATCCCGGGTTTGGCGGGTCGGGTCGGGTCGGGTCTAAAACGGGTCGGGTCTAGCACGAGTTTTTTTCAAATTTTTTTGCCCGCGCCCGTGCTAGACCCGCCGGTTCTAACGGGTCACGGGTCCGACGGGTTTGAGCATGGGTCGGGTCGGGGCGGGTCGCGGCCACGGGTCGGACGGGTCGGATCTGACCTGGTCGGGTTTTTTTTAATACTCTAGCCGAAGCCATGTTAGCATAGTGAAAAATTGATCATGTATTGTACACACCCTGACATGAGAACGTGTATGCAACCCAGCAATTAATAACATTTATAATATATACCACCACCAAGGGCATGAGAATATCCTTGGTTACCTCACCTCCCCATTTATCAACACCTGCTATCTGTTCACAATTCCATGTGTTATGGGAGAAACAAGGTCATTTTGGTATTTCACTGGAAACCGTTGAAGAAGAAAGTATAGTTGATATCCCTACTGCTTTATGTAGGTACCTTGTAGATATTTTACATGTTGCTGCAGTATAGGGATAGTTATGTGCTTTTGTGGGCAATTGTGAAATTAATTCATTGGTTAATTTGTTCTGTTGCTTGTTCTATATGGTTTGTAACCATCTAATTATGCATTATTGTGTTTCTCTAATCTTTATTTTAACCCTCATGTTGCAGTACTACAACCCAAGAAATACCATAATGTTTGATGACTTGAAGAGAAATTTCGTGATGAACCCACAAAATGGGCTGACCATTAGGCCTTTTAGGCGGGCCCACATGAATAGAGGCAGTGATAGGGAGCTGGTCCTTTTAACACAGTATTTGATGGCAATAGCAGAGTTATCTGATTTAAGCCAATTGGATCATAGCAGATGGGAATCATTCACTGAAGTTGGCCCTAAAAGGCGTAGACATAACTGAAAAAACATTAGTTTGTAAGTACTTCTTTGTTAGTGCTTAGTTATGGTATAAGTATAATTTGTCTAAAAGAATTTTTAATTTGATTGGCTTCAATTTTTAATTGGAGAAATTTCTGTGGTAATAATTTTAAGATAGTGATTTTTTCTTCTCGTGGATTCAAAACTGGCTAAAAGTTTTTTTTTTTTTGAAATAAAAAGCACCCCAATAAAGGCGCCAGCTTCTATTTCTTTGCTAAAGCAAAAAAGTCATTACAAAGTTTAGGTTTATAAGCGATAAAACATAAGCTAAATGAGTAATCAAAACACTAAAGAGCGACAAGAGTTAATACTGCTAAAGGAAGTTTTAAAAGGAGCAAATCCTCTTCATCACTAGGAAAGGATGAAGAGCGTGCACCTCATGGGCCATGGCTGTTGATCACCACTGGGATTAGCTCGTGGACCAGTAGCAGCAGTCGTCTGACTCTGCTTCCAATTCCACAACCAGCTTGTGGATAGAAAATAATTAGGATCGCTGATGTTCTGGACAAATGCTCCATTCTTCTTTGATGTTATTTTTTATTATCATCCTGAAAACTATATTTTAAGAATTATCCTTTGATTTAGTTACCAAAGATAATGTTGTTTTTTTATGCGGGAGATTGAATGTTTGAAATTCAAATGAAATAGCTTTTCATGGAGATTTTTGAAATTTGATAGTTTAACTCTCATCTTTTCTGTAAAGAAAAACTTTTTTTTATAGGAAAACTACTTTTGCTTCAATGATGCTTGTTAACATGGACAGTTTTGTTTTGCGCGAACTCCGCTATAAAAAGAGTTTGAAGATGCTGAACTATCTACGTTATAATAATGAAAATAATAATATAATTCCTCAGAATAATAAAAAAAATATAACTATTCGCAAGATCTTATGACTTATGAGAGAGAAGCAATTAGACAGCAAGAGCCAACTAACATCCAGCCCCAACAGAGCTCCGAATTCTGTTTAAGAGCACGTACAAGTATTTAAAACTTGAAGATGACCATGTTAGTAAATAGTACTCACCTTTATAACTGAATGTAATTATGTAACCACAACAGTCATAACTCTTTCAATAAAAGATTAAAATAGGGATGACTTAGCACAAAAAAAAACAATTATAGCTTAGCCCCATGTCCATGTGCACAATCAATCTTCGTTTATGAGCGTATACACAGATTTTTTTATTATAATTATTCAAATAATCCTAATTTTAATAATAATAGTGATAAAATTAAAATTTTAAGAATACGAATGACAGCGGGCCATTGTCAGTGGTGTGTTGCAAAAACGCCACTTACAGTGGCATCTTTCCTTTTTTTTTTTAATTTTCAGTTTTTTTCTTAAAAAAAAACTGAAAGACGCCAGTGGGAGTGGCGAATTCCCACTGGCGTCAAGACCAACACAAACTCTAAATTTTAAAAAAAATGAAAGACGTCACTAAGAGTGACGTATTTGCACAAACGCGTCACTTTTAGTGAAGCCTTTGCACAAATGTGTCACTCCCAGTGGCGTTGTATAAACGCGTCAGAGGCGCGCTGCCATTCGTATTCTTAAAATTTTAATTTTATCACTCTTATTATTAAAATTAAGATTATTTAAATAATTATTATAAAAAAAAACTGGCGTATACACTACAAAAGTGAACACGGCGAGAGAGTTTAATTGGCATGGAAGCAGGATTGATTGGTGGGTGCTAAGAAACCATATATAAAAATGCTCTTAAGAATTAAGAATTAAGAACGCGAGCTAAATCAGTCTATTAATATTATGAAGGAATCAATATTGGGAGGGTTAAGAAATTAAGAAGTCAAAGAAAGCTTAATGAAACTAATACGGGTTGCACAAGCCTTTCCTGAAATCAAAAGACAATGTACTGCAATTACAAGTGTTGTGTGTGATGTAGGAGGAACCCAATATTAAAGAATTGGGAAAATGTCATAAGGATTGTAATCCTCTTCCGAGTGAGAAAAAAAGTTTCAGTCCATTTAATGTCCTCAAACAAGATATAAAACTTTTATCTCAAAGAAAAGATATAAAACTATGTAAATAAACATATTAAGATGTGCTTTACAGAAACATAAAAAAATACTTTCAATGTTCTTATTGAAACAATTTTAATAAGAAATTTATAATATCTATATAATGACTTATCTTCATTAATTTTACCTATTTCTATTTGTTTTGTTGATTTTAATTATACGGAAGATACATTAACTCAGCCTGATTAAAATAGTAAAATGACTTAAAGTGTAAATTGCAAACCTTCATTATTTCACCACAAAGTTGCTGGATCTAACGAAATAATCTCATACAAAAATCTTTTCATGCATTGGAACTTTTCTAGTGCGAAAAAAAATGAAGACCCATAAGGCCATAACAGAGAAGCCTCTCAGCACTGGAGAAAATGCATACTAGAGACTAGAGAGGCTCACCTATACGTATTGAATGCTGAATGCGTACGGTTTGAATATCTCTACTATATTATATATTATAAATAATAATGTATGTATTAAAAACGTTCAGTAGTTCGTATATATATAGATATTTTAGTTCCTGTCATTTTTGGGGTAGTTACACCGTGCTTCAAAGAATTTAATGTGTGCCTAGTCAATGGACCCAACCACAGTAACAGTATCACTTAGCGATGCCCTATGGACAATGGACATCCTACTTCAACTTCTAAATTGAGAAGAAAATGCAAAACTGGACAGATTCCATAAAATTAGTAATCTGTGCCTGGTCATTATAAGGTGCATTTACATCAATAAAAAATAGTGCGCGGATTTTCTACATCTAAAAAACTTTGAATAAAATTTTATGTTGTATTTCTTATTTTTTAATTCAAAATTTTATATTTTTTTTAGGGGTAAAAAATACACTAACATCATGATTTTCACTAATAATGATTTTTTACGTCTAAAAAAATAGAAAATTTTCAAAAAATATAAAATTTAGTTTCAAATATATTAATATGGAAACTTTGAAAGGTTGAATCAGCATTTTGAATTCAAAAATGAGAGATATGACGTGAAGTACACCATAACATAACTCTGCACAGGTTAATGCTATTTGAATTAGTGTATAAAGTAATTTAAAAGGCATTAATTTAAATAGCGTTGAAATGTTATTTTGTGCTATTCACAATAATGTAACTTTTTTTCAATTATTTAAAAAATATTAAGTCGACAAAATAACAAAATCTAATATTATTTCAAACAAAAAAACATTATTTCTTTTTAAAAAGAAAAATATTTTTTTAACTATATCTAAATAAAATAATATAACCATTTCCGAATTAATTTTACTATCATGCAATCAAACATTTATACAGAGAAATAAGCAGCAATTTGATGAAAACAAGTTTGTGCTGAACAGAACTTGTATATTCCTCTAATTTACTTTGTAACAAGGTTACAACTAATAAGGGATGAGGAATAAAAGACTTTAACTTGGTATCTGAGTAGACATCGTCCTCAATAGTCGGACTAGGCTTCTCAAGGGCCGGGTCTAACGGGCATTTAAGAAGCCGGATTTAATAAAGGTTTTTAGAGGACCGGATTCAAAAGGCTTGATTTTTAAGAGGTAAATCTGACCTCTGAGAAGTCTAGCCCTTACCAAACCCTTCGGGCTCTAAGAGCCGGATGAGGGCAGGGTAAATGTGGACGGATAAGGGTCTGGATATATATTTTTTTTTGCTGATTAAGTATTTTTTGTATTAATTTGTATTTATATAAATATATTAAATTATATTTTTTCTGTTTTGACATTTTATTTTAATTTTTTCTATTTTTTTAGATTTTTTAAGTATAATTAATATACAATATAAAATATTAAAGAAAATTTTTGAGAAGAGCCGGATAAAAACCGAGTAAAGATTTGATTTTTAAAAATTTAGCCTTATCTTTGAGAACCTCAACTTTTATCATTAAAAATGACTGAATCGGACTTATAAATATCGAATAAGAATTGAGTTTTTTAAAGGATCGATCAGATCAGCTTTAAGGATCCAGCTTTTATGAACTATGACTATATGTAAGAGAGACAACGTGTTAAAGGCTGTCGTCTGCTAGTGCATGGTCATTCGTACCACGTTGTGTACCTTTATTTCTTATCAGTTCATTTAATCCACCAACTAAAGCTCTATTTATTAAGAAAAATGCACCAGATACCCCAAGATTGCGCCAGCAAGAGCCAACAGATGTGTTTCATTTTGTGCATGGAAAAAATATTTTAATGAGAAATTATTCTTGTACACTGCACACAAATTTTGTACAAAGTATTAAGTATAAATATTTGTAAAAATATATATTTCGGAGCTATCTTCTTGATTTTTTTTATATTTAACACGGTGTGTAAATAAGGATGCAATTTCCCATGTTGTTTAATTGTCGTGGTTTTTATCTTAGAAAAAAATAATTCCATTTTCATCTTAAAAATAACATAATAAAACTCGAGCTCACTTTTTCGTCTTGAATTTCACAAAGACATAGTGAAAATTACAAAAGATAGTCATAATTTAGCAAAAAGATTGAGTGCACCGAAAAATTAAATGTCTAACTTAGAAAAAAAATATATAAGAACTTTACAACGTTACAACTATGTTACATATCAAGAATCAAATTTGCAATATATATCTTCACACGAATACAACCTATTTTTTATTGTTCACATTGTATCTCTCATTTTTAAATACAAATACTGATACAATGATTCCACGTGGTTTTGTTATAATATTTTGCAAACTAATAATTGAACTTAAATACACAAAAGAGAAACCTGCAAACGCACAAACTAGTATGTAGGGTTGTAAGAAAAGTTCGTAATTCGCAATTCGTTCGGTATTTGATTTGATTTTAGTTCGAGTTCGATTCGTTTGATTCGAGTTCGGTTCGATAATCTTTTTAATGAACTAGTACGAGTTCGATTCGTAATAGTTTGATATGTAGTCATTTACATATATTTTTAACTATTCGATCAATAATATATCAATAACATAATTATTTTATTATAAAATTAACAAAATATTATTAAATTAATAAGTATTAGTTAATTTTTTAAAAATAAATATAAAAATTAGAATAATTGAGTTCGTTTAGAGTTTGATTTAGTTCGAGTTCGATTTAGTTCAAGTTTGATTTAGTTCGAAATAATTTCAAATCAAACTCAAACACCAATAAGTTCAATCGAATTCGATTGGTTTGCGTCCCTACTACTATGTAGTAAAAAAAGTGTCAAACTCATAAAGACAGTTTGAAAATATCAATTTTAATAATTTTCTTAAGCTAGAATTTGAAGTTTGAAAATATCAATTTATAATAATTTTTAAATTAAGCTAGAATTTTTTAAAAATAAATATAAAAATTAGAATAATTGAGTTCGTTTAAATTTAGTTCGAGTTGATTTAGTTTGATTTTGGTTTGCGTCCCTACTACTATGTAGTAAAAAAAGTGTCAAACTCATAAAGACAGTTTGAAAATATCAATTTTAATAATTTTCTTAAGCTAGAATTTGAAGTTTGATTTAAACTGAAGAAAAAATTGGACTGAAGAGTTTTAGCAAGATAAAAAAAAATCTAGGTTTTTAACATTACCATCAATTAGCGTATTAATCTTACTTTATTTATATATTTATTCTTAATTATGTGAGGATTATCATCTAATTTAATATTAATTATCGAGGGTTTAACACGATACTCAATCGGGTTGGATTTCACGATTAAGTATATTGCAAGGATGATTTGAACCCTTTAAATCCTAATAATTCTAAACTATTAAATTCTCAATTATTCCTGATTAAGTACCTCTAACAAGTAACTTTGATAACTTAGAGAAATTCTCATCTAATCTAAACTTCATTGTTAAGTACTTGCCTAAACATAGATATCGTTTTGGGGTCGGACTATCATCATATTTTGATTAGAAACCTAAATAATTTTCTCTATTTTGTGCCATCCTATTAGTGATTCGTAGGTTATGAAACTGGATTACTTAGGATTTCTAATCTTAAGCGGATCAGTAATCAAATACTAAACAATTCAACCAAGCACAAATTCAATTCAACACACAAAAATAATTCACAGAAATTAAAAATAAACATACGAATGAGTAAGATTAATTACAAAAAAGTTTTAAGTATACATGTCTAATCCTAGATAAAAATTACTCTCTAATCATGGAGAGAAACTCACAGATAATTATTAAAATTAAAGAAAATAAGAACAATCAAGAATGCAAAGAATTACTCCCAATTATCGATCTTGTTTCTTATCTTTCTTCCTCCTCTCCCCAAGACAGTTTTTTTTTTCTCTATCCTAAACCCTAGCTACGTCCAGCCTAGAATATATCTAACCCTAAGTCTGGATGTCTTTTTATACTAGAATTAACCAAAATCGTCAATTGAACGGTTCAGAACCGACCCTAAGCAGACCAGATTGTGGACCACGATTGGCTTTCTGCGGATCACAAATGGAGGTCTTGAAAATGTTCCTTCTAGATTCGGCCGCATGCGCCCTGGGCTTGAGTCCGCAATTTGGGCCTGATTCATGTGGTCTCCTTCTGTTATGCTCTAATTACTTCGGTTTGGCTCCAAAATTGCGTATTTCTTCGAATTCTTCTTAATTCTTGCAATATTAACAAAGCTACGCTAGTATCTCGAATTTGTACAATTTTAATCCTAAAACATTAAAACTAAACTAAATAGGTATATTTTTTAGACTAAATCCTAACTAAATTATATCATTTTTTAGTCATCAGATTTTCATATTAAAATATACTTGAAAACTAAAATTTATTATTATTTTTTCTTTTTAGGTAGAAATCTATTTCTTTTAGATGACTCATAATAATTAACTTAAGTGATGTTCTAACTATCTAGAAAATAGTAAAAATTCTAAAAATATATATATATAATTTGATTTTTCAACTAAATTTTATATGAAGATCATTTTGAACTCTTCGAATCGTTCATTTTGATTTTGAAAACTAAAAAATAATTCATAACACAGAGACGATTCATATTATACATAGCACCATAGCCCAATTCTCTCTCTATATATAAACTATTGTGAAAATATTTTCATTTTGGTTGATATAAAAACACATAACAAAATTTACTTTTAAGTTTTCTCAAATTCGATTTATCATGTTCATTAAATTCTTCATATTAAAATTTTATAAGATACAAAATTTTGAGGTCAAATGTTCTAATTTCCAACACAATAAACTTGATGATTACATATTTGAAATCTTAAATTTGTTGATAATTGCAGACCTGAACAAGTGGTCCTTTCTGGGGCAAACCACGCACCTTATGCAGTTATCAGTTATGCCTGGAAATGTCATTAAATACATGTTCTTATTATCCATTTAACATATTCCAAAAATGCCCTATATTTTCCTCCATATTAAATTTAGTTATTTTTTTTAACTAATTTTCAATTTTCAATTTGTGCATCTCAATTAGAGGTGGCAATCGGGCGGGTCGGGTTCGGGTTCGGATCGGATGGGTCGGGTCAGTTTGACTTTCTAGAAGAAATCAGGTCGGGCTGGGTCGGATCAATTTATATGTTGTGTTTTTTCAGATCGTTGATAGATTTCGATTGGATTAAAGGCCATTTGACATCGGGTCGGATCGGATCGGATTCAGATTGGGTCAAATCAGTTTAACTTTCTTAAAAAATTGGATCAGATCAGATTCGAATCGGATTCGGATCTGAACTGATCGGACGGATTTCTTGGGTCGGGTCGTGTTCACCCACCTCTAATCTCAATTCTCTCCCAACTACATTTCCACCCTCTATCTGCCCATCTCGATCTGCCTTTTCCTCTCTCTAGAGAAAACCGCCCTGTTCTTTCCTTTTCCTCTCTCTTGCGTTCCCTTAATACTCTCTCACCAATCGATGCGTGCCACGCGGTGCCCCGGAGACGATGAGCGGAGGCACCTCCACAGGACTGTTCGTTGACAACCTAAAGGGGGTCTTACTAGCCGTTATATCAAGCGCCTTCATCGGAGCTAGCTTCATCGTCAAGAAAAAAGGGCTCAAGCGCGCCGGTGCCGCCGGTTCACGAGCCGGTCAGTGCCAATCACCGTTTATTGTTCAGCTAAGATTGCGCCAAGTCAGCTAAGGAGAAAAAAAAATCAACGGTCCTTATTTCCCAGGGAACGGGAACGCAGGAGAATATATTTTTTTTTCCATTGCTGACACGGTGACCTGTTAAACGCATTAAATGTTGTCTCCAAGTTTTGGTTTTTGTTTGCTTCTATCTTTTGGATTTCGTCCCCAAACTTTGTACCTCTAAAAAGGATTTTGTCACTCATTTTTATTCTAAAAAGGATTGCTTTGCTTCTTATATTGAATTATTTTTCCGTTTCTATTTGTTATAAATTCAGGTGTAGGCGGATATGGCTATCTTAAGGAACCTTTATGGTGGATCGGGATGGTTACAAGTAAGAATAATGTTTCTCAAATCTGAATAGCTTATTTCGTCAATTCTGATAGGTTTATGTACTTACTGGTCTTGATTTAACATTTCAGCAAAGTAAGCTATATTTAATAGGAAATTTAATGAAGATTTTGATTTTAACCAGTGATTGTTGGTGAAATTGCAAATTTTGTGGCATACATGTTCGCCCCAGCTGTGCTTGTCACTCCCCTTGGTGCCTTGAGCATCATTGTAAGGTATGTAATCCAATCAGTAAAATTTATAGCTGAGTAGTTGGCGCTTTTTTTTTTGTGGGATTAATGCTTTGTCAGTTTTGATTTTATCAAATTGGGTCAGTGCCGTATTGGCCCATTTTATTTTGAAGGAAAAGCTACAGAGGATGGGAGTTTTAGGCTGCTTGCTTTGCATTGTGGGGTCCACTATGATAGTATTGCATGCACCGGAGGAAGAGACCCCAACCTCTGTTAAACAAATCTGGGAGCTAGCAACCCAACCTGGTAAATAATTCCTCTTATGTCAATACATGCTTTTGATGTGTTAATACCAAACATTCTTATTCATGATGTTATCCATTTTGCAATATTTTGATTAACTTTTTCTGAAATATTAACTTTTTTTTTTTCTGTTCATCACATTTTCCAGCATTTCTCTTGTATGCGGCATCAGCTGTGGCAGTGTCACTGGTTCTAATGCTATATTGTTCACCAAGATATGGCCAGACCAATATAATGGTTTATGTTGGCATCTGCTCTGTGGTTGGATCTCTAACTGTAAGTTTACAAATTGGTCCCCATAACTTAAGAAGTTATATGTTGTCTTAGTTTGTGTTAGTTTTGATGTCATAAGCTCTGGTGAGAACTATACCAGTACCTAGTACCTGAATTTTTTGCCAGTAACAAGTGAACTATCAAAAAAGATGACTCTCAGAAATTATGCAGTGTTTTATTTTTTAATATTTGTTTTCTGTGTGTTAATTATGTCTAATAAGATCATTTGTGTTGATTGTGCATGCATGCATGTGGTCTATCTGTGTGTAGGTGATGAGTATAAAGGCAGTAGGCATAGCCATAAAGCTTACAATAGAGGGGACAAATCAAGCTGGCTATTTCCAGACTTGGATTTTTGCTATGGTTGCCGTCTCTTGCATTATAACTCAGTTAAATTACCTGAACAAGGTAAAGCCGCTTTCCATCTCTCTCTCTCTCTCTCTCTCTCTCTCTTTCTGAAACCTTGGCAGCGGCTACCAAGTATATCCCTATTCATCTCATAATCAAATTATTTTCAGGCACTTGATACTTTCAACACTGCAGTGGTGTCTCCTATCTATTATGCCATGTTTACGACTTTAACAATCCTTGCAAGCGCCATCATGTTCAAGGTAAGCTCTGATAATTCCATTATTGACTTTAATATCTTATTAGAAAACTCTAGCTAAAATGAGATTTTTAATTTTTTTCTTAAGGACTGGTCTGGACAAAGTGCAAGCAGCATTGCATCAGAAGTATGTGGGTTCATTACTGTGCTATCGGGTACAACTGTTTTGCATTCTACTAGAGATCCTGAACTGGCATCTTCTTCAGGTCAAATTTGTCAAATTTCACTAGTATTTGATTACTTTTTCCCTTTTTATTGTTGTGGCATTTGAAATTTTGAACTAGCATCTTCTTCAGGTCAATATCAATAATATCGGATATAACTTGTTTTACATTCCTTATTTCCTTTTTATGTTTATGGTTTTGAAAAAAAAAATTACTTGAAAATCATATTTCAGTAGGATTAGGATCAGTTGCTATTGAACTGGAACTTCAAATGAACACAATTGAAGCTCAAATTTGAATTGCAACATTGTACACTTCATCTACCTTGCTATATGAAACGAAAATGATAGTTGTTGTATGTTTGAATATTTCTGTAACCTTAGTTGAATGGTCCTTAAGGCATTATGAAACTGTAGGAAAGCTTCTTTGGGTTCGTTTGGTAAATCAAGGAATAAATTTGGAAGAGTGGTAATTTTGGAAGAGATAGAATATTGTCTTTTTGGAAGTGGTAGAAGAGTGATATTCTTGACCATTCGGAAGAGCGAAAATATTGTTTGGCTATTGTTAATCAAAATAGTTAAAATATGAATAATTATGATACTAACAATGATGATGATAATAAAAATAATAGTACAATAATAATAATAATAATAATGTAATAATCATAATAATAAAATAATAATTATAATCATAATCTATAAACATAATAAATAATAATATTCATAGTTGTAATCATAATAATATAATAAAAATGTAAACATAATCATAATATAGTAGTATAATAATAAAATTATAATTATAATCATAATCATAATAATAATAAATAATCATAGTCCTAATCATAATCATAATAATATAATAATATAACCATAATCATAATATAATAATAAAAATTATAATCATAATCATAATAATAAATAATTATAATCATAATCATAATAATAAATAATTATAATCATAATCATAATAATAAATAATTATAATCATAATAATATAATAATAATATAATCATAACTATAATCATAATATAACAATATAATATAAAATAATAATAATAATAATAAGTAATAATAATCATAGTCATAATCATAATAATATAATAATAATATAACCATAATCATAATATAATATAATAATAATAAAATTATAATCATAATCATAATAATATAATAATAAAATAATCATATTTATATTTGTAATATAATAATATAATAATAAAATCATATTTATTATAATATAACAATAATAAATAATAATAAAAAATACTATTATAATACTAATAGTGATGATAATGTATAATAATAATAATCATTATAATAACATAATATAATAATATAATAATACTAATAATGATGATAATATAATACTAATTATAATTATAATTATAATTTAATAATAATATAATCATAATAATAAATCATAATCATAATATAATAATATAATATAACATAATCAAACAATAATCGCTATTCCGACGAGAGCTAATCCGGTATACCACCTATAACTTGGTATACCGGATTAGCACTCTTCCGCACTATTCTACTTAGTCAAAAATTCATTTGGCAAATTAATTCGTCAGAATAGCAATTCTATTTCAACTTTTTATTATTCCATGCATTGCCAAACAAACCCTTATGTGTTAGCTTTATGCCGTCTAGAACTTATCTTTTGCTTTTGGATCTGTACTCTGAAATTTGGTAAAATTAAATTTAATTGTCAAGTAATTCTATTCCTTCCAGATGTTCCCCTGATAAGTAGATTTTAGTGGTATTAATCAGATGGATTTTGGTGATTTGTAACATGATTTTTTTTCTTGCATGGTGCTCAGATTTGTATACACCACTTTCCCCAAAGATATACTGGCACATACAAGGAAATGGAGAGCTTGGTATAAACAAAGATGAAGACTTGTTATCTCGAGATTTCATTGCTCTTGTCAGACAGGACTATTTTTTATAGTGCGAGCTTGTAGATAAAAGGCTTTCCGCTTGTACTTTTCTTGTTTCCTTTTTATGTTAGAAAGGAAACTGGTTTTGATTTAGATTAGTTTTTCCCATGGTCTTTCTTGTCTAGGCATGTTATCAGTTAGCTTTGTTTTTTTTCCCTCCATTGTACGCATATGTTTTATCTTAGGCTTTGTAATTTGCGTCGGCTCCCAATCAGGCTTTAAACAGTAGTACTGAAGTTTTTCTTCACCAAGCAGTAACTTTCTGCATCTCTGTAGCATGTACAGTCATTCTTTAAAAAAAAATAATCTTATTTAAATCATAAGGTTGTTATATGTGTTAGTTTGTAAAGCTACAGGCCAGGAATGTGCAAATGGCCCAGCTTTCATCTCCCCTTTTGCATTCATTTGTGTGCCATAGGATACACCATTAGTCTTCGGTTTTTAGATTGAACATCATGATTGGGATGTATAGTTTCAGGACAAAAAAGTGACAGAAACCTAATTTTGCCATTTTTTTTTATGTAGCAGGCAGGAAGCCTACTATTGATTTTATTAATAAAAAGTAAGAAGAGTTATAGAGATGGAGAAATACGAAAAGTTAAGAGTAATAGATTGAAAAAGTACAGCCTTAAATTTTAGGTTACATCAGATTTCTAGCTTGGCTATCCTCAAGACCTATGGTAGTTAGTCTACCCGTGTATCCCTGTGGCTCTAAGTTGTTTGTTATTTTTGTAGATACTCCATTGTTTCATGTAGGATGTCATTTTAATCTTCATTGCATGCATGTTTTTCCTTTCATGTTGAAAGATTCTGCGGTTTTGCTCCTTCCATACTGTCCATGCCAGTGCGGTCCATGTAATTTGCTTTGAGCTTGCACATATTTCATTCCATAGACTCAAAATGTTGGTGATGTTTGATCCCACTGACCTCCCCAGTGAGTCATGAAGGAGATATTTTGCTGTAGAACAGGTAATAAAAAGGTGGTCTGTGGACTCTTGTGTTTGTGTGCTGCACATGGTGCATCGGTCAAGATGTTTGTAGCTTGTCCTGTAGTAGCAGTTACAAGAATATTTTGATTCTAAGGGTATCTCTATGTGCCAAATGTTTTGGAGGGTTGGAATTGGTATTTCTGGGTTCTTTAGAAATTTGTATGCCGATTGGACTGTGAAGTGTTTAGTTATTGTCAGGTTCCATAGCAGTTGTCCTTGCTCATTTTTTTGTGGCAGTGACATTCCTTACTGGTTGTAAAGTGGTTATGTCTTTAATGAAAAAAGATGAGGTTGTAAATGGTTGTAGGGGTTGGTGTATCATGTGGATCTTAGTGTCATGGACCATATGTTGTCTTGCTCAGCAGCAGGTATCCATAGCCATTTAATTAATAGAGCTTGGTTTTGTAGTTTTAGATAAATTATTCCAAGTCCCCCGAATCATTTAGGTAGTGTAACTCGTGCTCATGGAAGCAGGTAGTGACCACCTGAGAATCTCTCTGTGGCTCCTTGCCATAGGTATTTTCAGTTAATTTTTGTGAGAGTGTTGGTTACCCATGTAGGCAACAAGAAACCCTGCATGTAGTGTAGGGGGGATTGCATTTAGCATCGTGTTTGTCAAGACGACGTGTCCAGCTGAGGATAGGTGTCTTCCCGCCCATCCTTCGCATCTTTTTGTACATTTGAGATGAGCGGTAGATATGCTTCTTTGGGTGGTTTTTTAATGGAAAGTGATAGTCCTAAGTATGTGGTGGAGAGGTTTATTCGAGGGCGTTGGATTGTGGATTGTATAACAGGCAGCATATCTGTCGGGATGGAAATTGGTATGTACCCACTCTTTGTGAGGTTTATTTTGAGCCCTGACATTTCACCAAAGTCTTGTAGGATGGCGTGGATCACTTTGATGTTTTCAATATGTGTAGGTGTGAAGATTGTCGTGTCATCTGCAAATTGCAGTATTGTGGTTTGGAAGTTGGGTATAGCTATTAGCAAATCATTTGTTTGGTGGAGGATTGACTGAATGGTGTCAATAGTAAGTATAAAGAGGAGAGGGAAAAGTGGGTCACCATGCCTCAACCCCGTTGATGATAAAAATATTCACCTTTGAGTCCATTTACTTTGATGTGTAACGTTGTAGAGATCAATAGATTTTTTATCCATGATATATAGAGCGTCGGGAATCCTCTAGCTCTCATGACTTCTAATAAATATTCCCAGGATAAAGTGTCAAAAGTTTTTGCGAAGTCAATCTTGAAGAAGATAGTAGGGATATGATTTTTGTGCAGGTGGTTCATCAGTTCCCTTGCTGAGAGGAATGTTTGCATTAGTTGTCTTCCTTTGATGAAGAAAGTTTGGTTGTCGTGTATGAGAGTAGGCAAGAATGATTGTAATCTGGATGTTAGGATTTTAGTGATGATTTTTAGTAGGACGGAGAGCACACTTATCGGTCGAAAGTCAGCAACTGTTTGTGCGTCGATTTTCTTGGGTATAAGGGTGATATAAGCTGGGTTCATATGTCATAGATCAAGTCTATTGTGATAGAATGCAGTGACGGCTAAGAAGATGTCATTCCAGATTATATCCCGGTAAATTTATATGAATTATATTAGGAAGCCATCTAGCCTCGAAGCCTTATTTTTGGGCAGCGTGAATATGGCTTGCTTTACCTCGGCTATAATGATGGGGTCAATGAGTTATCGGAGGGAGTCTGACTGGTTCGGGTTTGGCGGGTAGAGGTTTGTGAGGTGAGGTATCATGTGAGTATGGTGTTTTGATCCTAGCAGGTTTTTATAATGTGCGTTGAATTCTGATAGGATGAGAGGGGTTTGGGTTATGATTGTCGGGCTTTAGTTAGGGTCACTAGGCAGTGTTTCTAGGCGTGGTATAAAGTTAATTGTGTGTTTCATTGATGCTATCATATGGAAGTATTTGATATTTTGGTCTCCATTTTGTAGCCAATCGAGGCTTGGTCTTTGCTTTCATTTGGTTTTTTTGGATATTGAGGTTATAGACATGGACTCGCAAGTCTATATGTAGTTTAATTTCTTGTGGGATTAGATTCCGTACTTCCTCAACTGTCTAATTTTATGATTATGTGTTTTATCCGTTGTAGCATATGTCTGAAGCCATAGTACTTTTGCTTTGCCCATGTGGTCATTTGTGTGTGCACCTGCTGAAATTTATATAAGATGATGTTGGCTATATTAGGTGTGAGAGTTATTGAGTGCCAAGCTTGATAAATTATATCCCGTGCTTCAACAGAAAGAAACCTATGCTTTTCAAATTGGAAAGATCTAGACCATAGGTTGTCTACAAGCTTGAAGCGCAAAGATAATGGTGCGTGGTTAGAGGAGGTTGTTGGTAGGTCTGAAAGGTAGGGGGCGTGAGAGGATAAGGTCGCCCAATGGCTTGAAAGGAATACTCGATCTAGTTTGGTAAAAGATGGTTTTGGTCGTTTGTTCGACCATATGTAGGTGCGGCCTATGAGCAGCAATTCCTATATTTGTAGATCAAATATTAGTTTGTTGAAATCGATCATTGAGTGTAAATTTGGATTAGTTAAAGTTATTTCATTAGTGTCCCTTAGTATGTTAAAATCTCTTAATAGTATCCAAGGCAAATTATGCATGCATGCTATGATATTCAATTCTTATAAGAAATCAGCCTTGTAATTGTTGTCCGTGGGTCTGTATACATTTGTTAGCATGAATTGAAAACCAAGGTTATTAGAAAGGATAGTCATATTCGAGTATGTTAGTTGGTATGAGTGATTAAGGGTGAATGAAGGCTTCCATGCTATGATAGTACCACCTCTTGAACTGTTTGCATTGCCCGAGGCATGGTTGTGGAAAGATGCGGGTGCAAATGAATAAAATTTAGAGAGAGATATATCACTTAACTTGGTTTCTTGAAGACAAAAAAATCATAATATTAGATTTCTTAATGGTTTCCTTAATAACCGAGCATTTGTTTGGGTCTCCCAAACCACTTACATTCCAACACAAATTGCTTAGATTCTCAACATTCATTGATCACAATATTCCCAAAAGCATACAACCATTGTTCTTAGAGGTTCTGATCTATCTAACCAAAATGCTAGAAGTGATAACTGTCTAAGCACATCTTAACTACCTATCTAAAATACCATAATTTTGGGCTACCTAACTGATAGGGAGTCACTATGGGTTGTTGTTCGGGCGAGAAGCGTCCTTTACGTCATCCAGGAGGTCTTCATCCTCAGAATTTGGATCAAGGTCATTGATCCCATCTTGTGCTACTTCGTACTCCATTTCTTTATCATCTGAGAGGGAAAACCTAAGTCATGCTTCTTTTATCGTCAGTTTCAGTGCTTTTGGGGTAACTTTTATTTTCTATTGCATTTTTATCTTGCTAGGGGTTGGCACTAGACCGAGGAATAGGGGTATTTTTTGGGTGCTCTCCGGCTTCTTCGTAATGCCTATTGTGTGATCGGTGCTATTCCCTTTAATTTTTTGTCAGCCGATATTTGGTGTGTTTTCCTCTGTTTCGGCTTTAGTTTGGAGGGAGTGGTTTTCTCTTGATCATGTGAAGTTGGGCCACTGTGTTTGACCGGTTTAACAGGAGGGGTAAATGTTGATAGGTTTGATCCATATTCATTGATTTGAAAACAAGTCTCGGTGTAGGGCCCATGGGCTACACATTTGTTGATTTGAGTGGGTTTTGTTGCCAGGGGCCTTTGGATTGGGCTGTCAGGATGGTATTCATATGCAGGCTTGTCGCAAGGGGAGGAACAAGTAAAATGGGCCTCTTGTGTTTCTGCTGGTTGGGTTGTGATAATTTTTTGATTTGCAGGCCTAATTAATGTTGAGGTTGGTGTTGGGCCTTGTATAAGCCCTGTTGTGGTTGTGATTAGGTCCGGTATGAGTTGTGGAGTTGGGTTAAAGATTGTAAGTTGGTTTTCTGGGTTGACATTTATTGGGTAGGAGCCCACCATGTACTAGTTTGTTTGTTGTGAGGGGACAATCATGTGTGTGTTTGGGGTCGAATCCAGTGGGTTGTTCTGGCCTATACTTTTTTTGGGGCTCGAGGGTAGATTGGATGTGGAGGGGCCTATAGCAGGTGGGAGATTGTTTTTTTTTTGCAATCCTGCAACGTAGACAATAGGTCTTCGATAGGACGTTTGTACTGTACTTCTGTGATCCTTCCGATGTGATGCTAGCACTGTGCTTATGCTGTCTTTTCGATGGTAGGTGTGCACTGCGCCACCAAGATCATTCTTGTGTGTAGAGATCTTTTGTTGAGTGACAGGAAGCAGTTGGTTTGTACCAACCCCTCCTTGGATTTTTTGTGGTGATTTTGTTCTGTGTGTTTGTGTTGTCAATCTGCCTCCAGTTGGAACCGCATCAGGTTTCTCCTGTAGATCATTATCTTTCCTGTTCAAGGTGGCCAACACTACATCTTTAGTTGCCGATGGTGAGCTTGCTGGCAGAGTTAGTACCTCCACTCGACCTCTTGGCAGTAGGTCGATCAATGGGACTTTATTACCGTCACTGAGATGAGGTCGAAAGAAGTCATCTGTAGAGGATGAGGATTTGCGGTATTTCTCTACTTCTAGTTATGCATAGACATCCATGGCACGATCCTCGTAGATGTGTTCTTCTGACGTATAGTCTTTGATAGAATCAAATGGCGTGGTCTCTTGCACTCATCTGTTGATGATGACATGATTTATAGAAGATCCGTCATTGAGAAAAAATTTGAGAAAAATTTCAATGCTTCTTGGCACACGAGAGAGGTTATCGGTGGCAATGCAGATTCGTATCCTCTCAAAGGAGGATACATTATTTAGTGGGGTATGTGCCAATACCAATCCAAAGGAAGCGGTTAAGAGTAGAATTTCCTACGAGTACCAGAGATGGGGGGGGGGGAGGTCTGCGAGTTCTATCCAGACTTTGTAACCTAAAGCTTGCTCTTTCGATCCTACACCTAGAGTCCAACAAAAAAATATGTATCCATGCTTGCATAAAGTCTTTGTGTGTAATATGCGAGTCAAACATTAGAAGGCAGTAGAAATCAGTGAGGTGTGAGAGTTCAAATTTCATGTTTCTTGAAAGGGTGTGTGTTAGGTCACGGTTGATTCGAGGGAGGTTGTGCCCTATGAGGTACTCGACATCAATGACATAAGCCTCAGAGATCCTGTCTACTTTGCGGACTAGGTGGTTATAATTATGCAAGAATACTCAAGCTATTTTTGGTCTATCTATTGGGTATGTCGAGTCATCTAGGTTACCTCTTGGGTTGAGGCTTGTCGGAGTGGTGTTGCGTGACTGCTTGCTTGGGCAGAGTTTGGATATGTGTCCCTGTCTAGAGGCATGCCCGACAGACCACACTCCCCTTTGCATTGACTTGACTGGTGGTCGTAGGCAAAGCATCGGCTCTCCCAGTAAGGATGTGTATGGTCTGGGGACGTCAGGAGCTAGGTTAGGTGTTTGGATAGTTGTGTTGTGTTTAGAGTCGCTCGGTACCTGTAGGGCATGTTTGAGGGGGATGTCTTGTGAGGTGGTGGGTGTTGATGCTGGCAATGAGGATGGTGTGGTTGTGTTTAATAGACACTTGGCGTCCTTCAACCCATCGTACCATTGTGCTTTGCCTAGTCCTTGTCTGCTTCAATGCATGCCGTAGCATAGGACCAAAGACGTGGGTTGCGTAGGATGTATGCCGGGATGATGGGCGTTGGTTGAAGGCGTCCCTACAGATGTTGGGGATGGGATAGGGTAGTGAGGTACGGGATGAACAGTTTGTAGGACTTACTGCAGGATGTGTGACAGGGTGCAGTAGAGCTTTCATCTTACAGTCTACGTGTTTGGACGATGAAGCCATGGGGATTGAAGTCAAGTTCAGTGGAATATGAGGTTTGTTGTAGATGTGAATAGTGTGGGGTGGTTTGTGTGGGTGGGGTGTCAATTTGTAGGGGCGACGAGCGTTTGGTTTAGAGCGGGGGTAGTTATTTCGTTTGGGTGTGACAACTGCGTGTGGCGAAATGTGCTGCATGCGCATGAATCGTCGAGGTATGTAGTGTGACCAGCCATCTGGGGTGGAGATCAATATGCGGTGTTCCATTACCTTGGGATAGGCGAAGAGGGATAGTTAGTGGATCAGAAGATTTAGAGATGAACGGAGGGTTTCGAGATGGTCGGATAACTTTCGCGAGAGTCGCTCGGTCTTGATTTCAAAATCACCCGGAGGTGTTTTCAATATCACCTTCGAAATTGCTTGATGAGACCTCTCCGTACAGCTCCGCTCTGCATCCGTAAGTTCATTTTGCCATTTTTCATCTATTGCAATCTATAAAACACCTTGCACCACACATAATCCGGAAAGGTATTCTCTGCGAATATTTTCTATGCGGAGATCTCCGCAGTGAAATCACAACGGTTATGGGAAAGTCTAAACACAAATTTTGATGCACATGACTGTTTATTACTATTAATTCAGAACCGTTGATAAATGATCGGACCATACAAATCAAAAGAACCGCACCTGCAGAGTTTTTTCATCTCCGCAGGTGATATGGTTCGCACATAATCCATACTTCACTTCAGAACTTAACAACACAAAGAAACAATACAATGATATAAAATCTGAAATTCCGAATGCCTTGAAAAATTAAAGCCCCTAATCCAAGATTTTCTTAAGACGTTTTATCTCAAAACAGACTCCTAATCGGCTAATCCTAACAAAAAAAAAATATAATCCTTACGCAAACAAAAAGACAATCGTCACGCATGGGTAGCCTCATAGAATGGATTGCGTCTCATGCAACCAACCAATGCTGGAGTCTGGAGAACTCTACCCCTATTTATTGTTCTATGGAGATGTCTGCATCTGGACATAGAGATAAACAACTAGGACTTCTTTTCACGACAGCCATAGAGTCTCAGAAAGGTCTTTGGCAATTGGCTGTGCATTTTTTTTAATTTAGTGGAAGATGGCTATTTTAGAAAACACTTTTTTAGTTTTATTTTTCAACTTAATTCCAATATTTTTGTATTGATGTTTGGTAACAGTTTTGAAAGAATGTAGAAGAGGAGAAGAATGGATTTGTTCCGAAGTGAAAGAAGAAATTCTAGTTTTTCTTGAAACTCTTCCATCTAATTCCAATGGTGTTTGACACTTTCTCTATAATGCTCTTGTATAATTTCTGAAGAAAAGAAGGCTACCAAACAACCAAAAGGATCTTCACGGCCAGCCAATGTCATTGAGCATTACTAGAGAAAAGGATGCATGGGTAGCTAATTGTTAAATATTTAAATTTGTTAATAAATATATTAAGATAAGAAATGAAACCAACTCCAACCAAAAACCAAAGAAAAAGGGCACTCCACACAAATTACCCGCTGGATGCTCACCGCAAAAAATCCAACGGATATTGCCAAATTACAACACAACAATACACAGCAATCCCAACATCACATTTAGTTATTTGCAATTTTCATATTTCGAATTTATCATTTTTTTTCATCAATTTATACATTTTTTAATATATTTTCTGCTGCTATTTTATGCAATTCTCTACCAAATAACAAGATTCATATAAATTACAAATCAATAGCTCTCCAGTCTTAAGCCATATTAGTTTCAGATAGTAGAATATCTTCCCCGACAAGTAAAATTTAAGAAACCCAATACTTGTACATTGCATGCAGTTGACCCAAGCTGGTAGATTTCAACGACATGCGGTACATTTCCTTGAGCTTAGCAGAATCCAAGACCCTATTAGATGCAGGTGAGGAGGGTGCAGTTCCTGACCCAGCCTGATTTGCTTTTGAGGAACCCAACATCGATAAAGAAAGCATAGCTTTGAGCAGAGATTGAAGCTGGCTCCAGAAATTTGGTTTAATTTCAATGTTCAAGTCAGAAGAATTATCATCTTTTTCTTCAACTACATGCCTGGCTTCCAATAGGTGCATTAATGCTGCTTCAAGGTTCTGTATAGTGTATAAGTTCATTCATTTAGACAGAAAAATGATCTATATAATATAACTCATTTTTCATACAGGTCTAGACAGTCTGAAAATTATTATCAGGGGTAATGCCTGGCTTCCAATGATGCAATCAATGACAATTAATCCCTGGTAGTTAATTTACCACATAATGCTCAATTTTAAGTATTAAATCAACATACTACCATTGTATTCTTCAGTATAATATTTGAATATTTATGTATCAGCAATTCTTGATTTGTAAAAAGATTTTTGCTTTCTTTTTTCTAAATAGACACTTAATTAAATATTCATATGACAAACTATTTGGTATTTTATTTTATAAAAATTATAGCAACATAAATACAAACAACAACAAAAAACCTTTAATCCCAAATAAATTGGGGTAGGCTAGAAATGTAACCCAATCCAAAATCATAGAGATCAGAGATCTCAAATATCAAATATCAATGATAGTAATAGCTCATATAGCAACATAAATGATTAAAATTAATAATTATTAATATATGAAAAATAGGAAATCTTACAAAATACAGAAACTTTATATGACTTTAAATTTTATATCGAAAATCAAAAAGTATTATAAATCATAAAATCATTTAACAGCAATAAATCTATAGAGGGTATTTTTGACATTTAACCTGAAATTGAGAATTAGATAGTAAATTAAGTGTCAGGGGATTTAACTGCATAGTTCAGCGGGTTTGCTCAAATCAAAAGTTCAAAGATCAGCCTGACATGAACCCAAAAGACCTTCCATAGCATTTCCTAATTCCTCCTATTATTTATATAATTTTATTCTACTGTTTGTTTTCTATCTAGTTTGTCACAGTATTGAGTCTACTAGTTACACCTTACTAGTCCGCTTATTCTGAAACGCTAGATTGGAATTTTGGTGCTCTAGTAACAAGATATTAGACTAGTACGATGCATAACTAAGATAAGCTTGTAGAAAAGGACCAAAAGACGTACCGAGTTTGAATGAAATGTATTTGAAAGGCTGCTAGAGAGCGCAGAGAGCTCCATGAGGATATTAAGATACATATTTGGATGTGATTTAGGTCCATAAAAATCTGCTGCCTTGTAATAGTTCTTTTCTGCCAGGGTGGCATACCACTTAACCCTCTGACGGTACTTATTCTCTGACATATTCCTCTTTCCTTCTCTAGCTTCCAACTCCACATGCTTAAGACAGATGTCTCTGTGATAACATCCAAGCTGGTAATGGCAAAATGCTGCTTCCTGTTTGCGTGTCTCGCCCAAGAACTCATAAGTAGATAGAGACTCTCTAAAAGCATCACTTGCTGATATCTCCTTGTTATTCTCTCTTTTGATCTCATAGCTGTCAGATAAGGAACTCTCTTTTGCCAGAAGCATCCCCAGCCGTAGATATGTGTGTGCATACTGTGTTAGTGCCTCACTAATTAACTGTTCATTTTCAGTTCCTCCAGTAAGATGAGCCAACTCCCTCTTGGCTGCCATGTAGTACTCCAGAGAGAGAAGATACTCTGACTTGACACGCTTAAATGCATGCAGGTAAACGTTCTTCGAGGTGTCAAGGTTCTTAAATTCACCCATTTTTGTAACTAAATCTTCAGCCAAAGCCCTTCTACCATGACCCAAATTTAAATTTATGAAAATTACATTTTTATGGTCAGGAGCCTCCTGAAAGGTCTTGACGGCATGGCTGAATTCTCTCTCAGCACCAATAAGGTCACCTTTGTTGAGCTTGTAACGGCCCAATTCATTGCAGGCCCATCCCATTTTCTTTTTTACAGATTGAACCTCATCAGTGGGAATCCCTAAAGTTGCTTTTAATGCCTCCTCGTAGCACAGAATAGCCGACTTTAGATTCAATTCCACCTCTCCGGATTTGGGGCCCTCCAAAAATTTAAAGATACCCCCGTTTTTTACCTTGGTTGAATCTTCTCTCTTCTCACTCTCCGACTCTTTCACATCATGCCTTTGCCCTTCAGAAGTATCACAAGCAAACTGTGTACTTTTTGATAAGGACTTTTTATTCTTCCTCTTACCAAACTTCATACCAGCATCACTACTTGTACTACTACAGGCACTGCTTCCACTACTTACTCGGTCGTTCTGACAGCTACAGTTTATAAGAGAACACGTGCTACAATTTTGGTAGTCCTTCCCCAATTGCTTCTTCAACCGTTTAACCTCTTCTACAACCTCATTAGAAACATATATTTTTTCTCTCTTGGCTCTAATCTCGTTACCTCTCAACCTATAGTACTCAGCATACACATCTCCTACAAGCATCCAAGCCTTGGTCCAGAACAGCTTTGGACTGTTTGTTTCAGATCCAGACCCATTATCTGAAATGGAAGAAATAAACTCTGAATCCTCCAAGCTATTGGGCATTGACCCATAAACCAAAGAGGCCACTTCAACCACCTTTAAAGCACGATGCAATTGCCCATTTTCTTTATACGCCTCTCCTAATGCCAAATACGTTTCACCGAGTAACAAAACCAATTTCCATAATTTCATGTCCACTTTCGATTTGGGTAGCCATTCTCTTATGTCACATATTTCTATGCAATCAGGATCACCGCATGAACAGATTGAGAATCTTGATTTTTCATAAATCTTGCTTTTACCAAAGTTTTCAGTAAATTCATTATAATCATCTTCAGTTTGCAGCTGGCGCTTCCAACTTAGGGACTTAATGGCCTGAGAAATATGGTGTATTGCAGACAATTTGGAAGAAATCGGATCAGACACCGTTTCTGGCACTGTATGAGAAGAATCTCCAATAGGACAAAGTTCTAGGTTTTCCACTGGAACTTCATTTCCACTTACTGGAGCTACAGAAGTGGCTTCATTTGAAGTGGAGTCAGGCAGTAGAGAGGAGTCCTCAATTGCAGCTTCAAGCAACTCAATAGTAAATTCAGAGTTTCCCTCTTCTTCAAGGTCAATTACAGTAGCTCCAGATTCAAGAAGTAATGATTCTGAGTCCAATTCTAGTTCCTCATAGCATCTTAGTATCAGCCTAGCAAATTCCTCATGTGCATATGCTCTGACCACCTGTTCATTTAAAATTATTTTTGTTCAATAAGGAAATATAATCATTTGAAGATGAAGGATGGTATTTCATAGATACTGCAAAACATACCAGATGATCTTGTTCGCTGAGAAAATCCAAGCACTGCTTAAAAAATCTTGCACACTTTACACTGTTTTCTCTTGCCTAACAAGAATAAAATCAAAGAAATAGTTCATAGTTTGTTTTATTTTAGAACAAAATAACCATATCATCTGTTATTATGATAAGTAGATGAGTAGAGTTGGAAGTAGGAAAACTGCAATCCCACTCGACAGACAAACAAGATAATCGTAGTATTGTTATTTGTAAAAAATATAATCTAATATTCTGTCCCATTCCTCAAACACTTAATATTTATTGAAATACTTACTGAAGGAATCCAATCATGCTAGTGTTATGATGAAAGTACCGCCTATGAAATTTTTTAATATTTGCCCAACTTTTTCAACTTCAACTAAGCCAGGAAAAACATCTTAGATATCACACTACCAGTTTAATGAAACTTGTTACCAGATATAAAAATAGAGTTATCCCTCTGAAACAGTTAATGCGACCAGTTTTGCTTCAATAATAGTGGGATCTTATTTGCAAACAACCTAAAAGAAGTCCTCAATAGCAGCATTACAACTAATTCTGGGTGATATTTCCTAATCCTAACATAATATAAACCCAGATGAATATGGATATATTCTTCAGTTACAGAATCTGATCCTTATCCTGAACAAGTAGAACTATGCAGTACCATACCCGTCTTGAATTTCATAAGCTTGCAGCTCAAAAGAATACAAATACCTTAGAGAGAGAAAGCCTGTGAGCCACACGATAAAGAAGTGTGCCCAGAGAAAACAAAGTCTCCCTTCTTCCTCTGTTTATAAGAGAAGGCAGAGAGGGGCAGGCACTGTGGTGGTCCTCTGTGGAACGGCTAGTAGGCATTGTTGACAGGTCAAAAAGTTGTATTACATCATCTCCTGCACCTTTATACAACTGTTGATGAAGCAATGAAAGCATGCATAAGCAATCATGATTCTAAAATTCTCAAATATAAATTCAACTTAAATGTAATTAAATAAATATTACTCTGCCATAACTACAGGAGACAACAAATAGGAAGATGCATAACACTTGATTCTTTTTTTTTTGAAGTATCAAGCAGAATGCCTACTATGACTATCATAACACTTGATCCTTAAAATAAACAATCTTTTCATTCAAATGAAACCTGATTTAGTAACAGACATGCTAATAATTTTAGCCCTTCAAATGTACACAGAAATTAATAGCATGCCTGACAGACCAGAACATCTATCTATTAATTCAATAATAGTAGAGATGGCATTCTTGATATTCAGGGGCTAATGTTGTAATGGGTTCGTTCAGTTCCACAAAGTTTAGTCTTTATAACAGCTTTTATTGTGTTGTTTATTTAGTCATTTATAGAAGTCAGTCTTTGCAAAAACAGTGGCCAAATTAAAGAACTAAATTTTTTCCTTCCAGAAGTGTTGAAAAGTTGTGACAGCTTAAATATTCAAGCATGAAAATTGGGTTTCAAATCATTAAACAATTGACAAGAGAGATGCAATGTTTACCCAATATGCACCAGGGTCTTGCTTGCAGTTGTCTTCAAGAAACCTCAGAACAGCAAGTCCATTCTGCTGCACTACTTGGGGAAGAAAAGCAGGGGTCCCGTCATCTGAAACACCTTTCAAGAGGAAAATGTCATCGGTTTTTAGGAGCTCATATCCTTGGACAACTCCATTCCGATGGTAGCATATGGCAAGTTCTGGTACACTTGCCATTAGATTATCTAGCCATGCATCAAGCCAGTTCAGAGGAGTCACCTGAAAAATTAAACTAAAAAATCAGTACTAGGAATTTGAATCAAATTGAGGAAAAATATTCTTGTAGATAACATAATAAAAGGTTGACAAAATAAAAGATCAATTTGCAGAACAATATGAAGAACAATATATCAGCCAAATGAAATCAACAAAAATAGTACACATTGGCCAAATCATGAGGTCAAGAATTTGATGCCCTTGACAGAATCAAACTTACGGAATACAGAATCCAGCCTCCATACCCTTTCACAAATATTAATAATGAAGGCCAAAGCATAAAATTATTCCAATTTCCAACTATTCAGTTTGTCACATTTCAGGAAATGTAAATCTCTTGAATTCCCTTATTAATCCAAAAAACACTTACCAGAGTAAAAGACGTTAAAGGGTCATCCTTATACAATGCTACCAAGAGCAGGCTGCTCGAAGAAAATGAAAGAACCAAGAATTCTATTTGTGAAGAAGATCACAAGATAATGAATACCTGTCTAGAGATGTCCCAGAGGTGAAGGCTCACAGCAACATATTTCTCGTTGCTAAAAATAAGCAAGTCACTTCCTAGTAGCATTCGAAAATTATGAAATTGCCACAGCAGAACTCTCATGAAGTCATTATTACCGACCTTCTTTATATTGTCTGACTCTTGCACTTGGCTCCGTGCCTTCTCACCAACCTAAGAAGCAATCAAAATCAGATTGTTTTTTTTTTGGATAAGAGATGAAAGTGAATCATTAGACAAAGAAGAAAAATTCAAAGCCTATCAATTTTTTACAATTAGAATGAACACAAAAACCAAAAAACCACGTAAACAATCTGCAGGTACAACATGTCAGGTTATAACATTTGGGACAGCCATGTTTTGAGTTAATCTCCAATTACGAAATGTTGCTCAGCATTTGCACAAACTTCAGTGTCAAATACAAAATCACATTTAAATGCTAAATACAGCACCCAGTGCTTATACGACTAACAAATCTGCTTATAGATGCAAATGTGGTGATTAATGCAGCACCTGAGAAGTGTGCTTGACTGGAAGCTTTGAGCCCTGATCCCTTTTCTTGCCCTTGCTCCAGTATAGTTCCCCTTCCCTTTGGCCAAAACTACTTCCTGGTAGGATAGTTGATGGAGGGGTTGGTGCTTCAGTCTTGTCCATTTGGAATGGCTCATGACCAGGAGGGCAGTCACATGCCTCCATCCTAACAGAATGCATTGCAAAATTCAGAAATATGGATGGATCAGATGATCCCTTGGATTGGTGCTGGGGCTGAGGTTGGCTAGTCGGCCTTCTGTAAATCTTCTCTCCTTCTTCTACATCAGGGCTGTCATAATTCGTAAAGAACAAGAAAAGAAACACACACACACAAAAACAATAATAAGGACTCTAAGGTACGTTATCAATTGTGGCAATAAATTAATATTAATATATGAAGGTCCAGTCAACACTCTCATGCAATTCCAAGAATTTATAGAAGAAGATGCAGTTATGCAACCCAGTACCAAAATGTATGAAAGTTCCTCTTTAAGTAAAACTTTCTTGTTTTGGAATTTGATAATTCTTCAGAACAAGGCTCTTTCCATCTGATACTTTGACCTTTTTGAGATGAAAATTCCTCAGATTATTGTTACTTTCCATTTAAAAGTAGATCGTTTATATCTGCTGGAAAAAAGTTGCAAAGCTTGAGTTGCAGAATAAAAGGACTAATAGAGCTAAAGAATCAAACCCTGTATTCAGAATCAGTGTATCCCCAATCCGGTGAACTGCAATTGATAATTTAGCTTTGGAGTAAGGAATTTTGAAAATCTGCTTTAAAATATCAGTCGGGGCAACAACATCGATCTCATCTCCATACTCTGTGATCCCTGATACAGCAAGAGTTTCACACTTGCGAGAGAGATTTTGGCTGATGGGACCGCTTTCATAGTAAAATCCTGATTTAGAGAAATAATCAGAGAGAGATCTGAGAAACAGAATATTTTAGTATTTTACTCTCCAAAAAGCAGAAACCCAAATGGAAGTATTTAAGCAGTGTTACAATTAAAAAGCCATAAATTTTGCTAGCAAGGAAGAACTGTCATTTTGTTATAAACACTTCAACAATTGTCTTATATTGCAGCTATTCCATTATAATACTTCAATTCTGTCTTGTATACATGGTTTTATGGATTATACATCATTTACATGCATAGGCGGAGTTTCTAAAGGGCCAAACAGGGCTAGGCCCCCCTTAACTCTTTAAATTGGTGACAAGGGCAGATGTTTTCTCTGCTATTATTCACTTGAGTATTAATCGACCCCCTATGCTATTTTCTTTCTACTTTTAAAAAAAAAAAAGAAAAGAAAGGCCCCTTCTACTATTGTTACTAAAGAAAAACCATCCGTACTGTACCTTCTAATCATCAAGTATAATCTGAGATGACTAACATCAATCAAATTTCAAGTAGGCAACAACATCATATATAAAAATAGAATAATAATGAAGTGCTTTTTAATTCCAAAGAAACAACATTGCACTATCAATTTTGGTTGAAGCTTCACCACTGTTTACACATGCAAAAGAAAAAAAAAACAAGTACAACTTTGTATTTAATCAGGACATACTAAATAATTGCATCCTTGAATACTCTCTTCTTCTTCTTTTTTTTTTTTTTAAAAAAGCAGGGAGCTGCTGTTGATTTCCGTTTCTTTTGGGAAATCCATTACAACTAGAAATAAAAAATATGATGCAAATCAAAAGTAAAACTGTTACAAAATAAAACTCTAACCACACTTGTCCCTCTTCCTCAAATTCCCTCCAGAATCGTTTGATTGCATCCTTTAATTAATCAATTTGATCGGGGTTTAGCATAATTTTGTGATCAGCTTACTAAACTTAGCTATTTTCTAGACAAAGTATATCATGATGCATAACATGCATCATAGTAAACAACATGGTCATGTTATCATTTACACTCACAGCAAAATCCTTTGAATAAAAAAAATTATAACTTGTGCTGGCAATGAACAATCTTTGGCACACCTAAACTATCATTGCACAATTTTGTAGCGCATCATGAACCTTGGAGAATACCAACAAGTAAAATAAAAAAATATCAAACCTTCACTGCTCTTCGCTGGCGATGGAATGAGCTTCTCTGGTAAATCAGACAGCACAGGTAGTGTATTAAGATCTGTCTGAATTGGAAGCATCTGATACCTCGGCGCCCCAGTCCTATATCCACAGCAAATATGCGACGTCAAATTATCGGATAAGTAGCAAAGTACTCTACGATCAAATAAATTAACAGAAAGAAACGAAACAGTCTCAAGATCAAAGCTGAGTATTACGTATGAGAAGGAGAGGGAAAGAGCGCAGAATCGGAGAGGGGGAAGGCGGTGTAGGTCGGGACGGGAATGGTTCCGCATAGGAAACCCACCGGCTTCGGCTCGGCGATCTCCAGTCTTCCCACGCACTGAAGCTTGCCTGAACCCTCCATTGATAGAAGCTGTGTGCCTTGCTCGTTGGGGTTTGTCGAGGTTAGCGAGAGAGATTACACATGGCGAGAAAGGGTTTTGTGGATGAGTATGTTTGCTTTAACCCCCTCTGAACGCGCCGAGGATGCTAGAAGAATGGAAAGAGTCAAAAGAGAGGCTCCAAATCTTCTGTTATTCTCGCAGAAATAAGATCTCTTATTTATTCCGAAAAAAAAAATCCGAAAAATAGAAATTTTTTTATAGATATGTTTTTTTTTTTTTTTAAATTGATAACCGTTAAATTTCATATAAATTCATTAATGTTTGATACTTTATCAAAGATTATCAAATTTAACGGTATTTCACTAATATTTGTAATGATTCCAAATTAACGATCTTTGATGGACTATCAAACATTAATGAAATTATATAAAATTTAACGAGCTATCAATCTACAAATAAAATAATATATCTATAAATTTTTTTCTTTTTTTCGGATTTTTTTTTTCTATTTTTTCAGAATAAATAATAGGACTCTATTCTTCTCCCAGAATAATAATAGATTTGGAGCCCAAAAAAGATGGCAGATTTAGGTCTAGTAAAAAAAAAAAATTATGACCTGTTCGTGACTCGTATGGGATCCATTTGTTATTGACTCGCTCATTAATAAATTGAGCAGTTAACGAGCTTTAACGGCTTGACTCATTAGACTTTTTAGACTCGATAAATTATTAATATTTATTATTTATATTATTTTATCATGAATTTTTAGTATAGTAAATAGTTTATAGTATAATATGTATCTAAATTATTTTATCAAATTTACGTAAAATATATTATCATTAGTTATTTTATTATTTTTTATATAAATTTAAATATAAAATATCATAAAAATATTATTAACTATTAAATAAGTCTTAACAAATCAGTACGGTTAGCTCGTTAATTTAACGAGTCAATCTCACTAATGAACCAAGCATGAATTTAACCCAATTCGACTCAGCTCGACTCCCTAGTCCTAGATAGATTTTACAAAATACCGTTTTGGGATTAATTAATGATTTCTTTTGTACTTGCCTTGTATGAATCCACAAATGAGCGTCGCAAGGCTAAACAGTGCAAAGCCAGAAAAATACCAACCTGGATTTGTGTACAAGTATAACCAGTGTTAATTTCATTTCATTACAATAGTGTAAAGGTTGTTTATTATCACTAATTCATGAATGTTAATTTGTTATTTTTTATAGAATTCTAGAATATCGAAATAATGATCAGATGACGTTATCTTTAATGGAGAAAGTAAGTTTACAAGGATAATTGGTTTCAAATTAGTATTATTTTTTCTGAACTTGAACTGGCAGTTAGCATATCAAAATCAATATAAGTATAGGAGCGGATATTATACCACATTCTATACTAAAATGGATACAATCAGTGCTATTATTTATGTTTTCAACACTAATACACTTTTTTAAATAATAAATAAATAACATAAATAATATACGAACCAACATAAATAATAATAATTCAATCAATTTGTATAATTAACTGCATATTTCTTAATATATAAAAAATTAAGTTTTTTAGCTTTTCAAATATGTCACATCATTATTTTTCTCCACCAAATCTTTTCATCTACTTAATCCAATGGTTCATATATATAATTTTTTTCTCTCCTCATTTAAAATAGATGAGTGTGATATATTTGAGATAAAATTTAACCTTAGCATAATTCAATTTTATTAATATTATTCTATTAAAAAATAACATATTTAATTATATTATTATTACATATATTTTAATATTTAAAAAATGTTCAAATTTTTTTTAATGTGAATTTTTTATTGAATATGTTTAATTTTTTTTACATTTTTAGTTATTTATTTGAAAACTATTTTGTCGGGACGAAACCCGAATTATAGCCCTAGTGAATAATAAAGGAGGCATGTAGTGGGATAAATAGCCAAGTACTCTACAACTAAATTTTATGTAATTTTATTATCGTTTGATGGGTAATCAAACGATATTAAATTGAATTCTTTGCAAATTATATACAATTTTGATGATCTTTGATAGATTATCAAATGATTGTGAAATTATGTAAAATTTGAAACATTATCGATCTATAAGTAAAAGAATGTTTCTAAAAAAAAATCTATTTTTAAGATTATTTTACTATTTATTTTAAAATTCATTGTCAAAGGATCTCTTCCCTTTAGATAATGACATATTGTATGTCATATAGCATACACACATTCAGTGTGTTCTACATAAAATGGAATTGTAGAATACTTGATTTGATACACACATTTGATGTGTTCGGGCTTTTCAATTCATATCTGTTGTGTCAAAGGCTTATACTATTTAATAATTTTATTTCAGTTTAGATCGGATTAATTTAGATACATAATTATTTAGATATATCAAGCAAACATATTTGAACATATCAAGTCAATTGACCCAACGACATGCCCAGCGTGCATAGATCCAGAGCAATTGCCCAATTAATTTTGGACTATAATAAGAAAATAAATTCAGTATACGCATAGTGAATTATTTTTCGAGATCAAATTACGATCCTTTATCACGTATATATTGCTGTCTTGATTTCACGATGCGTTGAAGCACTCCCGAGCGAAGCAGAGCGGGGAAGGAGGTCCCGAGCTTATATGCACATATTTTAGATGCTCCTGGGGGCGCCGGTGATGGTAATGGATACTCGTCCAATGCTGGCCAAGCCCTAATCTCCTTTCATAATGTGTCCTAGTCTAAAAGTGGAAAGGTTGCGGTCATTGTTCTCTGCTTCTGTGAGTATCAGGTAGAAAGCTTCCAATAGCAATCAGTCCATCTTTGCAGGCTCGGTAATAAGTCTTAACTTCCCAGGTTTGTTTGGCTTTGGCACGAAGAACCAGAACATCGGTGTAAATCTATACGTTTTCCAAGGTCCTATCCCTTCAAAAGTGGATGTTCATTGCATAATAAGCTTTCTCATTGTCGGTAAAGAAATAGTTTTTCTTTCTTAGTAGATAATTTTTTGTCACCTATATATACATGCTCAGTAAGGGCTTCGAAAAGATCTTTGGCCTCCTAAGATTCTAGGCAGTCCATCACCACATAGTCTCGTTGAAAAGAATCGCAATAACTCTTAGCACATTAAGTAGCCAATGTATCCCGCATTCACAAATGGACCTTACAATAATGAAAGGAATTTCAAGAAAGATAAAAACTGCAAACCAAAAAAAAAAAATACATTTTCAGAGATCCCTTCCACGAATACCTATTTGTCTGGCTACGCCCTGCTTGGATCCTTCCCCTTTCGACAAGACTTTTCGAAGGAAGCTACTCCCAGGATTTTTTTCATTGAGGAATAACACTGGGAAAGAAGCCCTCAGTGTTGACTAGTATTAAAATCCAGAATTTTACTCGCAAGTGCTGTATTTCAAGTGAAATAGAATATTTAGATTAATTAACTATAATTACCCAAGTGATTTTTATTAAAATTAAAGATGAACAAATAATAGTAGTAGACAAAAATGAAACAATTAAACTAACAATAAGAACTTATTAATTCAATTAAAACATCAGCACAATTTATTAAAAGATAAATATTATTATCCCCGGCTTCTCATCCCCATGCGCCGTCCCCAAAATAGAATTTTCTATTTTTTGCAAAGAGTTAACTTTCTCATTTCTTTTTTTAACATAAATCTATTTGAGTTGGCGAAAGCCGAAAGGGCGTATGCACTTGAGCTCTTCAGAGCACCGATAATTTAAAAGTTAAAAATAACTGGCGTCTCCTTATTTTCTTATGAATTTATCTCATGGTTCATTTTCTCAATCTTCTTCTCTTCAGTTTTGACAGGGAATTCATATCTCTCTTTCAACAAGAATGATTAATGACATAACATTCAATCAGCAAGATTTTAATCCCTTTGTATCTCTCCTCTCTCTTTCATCGGCTTTTGCTTGTTGTTTATTCTAATAATTGATCTATTCATCTACTTTTTTTTGGAATTTGATGACAGGTACTGATTTCATTTATCAGATCAATCAGTTTTGATTTCCGACTCGAATGCCTAAGATTTTGGTCCTTATATTTGTTTATTAGTAGTTATAAATTGTTATATAATTTGCTGAGATTTTTTTCCTATAAAATTCATGTATTACTTCAGGTTCGTGATCACCAAATTTCTTGAATTATGATGCATGTAAAGCCATGTATCAAATGATTAGGCATGTTTGTATCATGTTTGAATTATGATGCATGTAAATATACATCTATTTTGACATTCATTTTGACTTTGCCTTGCATTATATAAAAAAATATTAATACTAATGATCAGTAACTAATATAATTGATATAAATAAGATAATCAATAATTATAAATACTTTAATTTAAATGCTAAAAAAATCGGCTATTGATGGCTTCTTCATTTAGTATTATTAGAACCAACATTTAGTATAAATAATAGTTAATTTTTTGTCCCTTGATAGTCAACTTTTAGGGAGATAATTAACAGTAATATAAATAAGATTATCAATAAATATAATTAGTTCCATGATGAAAAAAATAATTATCAATAACTCCTTCATTTAGTATTAATAACATAAATATTAAATATAAATAGCAGTCAAAACATTACTTTGAATCTTGACAGTCAATTTTTGGGGACAAAATGTAGGGACAAATACTTGGGGACTATTATCAGCCTCCTTTATTAAATTAAAAACGTTAACTTAAATATGAATTTAATTGAGTCTCTTTTTATTTTTTATTTCTATTTTTAATTTATTTCTATCATATAACATAGTTTCTAATTTATAAAAAATATAGTAATAGATATAATAAAACATAAATAGAAAATAATTAAGATTTATTAAAAATAATGATAATTAATATTATAAAATATATATTAATCAATTTCTCTATTTTTAATAATTGAATAACAATAATAAATATTATCAAAATATATATTAATCGATTTATCTATTTTAATAATGAAAAGAACAATAATGAATATTATAAATATGTATTAATCAATTTCTCTATTTTTAAATAATTAATTATCCTAATCACATTGATCAAAATAAATATAATCTAAATACAAATTTTAAATAATAATAATAATTACGATTCAGAGTCTTGTATACCCTGATCTAACCAGACATAACGTAAATATGATACTCATAAATTTAATTTATTTTGACTCCATAGGTTCTCAAAATTATCTTGACAAGCCGTGAGTACACTCAGGATGAGATGACTGACAAGATCGTGAGCCCTATCGGAGACCAAGCAGCACCGACCTTGTCAAACTATTCAGGTGTGGACTGCACTCAGATCCATATTTTCTTTAGAATAGACTTCAAATTATATTTTATTTTCTTTTGAAATTTAATTTTATTCATGTTATCTGCATTTCATTTTGTTCATTATTTAGATTAATGATTAAATATAATGAGTTGTAGGATAAATTAACTTAGATAGAGTAATTAGAATTTAATAATTAATAATATTATTAATTAAGTATCTTGAAATTATATTATATAAATAATTTAATTAAAGTACTCTTAATTATATTATATAAATGTTTTAACTATAGTATTTTAAATTAATTTCTAAAATACTTATGTATATGTGAGATGATATTAATTATAGAATATTTCATTAAAATAATTATGTAGCAAAATTAGTAGGTAATTAGTGAAATATAAATTAAGACCAAGTAAAAGTCTTAATAATATAGAATATAATTAAATTCATAATTATATATACATAACTTAATATGAATGTTTAAGATATAATTATGAAGATATTTAACTATGAAAGGATATAGTATTTATAAAAATGATGATATAGATTATAATTAGCCAGATTGATATACTGATCAAGTTAAGCTTAATCGAGTTGTAATTAAATTAAATTAAGATTAGAATATGTATATATACATATTTCTATGATTAGCATGTCATAAGGGACTAAAAAAATTTATAAGTTATAAATGAATATTTGGTGTGGGGAGAGTGATAGTACCAGCTCGATTTCATAGTGAAAACACACTTCTATTTATTAATAAGGAGCTATATTGTAATTGTGATGGTTGACTTTTATTTATATCAGTGACTATTTTACCATTTTATATTTGGCAGTGATTATTTTGTCACTTTATATTTGTTCATGATTGATTCATTTTATTTCATATTATTTTCGGATAGTCTCATTTAAACTAAATTATAGATGTAATGATAAAAATCGACATGTTATTCATTTCTATTATAGTAAGGGAATGTACGGGATAAATTAGGGTCGATTTTGCTCTGGTTGACGCTCTTTTTATAGAGTTTGGGATGTGGTCGGTTCTTTTTGAAAATAATTTATCCTGTAAGGTCATGTGTGTGATATGAGAGTTTGACCCCCGTACTATTATATTATAATATTTCAGATTTTTTTATTTTTGAGTTTATCCTTGATAAAAATGATCATGCCATTAATGTGGGGCATATAATCGAAGAATGTTGGGTATTCAAGGATTGGGTAGAAAAGGCACACCAAGTACCTTGCCCAAGGGCTTTCTCCAAAGCTCGGCATCTCACGAATAAACCAACATGGTGTCTCAGGTAGAAGAATGTCAAAGCAATCGTGTTAAATCGTAAAATTTAATTAAGTAATAATAATAATTAAGAAGATAATTAAAATAATTTAACACTAATTAACAAATAACGTGATTGACAATTAAATATATATATATATATATATATATGAATAAATGAATAATAAAAATAACTTTAATGTTGGAACAAATAATAAAACTTAGAAAATTTTGACTAAGCTCAATATAAGAAAATACATATAATAAAATATTAAAATTTTATGCAAGAAATATCTATATCACAAGAATTTAATTTCAAACAACATAAGCAACATAAAATACTTTTATGAACATAAATTATGACAAATAAAATTTGATCACGGAGATATCAGTTAAAACACCTAAATTTTTGAAGATTTGAAATGTAAGCTTAAAGTAAAAGTAATTAATTTATGAAATATTTGATTTAATATATCAGACGTTAAGATGTAAAATAAGGATTACGAATTTATTTGACAAGAGATTTAATAACTAACTTATTATTCGGATGGACCAATTGATCAGTTAAACTTTGATAATCAAAATGCTTGTCAAACAAATTAATAAATATAAATTAAATTTTGAGAAATTAATAAATATAAATTTAAAAACTATACCGTAGACTGCATATTTATTTCCACAGAAAATCAAATTCCCCACTATCTCTCTCCCTCCCTCTCTCTCCCTTGTTTTTGTTTTCTTCTTGCCTCCTACCCCCTGTTTTCCCCCTCTTTTCTTTTTCCCTGGCGACACACCCACAGGATCCCATCTTCAAGTTTCCCCTTACTTCTCCTATGCGCTAGCTAAATCTTCTTTTTTGTTTTTCTCTGCACGAGAGAGACTTGGCTCCCTCTTTCCTCTTTTCTTGTGTTTTCCTTTTCGATCAGCACAAAAGGAGAGTCTCTCTCTCATACCCCTGCGATGCCCTCAAAATGTCACATTTACACCACTTGTTGACAGCTAGGTCGAGTGCAACCCCCTCTGACCGACCCTTGCTTTGTTGCCCTGACCTCTTACAGGCCCGACCTGATGGTACAACGACCAAGCCACCCCGTAGGCCACCACACGAGTAATGGTGAAGTCAAAGCCCCATTTTCGATCGTGCCTTCCCTCTTTGGCTGGATCTGACCTTCACCGGTTGTGGTGCTGTCACGAGTTCCACCCTTGGCACTATTGACTCAACCCCATGCAGAGCTTAACCGAGCCACCCCATTCCTTTATTTCTTCGGCCGTGTGGGCCGTGTGCCGAGGGCTAAGCCTCGTATCTTTGTGTCGTGCTTTGTTATCCTTGTTTGATTCATGACTTGTACGCCTCTTTGTGTTAGTCTTGTAACTTGTTATGTTATGTGTCTTTTCTGATATTATTACTGTCTTATCAGTGACGGATCTAGGATTTTGATTAGGGGGGACAATTATCGGATTGTAATGGCTTATCGAGTTCAAATCCATTAACTAATCGGGTACTAAATAAAAAAAATAATAATTTAATATATATACTTAATTAATAATTTTTTTTATTAAATAATAACATTTTATATATTAAAATAACAATAAAATAAAGCTCAAAGTAATAGATAATCAAGTTGATGAAAAAAGTTTTCGACTAAGGAACTTTATATTTTGATATCTTTGCATAATTATTTCATTATGCACGGTATTAAATAAATTTCCAGGGGGGACACGTGCAGAAAACATTACCGAAAAGCACTATTTTTCAAAATCCAGTGGGGGCACGTTCCCCCCCTAGATATTGCTGGGTCCGCCCCTGTGTCTTACTATTCTTGATTGGGTTGTTTGACTTACTTGGCTGCCTAGACCAATTTTGAGCAGTCTTGTGCCCTTTGTCGCTCGCTACGTATACTACTCTGGTTTTGGGTTTATCGGTTGTCCTGACAGTGTTTTTGATGTCCTTTCTTTGAATTATTATCGTGCCTTGGTACACTGGTACCATTCGGTATCAGTGAAATGAGGCATTTGTCTGTGCCTTGAATCTCCTCTATCATGTGTGCCTGGTTGTTCTGATTTATACAGGCTTTGAGCCTTGCTGTCTTGCTTTGGTTTGTCTTGCGTGTGTTGCCCTATTTTTTGAGTCCCTTTGTTGGCCTTATTAACTGGAATTGCCTTATTGGCTTGACCTATGCAATTGTGTTTTCTGTGTTGCATTGCGATATAGGTTTATTTAGAGGTGGCAATTGGTCCGGGTCGGGTTAGATCGGGTTTGGGTTTGGGTCGGACGGGTCGGGTCAGTTTGATCTTTTAGAAGAAATCGGGTCGGGTCGGGTCAATTTATATGTTGTATTTTTCAGATCGTTGATAGATTTTGATTGGATTGATGGCCATTTGATCTCGGGTCGGGTCGGGTCGGGTTCGGATCAGATTCGGATCAGTTTGACTTTCTTAAAAAATCAGGTCGTGTTAGATTCAAATCCGGACGGATCGGATCGGGTTCTGCCACCTAGATTTATTGGTTGGATTAACGGTACTAGAACCTCTTTACCTCTGGTGCGATTCTCACAGGCCTGTGTATTCCTCGTGAGGGATCAAATTGTGAAGTGATAAAATAAGTCGAGGAATAATTTAATCAAAGCTAGACGGGCCTTAAGTGAAAGTAAAATCATATGGATACAAGTGGGCTGAAAATTTAACAGGAATTAGTTTTATGAGCCGAAAGGTATTGTGGCTAAAAATTTAATTAAATAATTAGTCAAAAGACATTTATAAAATGGGTATTGCTACTAATTGATTAATATATAAACTTAAAGAGTGGTAGATGATTACAATATATGCCTCGCGAAAAATAAATTGAATAGATACCGTGGGTTATATGAGACAGCTAATGATCTCAAATAAATTAAAACACCAACACAGTTAGTAAAATAAAAATATTAATTAAATTAAGTTTAATTTAAATAAGTTTTCTTAATTTCACTCACTTTTATAAATGTAAATTTATAAATTATAAAAATAAAACATAATTAAAGAGTATATTATAAATAATTAACATTTATAAAATAATAATTAAAATATAATAATAATTATATTATAAAATATATATTAACCAATTTGTCTACTTTTAACTAAATAATAATAATAAATATTATAATATATATCAATTAATTTCTTTATTTTTAATAATACAAATAAAAATAATGATGACAATAATAAATACTACAAAAATATGTTAATTAATTTCCCATCTTAATAAGAACAATACTAATTATATACTATTTTATATTAATTAATTTCTCTATTTCTAAATAATTACCTAAATTATAATTAGACTAACTAAGCGATAATGTTAATCAAATTTGACAAATCTAAATAAATTTAAGTTATTACATTAATCAAAATAAATATAATTTGAAATTAACGGAGTGCAAAGACTATTCTCAAAAATACTTGCATCCCGCCTACAACCGCACATGAATAAATTACTAACCCAAACTCAAACCGGCTTCTTAAAAGGACGAAATATAGTGCATGGGTTCCACTACACACAAGAATTAGTTGTGGCGGTGACACGACAAGGAGCGAGGGTTGGTATATTCAAGGCCGACATACACAAAGCATTTGATTCGATTGCATGGGAATTTCTTATTAAATGCTTGAAGGCATCCGGGTTTGCAGACAATTGGATACAGTGGATTGTCAACTTAGTGCTCCAAGGAACATCTAAAGTTATTATCAATTCAGTAGCAGGACGAAGTATCAAGCTCAGACGAGGGGTCAGGCAGGTGACCCATTATCACCTTATTTGTTCAATATTGCGATAGATTTCCTCACACGATGGATTAGTAAACTAAATGAACTTCAATTACTTACAGCACCATTTCAGGGCTGCCGAACTTGCCTTCTCTACGCTGATAACACATTAATATTCTTCAGCCCACAACAACAGAAAATATAGGTCCTCAAACTCGTTATCGATGTATTTGTAAACATATCCGGCTTCAAAGTCAATCTACAGAAATCTGAATTACTAATCACGACAGACAACAGTGGACTCGTGTCATACATGGCAGCAACTCTCGGCTGCAAAGCTTCATCATTCCCGTTCACATATGACATATCTTTGACTCCCAATTGCCTAAAAGAGCTTATATGACTATGATAGAGCGAGTAGAGCGTCACTTACCTGGATGGAAGGCACAACAACTATCAATTGGCAGACGACACACGCTTACAAACTCGGTCCTCACAACCACACCGACACACTTCATGTCAGAGTTCATGTTGCCTAAATGGGTAGTCAGAGCCATAGACAAAATTCGAAAATGTTTCTTATGGCATGGTCACAAGGAAATACACGACACGGAGAAGAGAGTGATATGTTTAGCAAATTGGCAATTAGTAACAAAACCAAAAGAATTGGGAGGAATGGAAATCAGAGACATTGGAAGCATGAACAAATCGCTTCTACTGAAATGGATGTGGTCATGAATAAAGGATGATGATGCTTGGTGGAAGGAAATAACAATCACAGGGGAAGAACATATCAGACCATGGGAGCTAGCACGGCCATCACCATTCTAGAAAGACATTGCATCGCTCACTCACATCTTTAACATCTTGGTACACTTTCAAGTGGGGAATGGATTCAAGATTCAATTCTGGCAAGACATCTGGCTCCAAATTTCGCTGAGGCTACAATATACGACACTATACGAGCAAAGTACAAAAATAAACAATGCAATACATCAAAACCAACAGGACGGAAGATGGCAGCTACAACTAAGCATAGCTGACGGGGAGAGCACATCTTGAGCATAGTGTACTCATCACCAAAATTCAAGACAACTAGATCAACAAGCAACAGATCAGATCACGTGGATAAGGAACTCATCGGGGCAATTCACAACAAAATCGGCATACCAGTTCCTTGTCAACGAACCACACATCACCACACCAATAAAAAATATCTAGAGCATTAAAGGTCCGACGAGGGTGATGATGTTCACATGGCTTATGCTTAATAATAAACTGCTAACAACGGATAACCTGATTAAAAGAGGATGGATCATACCAAACATCTGCCACATGTGCAAGCAAGATCAAGGAACATCACGTCATCTATTCACCACATGCAGCACGGCGACACAACTGAGACAATACATAGTACAGACATTACCAGCTACAAGCCCACAGTGCCATAATTACACTGATGAGAACCCCAATACACTCCTACTATCCCCAACAGAAAACAGTCAATGGAGGCAACTGGAACTCACTACAAATTTTGTTTTATGGAGGGAGCGGTGTAGAAGGTTATTTGCAGATAAAGAGTAGAATATTCCACGGATGGCTAGAGAAGTATTAACTGAGAAGAGATCATGGTTTGCAAATGGTGCATAGATCGATAGGAAGGTTATCACAAATAACTGAAAGACCGAGGAACAGGTTATCACCTATTCGTAGCATGCAGCACAACGACACAGTTGACACGATATCTGATGCAAACATTGCCGAGGCCTTGTAACACCTCCAACATCTACACATCAGAGAAGCCACACACACTACTCACAAATCCACAGGAACATCAGATATGGCGGCAATTAGAAGATACAACAAATTTTATCATATGGAGAGCACGGTGTCGAAGAATTCCAGCGACAAAGATTAAGACGTATTGCAGCTGGCCAGAGAAATACTAACTGAACAGAGAGAATGGTTCTAAAGAGTGTCTGACATAACATAAAGAGATACAGACAAGCGTTTATGTTTATTTTCTTTTATTACCGTTCTTTCCTTTTTCTTCTCTCTTACTATTTTTTCTTTTTTTAGTAAGTTGTACATACAGATCATATCATAAACACAATTAATGAAATTTAAATTTGGGCTAGACCTCCATCTTTTTTCTTAAAAAAAAACTGAACATGACAGAATACAATATCCACAGATTTTTTTATTTTAGTAAATAAAATAAATAAATAAATAGAAAATGGTAAGATTATCTTGAAAATTAGCCCATTTTTTTTACATTTGTGTGTTATATTAAAAATAAAATACAACCGTCAATAGATTGATCTAAAATATTACAACAAAAATTAAAATAAAAATTTATAAAGCCAAATATAAACACGATTAATACATTGTTCTAAAATAGTATCAAACAAATATAAATATTACAACAAAAATTAAAATCTAATTGTTCTGATAAATATAACAACAAAAAATATAAACACACTGATAATCTAAATCATGCTCTGTTAGAACGAGCTCGACCTCGAGTTGGCAGCCTGTTGATATGATCCTCCATTTCATCCATAACCATTGAAATACGTATCTTCCTTCTCCTTCCTTTATTGATTTTTTCTGGATCTGACCAAATGACCGGACCGTTGTACATTGGCCAATCTTGTTTATTGTCATAACTACGTCAATGACCAGACCATGTGTTAATGTAGTACTGGATGGTATAATATGGACTAACGTACTGAATGTAATTTAGCCTTCTGAATGAACAAATAGCAAGCAAGTGGTTGCATTGGATGCCGGTCAATTGCGGTTTCTGACACCAACAATTACCAATTCTCGTCATCGTTAATTCAACCTCATATTTCATTTCACTCCTTCGTCCCTATTATTTCAAATAGAAATTATAAATTATTGCTTAAATTTTGAAGTTGAATAAAAAATTATATAAATATCGAATATTACCGTCTCAATAAGTCCATTTCTATTGTAAACATCGTAGTTGTTGATACCCTAATCCAATGGTATGACATCATAAGTTCTCCCCTTATCACCGTGATGTTTTATCAGTTCGGTGACCTTTCGGGAGAACACCAGACCTTGGTCTTCCCAAGTTGCTGTAATTTCTCGACGCTTATAGAACCACTCAACACATTTGTGCCACGTATTCTCGACGATAGCACATACCGACATTGAAGTGTTCAGGATTTGACCTCCGTGATACACATTGATCAACAACATTTTTGTCTCTACAGTATGAACGATAAACCCTACTGTTAGTGTATTTTAATTTTACAGTAAAAATTAATAGTCGAAATAGAAAAAAAATACAATGTTGATGAGACGAGAGTGGTAAATACGGATCGGCTCTGGATCTGTCGAAAAATAAATTTCGAGTTGGAAGCTCTTGCAACAGTAACAATGGCGATTTTAAAGAAATGGTTGGCTAAAGGAAGATGAAGGAGAAATGTGTTGGATGTGCTATATAATAGAAGAATGCTGGGACTGAATTTAAAACTCGGTCCCAGATATCTGGACCGAGTTTTAAACTCGGTCCAATCACCTGTAATTTTCAAATACACACAAACGTTGTAATTTTCAAATGATGGGACTAAGTTTAATTTTTGTTGTAATATTTTAGATCAATCTACTGACTGTTGTATTTTATTTTTAATATAACACACACAAACGTAAAAAAAAAAAAAAAAACCTGGGACCGAGTTTCAAACTCGGTCCGGCTATATGAGCTAATTTTCAGGATAATCTTTACCATTTTCATTTATTTATTTTTTATTTACTAAAATAAAAAAATTCTGCGATATTCATGCCCTGGAGGTGGGTGGAGAATGCTCTTCGGGGTACGAGCATAAGTTCATTTTTCAAATCAGACGGTAAAAAATCATTAAAAAGTATCTGCGTGAATCTTAAAAAAATAAAACTAACTCCCATCATCGGATCCGGAAGATTAGGATTCTCTTTGCTGAATCGAAAAGTAGCAGATTTCGTTCCCTCATAGTTAGTGCTCAAAATAATTATTCATTATCATCCAAACACCAACGTTAGTAGAATAAGAAGGTTACGCATTTGAAATTTTTGTTTTGCTTTTTTCCTCTCATCCATGTCCATATGTAATTTCTCAAAAAGACTTCAAAAACAGATTCATGAGAAAACAAACAGCACAACTGTAAATGTGGGATCAACTACGAAACATTTTAGTCCATTTATGCATTATTCTCTCATCATAATTATTTAACAATAATTAAATTTACATGGCATGTCAGTTCAGTTGCTCCTTTTTTTTACACCGATCATTGTTCCAAAAGAACTCAGTCAAAGACAATCTCACGGTAACTAAAGTATAAGCAAGTGCAAGGGTAATAAAAAATATGAATGCACACCTAAATTCATTACTAGATTGCATTGAAGTGCTAAAAAAGGTAGCTCACTAGAAACAACTATTACTTCCCTGAGCTGTTGGGCAACTCACACGTTTAATTGTACGGGCAAGTGTGCAACTTTTGCATTTAATTTATCTTATCTTATCTTATCTTCAGTGATGAACAGAAAAATTAAATTAAATCTTCTGATCTCATTATCGCATAGATCCTGTGAATTGTCCCACAATTTAAATCTTGTCACTTCTACAATTATAATTTAGAAATTTTACACCCCTTTATTTATTTTTTCAAATTTAGTACTTAAAAAAACGTTTAAAGTGAAGTGCTAAATGAAGACAACGCAATTTAAATCTTCTGATCTCATTATCGCATAGATCCTGTGAATTGTCCCACAATTTAAATCTTGTCACTTCTACAATTATAATTTAGAAATTTTACACCCCTTTATTCATTTTTTCAAATTTAGTACTTAAAAAAACGTTTAAAGTGAAGTGCTAAATGAAGACAACGCAATTCCTGCTATATATTGTTTTAGAAGCCAGTAGACATCTCCGGATAGAAACTTAATGGAAGCATAAAATCAATAGTGAGTTTTTTTTTCACTACAAATTATACTGTTAGGTAAAAAATTTCAATCATATCTCTTCACCGTTGATAAGTGTTTTCTGCACTTGATGATTTATTTTCTCTTTCCATTTATATTGATCAAATGGCTCACCGATTATGTTTCTTCTTTTTCATATTAATAGAGATATGTTTTTGATACAAATTTAAGTACAATATAACTTTTATAGTTCCTTTTGCATTTTTTTATGAATTAATTACCATATATAGTTAAATCATATAATTTATCACTATATAAGTTTTAGCATCAAGGAAAATTAATATTTTATGCTCATATGAAATTTAATGAATTTGTTTTAAAAATATATAGCTTTTTAACAAATGATTGTTGTTGATAAAACCTCGGAACAACTATAATTCTGGATAATTAACATTATAGCCAAATTAAATCAGTCTAAATGGTTTCATCTGTAGAATCAGGGGCGGATCCAGGATTTTGATTGGGGGAGCAATGATCTGATTGTAATGGTTTATCGGTTTCAAACTCATTAACTAATCGGGTACTAAATAAAAATAATAATTTAATATATATACTTAAGTAATAAAATTTTTATTAAAATAATAACATTTTATATATTAAAATAACAATAAAATAAATTTCAAAGTAATAGATAATCAAGTTGAAGAAAGTTTTCATCTAAGGAACTTTATATTTTGATATCTTTGCATAATTATTTCATTATGTACAGTATTAAATATTTTTTTCTCAAAATAATCAGACAATTTAGAGGTAAAAAAATTTTTCAGGGGGGACAAATTATCGAAAAACATAATTTTTTTAAAATCTAGAGGGCGGCACGTGCCCCTGAATACACCTGGGTCCGCCCATGTGTAGAACATTACCAAAAAATACCAATAAATAGAAGTAATTTATAATTTTCACTTGTGAAATTCCTACAATATTGTCCAAAGACTTTTTTCCCCTTTTTTTTTGACATGAAATGTAGAAAATCAATCGGAAGCATGAAGCATGAAATGAAAAAGATCCCAAGAAATAAAACGATTTTGTGATCTGCACGTGGGGCAGTACTCACGTTGTAAAAAACACCTCATCAAGCAAAATTTACATCTTATGATCACAACCCACCAACTTTTATTTTAACATCATATATACAGATCTGATTATACCTTACAGTCTTGCACAATAAAATATAAGCAAGTATGCATTTATTGAATTATTTGACTCGCCAGAAAATCGGAGCAATATAATCCGGCACTTACCCACAGAAACAAACAATCTGACATTCTGACTTACATACAGATGGAATTACTGGTTGAACCAGAAATTGTTCCCGATCTACATTCATGGGTGGTACACCTCTAATCTGCCACCTATACATATGGATCCAAATTCAAACGTTATTTCGGAAAATAAAAGGACCCAAAACCCCATCTCAAGGGGCATATTCAATTATTCATATGTTGTATGCAATTAATTTCTGATGCAAGAAATAATTTCTCTGCACTAAAAGTACACACATACTTGATTTATATCACATATACCGGCCATGGCTAAGAAGCCGGAAACTAGCGGTCTGAATTCCAGCACGTGGAACATAGATCGTGGATTCAACAGTCGAGCAAGACGAAGCCGTGTTACATCTACTGTGTACTCCGAGCCCAAACCGCCACTTTGTCCTTTGCGGCTCCACCATCTTGCGGCCCCAAATCTCCTCCATTAAGCCCGGTGGAGTCGGTGGTGCTTTTGCGCACTCCGCCAAGGCCAGTTCAAATGGATCGGCAGTCATGAAGGATGCAGAACTTCTCCTTTTCGTGGGGCAAATCGGAATGTGCGAGAGTGACATTGGAGGCGGCCGCGGCAAGCGGGACTTAGGAATATACTTCTCTGAGGAACTGGCTTTTGTTTGGATAGTCGGTTTGGCGATGCCGGGGTGTTGCTCCCAGGAAAATGGGATGGCAGAGAGAGCACGGCGGTGATGCGGAGAGGATACAGCAGTGGTTGTGGTGGAAGCAGTGTCAGTGGAGGTTGAATGAGCTAATTTGAGTCGACATGAAGGCGGTTGTGTGCCAGATTTGTTCATTGTGTGCGAGTGTGTATGCGTGTGAGTGAGTGTCTGAGTGATATGTGTTGACAGTAATACAGTATTGAGTTAGAGAGTGAGAGAGAGTTGGAGGGTTTGTGATTAACAAGCAGAAGACTGATAAAAGATGGGGTGAATTAATGCATCTGCACTGGAGTGAATTAATGCATCTGCACTGGAGTGAGTGTGCTCTGCTCTGAAAGCGCTTGAAAGCAACTTCGCAAATAGGCATGTCAATTGTCGTGATCTACTCATCGCTTCTTTCATTCCTTTCTGAGATTCCACGTCGGCCTCATGATTGCAATAATCTCATGATACAACAACAAAGTCTTTAATTCTAAATAAATTAAAATAAACTAAAAATGAAACTCAATTAGAGAGCACAAAATCAAAAATTTCAAATATCAGTGATAATAATGAGTATGATGAAAGAAAAAAATAAATGAAATAATAATAATAATAATATACTAATAGTAATAGCAATAATAACAATAATAATAATACAATAAACCTATATTATAAAACCTATTTCTAAATCCTAAAAATCTATTTTAAAACTTAATTCTAAATTCTAAATTCTAAATCCTAAAATTATATTTCTAAAACCTATTTCAAAATTCTAAATCCTAAAATCCAAAAAATCTAAGAATATAAAGTCTATAACTCTACTATTAGACTCTAACTCCTAAATCATGGTTCAGTTACATGAATCGTCATCTTCCAAGCACTCCTATCCAAAGCAAGCTCTTTGGATATATTTCATTCATTCAAATATCTTTTTATTACTTTCTCCCATGTCAATTTCAGTCGACCTCTTCCTCTTCTTATATTTTCAAGACGACTTAGAATACTGCTACGTACTGGTGTTTCAGGAGGTCTTCGTTGGATATGACCAAACCATCGCAAACGATGTTGGACTAGTTTCTCTTGAATTGGTGCTACCCCAAGTTTGTCCCTAATATCATCATTTCTAATTCGATCTTTCCTTGTGTTGCCACATATCCAACGCAACATCCATATTTCAGTTGCACTCATCTTCTGGATGTATTTTTGTAGCCCAACATTCTGCACCATAAATCATCGCATGTCTAATCGCCGTCCGGTAGAACTTGTCTTTTAGTTTTTTTGGGGCACATTCTTGTCATAAAGAACACCAGATGCTTGTCTCCATTTTACCCATCCAGCTCTTATTCTATGACTAACATCTTCATCGATCTCTTCTTCACTCTGCAACATCGATCTCAAATACCGAAATGTATCATTCATGGGTACTACTCGTCTATCCAAACTAACATATTCGTCATCTGAGTTTTCCCCGCTGAACTGACACCTCATATATTCAGTTTTGGTCCTACTAAGTCTAAAACCTTTCGATTCTAAAGTTTGTCTCCACAACTTTAGTTTCAAATTGACTCCAATTCTGCTCTTGTCAATCAGCACCACATCATCAGCAAAGAGCATACACCAAGAAATATCTCCTTATATGTCATTTGTGATATCGTCCATCACTATGGTGAAAATATATGGACTCAATGATGACCCTTGATGTAATCCTATCTTAATAGAAAATGTATCGGACTCGCTGTCACATGCTCTGACACAAGTCATAATATTTGTGTACATTTTCTTAATAAGGGTAACGTACTTTGTTGGGACTAGTTTCTTTTTTAGCGCCCACCACATGATATTTCTCAGTATTTTATCACACGCTTTCTCTAAATCAATAAATATCATATGTATGTCTTTCTTCTGTTCCCGATGTCTCTTCATAAATTATCTTATTAAGAAAATCGTCTCCATAGTGGACCTCCCAGACATAAAACCAAATTGATTTTTAGAGATAATTATCAGTTTTCTTAAACGATGCTCAATCACTATCTCCTAAAGCTTCATGGTATGACTCATGAGCTTAATTCCTCTTAATTAGTACAACTTTAAATATCTCCTTTATTCTTGAAGATTGGTACTAATATACTTCTTCTCCACTCATCAGCCATCTTATTGGACCGAAAAATAGTATTAAATAATTTAGTGAGCCACAATATTGCTATATCTCCAAGACATCTCCATACCTCAATCGGGATGTCATCTGGTTCTAACGCCTTACTTGTTTTCATCTTTTTAAAAGCTTATTTCACCTCAGACTCTTGAATTCTCCGAACAAATCGCCTGTTGGTGTTAATTGAGTCGTCCAACTCGATCGCGGTTTTCTCACTCTCGTCGTTGAATAGCTTGTCGAAGTATTCTTTCCATATGTTCTTAATCTCATCATCCTTCACCAAAAGTCCATCAGCCTCATCCTTAATACATTTAATTTGGTTGAAGTCTCTTGTCTTCCTTTCTCGAAGTTTAGCCATCTTATAGACATCATTTTTGCTCTCTTTTGTATCTAATTTCCGATACAGCTCCGTGTATGCCCGACCATTTGCTTCGCTCACAACTTTCTTTGCATTTCTTCTAGCTTCTTTGTACTTCTGTATGTTTTCATCACTCTTGTTGTGATGTAAACGTTTGTAACATTCTTTCTTCTCATTGATAGTCTTTTGTACATCATCATTCCACCACCAAGTGTCTTTAGGTTCACGTTTATTTTCTCTAATTACTCCAAATACCTCTATAGCCACCTTCCACATATTATTCGCATCATCTCCTTCGTTCCACGATTCTTCTACAATAACTTTATTCTTAAACACATGAGAAACGTCCCCTTTGAGTTTCCACCACCTCGTTCTCATTATTTTCATGTCTCTATCTCGCCGAACGCATACCTGAAAATAAAAACAGCCACCAAAAGTTTGTGTTGTGTGACAACACACTCGTCAGGTATAACCTTACAATCCATGCAGTTTGGTATCTCCTCCCTTATAGTCAGCACAAAATCGATCTGGCTCGAGTGCTGGTCACTACTAAAAGTAATTAAATGTGATTTTTTTTCTTTCTAAAGAAGGTGTTCGCTACCATGAGGTCGTAAGCAATAGTGAAGTTCAAAATGTCTTCTCCTCTTGATTTTGTTCGTCATATCCAAAACTCTCATGTACCATCTCAAACCCCCCTCTAATTGTGCCAACATGACCATAAGATCTCCTCCAATGAAGAGTTTTTCACTACTAGACACTCATCTAACCATGTCCTCTAAGTCTTCCCAGAATCGTCTCTTGACATCATCGCTCAAACCTACTTGTGGGGCATACGCACTGATGACGTTTAAGACCAAATCTCCAAAAATTAATTTGATCATGATGATCATGTCCCCTTGTCTCCTAACTACGACAGCTCCATTCTTGAGACTCTTATCAATTATGTTGCCTACATCATTTTTACTTCGTTATTTTCTTATGTACCACAATTTGAAGTATATATTCTCCACCTCCTTTACCTTCTGACCCGTCCATTTAGTCTCCTGAACACATAAGATATTAACGTGTTTCCTAATTGCAGTATCAACTAACTCTCTTAACTTACATGTTAAGGACCCTACATTCCAACTACCTAAACGAATCCTACTTTTCCCCGACTAGCTTCCTTGCCCCTCGCACTCGTCGAGTCAAGTGCGAAGACCCTTGTTCATTCAATCATTTGACACTACATCCAGGCGTCGATGCAGCGCGTCACTAAGGTGATGATGATCGGCCCTCGCTCACTTGTCACCATATTCGAGTTCAAATATGGCGCGCCACTAAGGCGGTGATGGCCCGGCTCTTGTTCTCTTATCGCCATATCCGGATTTCAATATGGCGCGTCGCTAAGAGGGTGACGCCCCAATGAAAATTAACTGGGTTTCATTTCCATAAAGATCGGTTGTTTTAGTGCAGGGCTCACCACACCCACCACAACCCTCCTTCTTTATCCTGATTTGGGACAGACTGTGCAAAAACTAGTCCACACAGACGGAGTTTGTAATAACCTCATGATAACAAGTATTTTATTTTTGCAATAACCTCATTATAATAATTATTTTATTTTGGGATGATATTAGTCCCCGGACCCTTGTCTCCAAGAAAAATCCTCAAACTTTGACATAAAGAGACTCATCAGCGAAAAGACACAAAATATAAGGCCAAAAGATATTCTTTTTAACTATTTATAGTTTGTATAGTAGCTATTTATATAACCAAAGTAGTTATTAATAACTACTGCACAAACAAAAATAAATTTAAATAGTGTTGACTTCAAAAAGCTATTTATACTCTCTCATTTAGTTATTAATAGTTAATATAAAAGTCTTTTTTTAAAAAGCATGATGTGTCTAATGTGTCTAATTTAAAGTATTTATAATTAGAACTTGTATTATTTATATCAATTAAGATAATTATTCATATTCATTGCAACAACGTTTATATAACCAGAGTTCTTCACAATATTGTTTAATGTAAGAAGTTATTTATAGTTCTGATTAGTCTTATTTATATTTATTGAATTAGTTATTGATATTTTTTTCTTTTTTATTGTTCATAATGTATCTATTTATTGTTATCACTGATATTATTTGTTATCATTGAACTGGATGTTAGTGTCTATTTTTTTTTCAAAGATAATGATTGGTACAAAATTCTGATGCAACTTGAGTTGAAAATTAGCATTTTTTCCCATTGTATAGAATAGAAAAAAATAATTAACTCGTATGATGAAAGAAATAAATGATAAATTAAGCTAAAAACAAATGAAATATTCAATCACGCTAGTCTATTGGACAAAGTCTATTAAGAAAAATGAAAGAAAAAATGTTAGTTAGATCAATACAGAAGTGATAGTATACCACTGGAAAAACAATTATACTTCAAATTCATTAAGATCTATTGAAGATGTATTAATATTAATAACAAAATCTAAAGCAGTTAAAAATTTATAAAAATAACTACATAATTATGACGTATAGATCCTAACCATCAACAAACTATATATTACCAACTCATCCAGTCACATAAAAATGACCATAAATTTCATTTCCTTCTGCCATTAAGTAAAAAGAAATATTGAAAAAAAACATCAAATAGATTTATTATGATAGAAGTCTACAATAAATTTTTATGAGGATAAAAGCAAAGTGAAGATGACAACTAAAAGAAAATGTAAAAAAGCTCCGACCAACCCAAACAATATTATTTTTATTAAGAAAAAATAAGAAAGTCCTAATAACAAATAGGTTTCTCTCACACACATGATTCTTGCGTCTTGTAAATTCATCCAATTAGAAAATAGTCAGATCCATATATGTTTCGTCTCATAGTTGCAGAGAGAGATGCCATCACAAAATTAACTTCTTTTTTAATACTCGAAAAAAGATATTTGAAGAAAAAGTTACTCTCTCCAATTAATTTTACACCGATGGATGCTTTGAAGTTTAAATAGATCTAAATCTAAAGGCTTCAGTTTCTGTCTAAATAAAAAAACAATGAACTTAAATGCGCTGAGAAAAAAAAGGAAAATTACTACTGGGGATAAATTTATTGGGGACGGATGTTTGTGGATATATATATATTATTCCTTTTATTTTCGCCTTAATTAATTAACTTGCAGCTAGTCCGGACTCCGGAAAGATAATTAACATCACAGATTCAGGAGCAAATTAACTCAGGGCGTTTAATACCAAGTAAAATATTGTGATTTTCTCCATTGTAATAATAAATAAATAAATCCGTTAGCGGATGATGTGCTAAAGGATTATCTTACTTAATTATGTTTAAACGGATGATCAAAGTTATAAAAAAAAGATCTATATATTAAGGACTCTTTAATAATATACATATAACATATAATGAATTATCAAAATAAATTATTTTGAATTTTTTTATTAATTTTAAGGATTTTTTACAGTTGACATTGTTTAATACGCAAATATTCATTTCTTTATTTTAGAGTCATTTTTAAAAAATCTAAAATTATAAAATATAGTGAGATTTTAATTATAAGCTGCAAAATTATATATTCTTAAAAGTTTTGATATGTAGATTTTTATTGAATGGGATTCTGATTAACTGCTTGGACATGAAAAAAAATTTCGATTATTAGAGAGAAATTGGTTGATACGTCAACATTAATATTAGCTTGCGGACCATTCTGACTTGTAGAGGAAATTGGTTTTTCCTGCCCTTTTTTGTTCATTTTTTGCCTTCTAGTGCCCTGGCTATATATTTTTTCCCAAATTGTTGAAGTTTTTTTCAGAGGAATTATCCCTTCAAATTTTTAATTTGGCCGACAGGGAACATAAATCATTCATGGTCGGTGATAATTGCAATTTGCATCTATGCATAAATTTAATCAGTGTCTCAATTTCAAACCATGATTTGACTCTTGCTGACAAGGATCTTCTAGCTATCACTATGATTCGCATAACACGCCAAATACAACTTTAATATTTTATAAGAGCTTGATATGCATACTAACGAAGTTGAAGTTTGTACGTGGATAATATATACACCTCAATGATAAAGGACCACACAATAATTGGCGATGCCACTCCAATTAGATGTTTATTTTTTAAGCGTCACCAATTCTTTAAGACTGTTTCCATTCTAAATCTTTTCTCTAATCAAATCAGAAGTTACAAGACGGTCAGAGATCGATCCAGATGGTGTGTTGGCGTATAAATAATTAATGGGTCGGTAGATGAGGTGGTTTAACTCCATTATATTCTGAACTCAGGAATTTAATGTTTCAAAATAATAAAACTATACAAGTACAGGGAGTTATAAATGGTTCAATCTGCATAGTTTTTTAGTTGGCGGTGAGGCTGATTTGTTACCGCATGCATAGAAAAAACAACGGTGTAGCGCACATTTCATAATAAAATTTAAATTTTTTTAGGCTTTTATTTCAATTGATAAATGGATTACAACTCGGATGACTACATACTTAAGCAAATAAGCAAAATATGAAGAAACCACTATATAGCTAAAATAAAACCACTACATTTTTAGTTTTATTTTAATCTATTTACTTTCTTTTGTTCCTTTTATTTTCTCTTTTACTTTCTTTCTCTCTTTTTTTTTTCTTGCCTGAGAGCGAATACTCAAACACCATGCACTCTCTTTGTGGAGAGGATTATTATTCTCTATTATGCAACACCATGCAGTGCAGTACGTAATTTATTAAATCATTTTATATTTTATGTCAACTTAAAATACGAGAAGATCTAACAATTCATATGCTACTCACAAAAGATAAAGATTCATGTGGAGAGAGCTGGATCATGGATCATAGTTTTTCAAAGTACGAGTTATTTTCTTTTTACCTGAAATCTGAGTTTTCTTTTTGTAATTATATTTGGAGGTCCAATGTTTACAATTTGAGCTTAAAATTTTTCAAAGAAGTTTAACCTTTTTAAATAGTTCTAAAAAACATGAATTTTCAAAAAAAATGTTAAAATGTATGGTTGTTTAATAAATATCCTGTCAGCGACTCGTTACACCACACAACCCCGCTAACACTCTCAGCAAGAAGATTAAAAGCCCTCAACTAGTATTGGCTATTACTATTAGGTTGGCACTGTTAGCTAATCTTGTCTCCACTGGTCAATGCTTTCATTGCTCTGCCTCCATGTTTAGTATCTAAATGTGATGGGGCCTGATTCTTTTCAATGCCATTTTAGTGATGTTTCGTCAAGAGAAGAAAATTGGAAAAAAATAACAGGAGTCTCTCACGTTCCTACAAGCAAGTGATGCCAATTATAAAGTCTAATTAATTGGAGTTCGGGTATCAATAGATGTCTAAGATTCACGTATGGATCTAAAAAAAATTATCCTATAGTTTATTGAATCCAGTACCAGGAAAAAAAAGATCCGCTTTAATTTTTAAATTTACATGAACCAAATTCAAATCCATTCGATAAATATGTTAAAAAGTTCATTTGAAGATTTATAATAGCAAGAAATTTATGATATAATGGTAATAGTTTTTCCTACGGCAAACATTATAATCATAATTATAATAATTAGGTTAGTGATCAGTCACTACAATAATTAGATTGCATTACTTTATAAAAAAAAATAGTAATTTAGTAGTAAGTTGTACTTCGTAATATAAAATATGTACATTTTATTAATCTATGTGTATTTTACTAGGTTGGCGCTGTTAGCTAATCTTATCTTCACTTGTCAATGCTTTCATTGCTCTGCCTCCATGTTTAGTGACTAATTGCGATGGATACTGATTCTTTCAAAGCCATTTCAGTGATGTTTCATCAAGAGAAGAAACTGGGAAAAAAAAGAACAGGAGTCTCTCACGTTCCGACAAATAAATAATGGGAGGGATTCCTTGATGATGGTGATAATGAATTTTCAAATAAATATGAAAAAATATTAAAAATAGAAAAAAATTTATAAATATACTCTTTTACTTATACATTGATAGTTATTCAAATTTCATACAAATGTTATCCATCAAAGACCATCAAAATTTTATACAATTTGCAATGGTTCCAATTTAATGGTCTTTGATGGACTATCAAACATTAATGAAATTACATAAAATTTGAATCAATATCAATTTATAAGGAAAATAACATATCTATAAACTTCTTTCTATTTTTAAGATTATTTTTTTTTGAATTTATTTCAAAAAAATGAAGATTATCAAAATAGCCACTGTCATGTGATCCCTCCCCATAAATGATTCCAACAATTATATGAGTCTAATTAATCGGAGTCAAAAATTTTAAAATAATATGTTTGGTCACTGCATCATTCAAATTATTATGTCAATTGTGACGTTATTATTTTTTTAATAATTGTTAAGACAGTTTGCAAAACTTGCAATCCATTGTTTAATTGTAGTAATCCCATTATCCCCTCAATAGCTTGATGGTGTTTTTTCTAAAGTATTTATTATTATTTTTCCTATAAGAGGGCAGATCTTAGAGATCGAGCAAATCCGTGAGATATTGTCGAGTTGAATTAAAAAAATATAAACACAATTTGATCAAGAGTCTTCTTTTTCCCCATTTTTGAAGTACAGAAATAGTGACCGTTCCATTTATTTTATTTAAAACTAGTGTGTTAAATACCACACACTATACCTATGATTGTTGAACCTGCTATATTAACCACCTGTGTTCCTGCATTGATTTCGGTCACAATTTGTCAGGAGATAAGCTTATTTATTAAACGATTCTTTCTAAATATCACATTTGTATAGATAGCAGCACTATTATCGGGTTTCCAACAGCACAAAAAAGAAACCTAAACAATATTGGGTGTGCTACCATAGTACCATTACCAGTAGCATTTTCTTGGTTAGAACATTTCTGGAGAAAATGAGAGACCTTATAATGAGTCAACGACATTTCATGACTGGTTATTTTCAACCTTCCACTAATTCTATCTTTTGATTTGAGCAGAAAAGAACTTTGTGAACGGGGTTGATAGAACTTAGAAGACATAACGGAGTAATAGAATTCCACACTGTACGGGTGGGTACCTGCAAGTTTAATATTTATAAGATATCTAAAACACAGAAAGAAATGTACTAGATAATAACAAGTCTCTTTATTTATTTTCATAGAAGAAAGTTGACCTTTCTTACTTGTAGCTGGCCACAAAAAGGCTGCTGAAAGAAAAAATTGCAAGTTGCAACAAGCAGCTGACAGATTAAATGCCAAGTCAGATACAATTTGCATCCATTGCACTAGCATGCTTCAGAAAGAAAAAGAACAACAAGGGAGTAAAAGCGAATCAAAGCCACTTGCATTATTATTAAGTGCCAACAGGACAACTGTCTTCAATTTGATTGAAATGCATTAAATTATCTCTTCACACTTATTACTGTCACAGAAACAGCAACAAAAGCAAGAATTACTACTCAGGTCCAGATTTGATGGCATAGTCTAAATCATCTATCAGATCCTCTACATCTTCTATTCCAACAGAGATTCTGACAAGGTCTTCAGTTAATCCTCTAGCTTCACGAACCGCCGCTGGTATACTTGCATGTGACATGAAGCATGGCAAGCTTATTAACGATTTCACACTCCCTGCATTATAGAACATAGAAAATGGAAAAAAAAAATTGTGAAGAAGCATTTTAGGAACTTCTGAAGAGAAAATAGTGATATTATCTAAATCTGTGGTCTCAATCAAGGCTTATAGCAGTTATGATCAGGAATAATTAGCAAAAATGGCAAAAGAACAAAACCATTTATGGACCAAAGGTAATCTTTTTTTGTATTGTTAGGGGCTTTATACATTTCTTAGGAAAAGCTGCATTTTCTAACCTAACCTCCATGAACACATAATAAGGAGATGTAACAAAGTAAAAATGGATTTAACAAGAACTCAATTCCAATACCAAAGCTAACGGTGACATTGAAATACTTAGTGGTCTCAACAATATGCTTTGATAGAGCCAATGAGCCTGTCAAAAAACTTAGCACCGAACCCGCTCCCTTAGCCTGGAAGCACACAAAAGAAGTGATATTAATAAAAAGATAAGGTGGCATGTGAGATTTTGACATACTAACAACATGAACAAGCAGTCTACTTCATTTGTTTTAAGAACCTGAGAATAATGCAAAGATCGGCCAGGATGTCCAGCAAGGCCAGCATAGTTGACTTGCTTTACTCTTGGATGAGAATATAAGAATTCAGCTATTTTCTGCGCATTAGCCTAATAAAAATCGAAGTTATTGTGTTAATATGACTTGTAAGCCTTATACTCAAATACAATTGATAAAATCACAGCATTGTAGCAATCATACAAGCGACCAATAGCATACAGACAAGAATTTCATAATTTGAGCTTTTAGGCTGACAGAATCAAAACCCAAAGGTGTTTTGTCGCACCAGGATATGAATTATCTTTTGAAGAATATATCATATTGTTAAAGGTATAGGTTGAGATGAGTAGAATTGTATAGGAGATATTGTGAGATGTGTAATGTGGGAGATTTTTAGTGTTTAGGATTAGTTAGTTAGATAATTAATCTATAAATAAAGACTTAATCATTATAATCAATTCATTTTAAGATAATTAAAAATTATTATCATTCTCTCTTCCCCTCTCATTCTCTAATTCTAACACATATCCACAAACAGACAAACCTGTTGTTTCTCAATTCGTAGAGCCATGGTTTTGACTCCACGTAAGCACAGCCAGCAATCAAATGGTGCAAGTCCAGAACCTTCTGCATTTTGCAGAAAAGCAATCTCTCTGGCCAAGCTGTTAGTGTTCACATAATTTAAACAACAGCATATTATGCTGTGAACTAGTGAATAATCAAAGTAACATCCATGCAGCTGTAAAATTAAAGATAGTGCTCCTTCAAAGCACCTTAAAATTTATACACCTCGTATCCTGGTTTTGTTCAACTTACATGTTCACAATCATCGCTTTGTTTCTTCACTTACAAAATGACAGAATACACATGGTAAATTCAGGCATCTTTTTTTTCTTTAAAAAGAAAAAGAGTGATAGAGGGGTGGTCCTGCTCCTCTATGGGCCTACCCCCATATCATTCTTTTCTGTTGAGGCATGCATACTCTTCTTGTTTACAGGGTATAAATGATGCTATGAAAATTCAGGGTCATACATGGAACTACCCCCAGACTTGGAAAAAGAACAAGATATCACACACACAAACGCACAAACCTTTCACCCTTGACAGCAAGTATTCCAGCCATGAGATCACTGTGCCCAGCTATAAACTTAGTTGCAGAATGCATCACAATATCTGAAAAAAAAATAAAGAAATGGTTTAACTTTGCTTTTTCATTCTCAGTGTGTTTTTTTCTAAATATATGAAGTACCGGCTCCAAGTTCCAAGGGCTGAGAGAGAACTGGAGACATAATGCTGTTATCAACTAACACCAGAGTTCCATGCCCATGTGCTATCTCTGAGATTTTCTGTCAGAATATATTTTAATCAGGAACAGCACATGGTTTTATTTGATCATTTTTTTAGATGAGCATTTTCCCTAATTAGCCATCAATTTCAAACAGCTAAGAGTCCAGAGCAAAAAATGGTAATTACTCTTATATCAGTGATTTGTTGACGGGGGTTAGTTGGACTCTCAAGCCACACCAGCCTTGTTTTTGGACCCACTGCAGATGCTACTTCAGCAATATTTGATGTATCAACTCGTCTAGCACAGAAAAACAAATACATGTTGCACTTATGATTGACTGTAAAGATATTGTAAAGAACGCATGTGGGACCAGAGCGGGACCAGACTAACTTTACCACAACTCCACTCCTTGGAACCACCTGCGAGAGAAGTCGGTCAGATCCACCATATATGTCCTCTCCAGCCACAATCTCTTGACCTAATATTAAAGCATGGCAGAAGAATGTATTACAACTGAACTTGTATTGTTTGGATCACGACAACAATAAAGTTCTTGTTTAAATTTCCAGAAGTTTTAACAAACTTCCTCATAGAAAAGGAAAAATGTACCAGCTTCTAAAAGGTGAGTTATAGCAGCAAGAGCAGCCATGCCACTAGTGAAGCAGAAAGCTTGGTCAGCCTTTTCCAGTTTAGCCATTAAACTGATCATAAGAAATTATTTATTAGCAAGATGTCAAGAAGACAACATTCCACCAAAAATAATCAAATTGTAGTCAGAAATCAATGTGGTAACTAGGCTGAGGCGGCACTAGCCTTGACCCTAGAGGAGCAGTAGGTAGGTGTTGGCCTGGTAAGCCCTCCGAGGTGGGGATAGATAAAAAAATAGATTTATTTAGAGGGCATTGACTATTGAGAAAATAAGTGGTATGTAAGTGAAGGGTGTTTAATAATATAAATGACTAACAAGAATAGTATGTACAGTCTTTTGCCAAAAATAAATAAATAAGTTGTAGTTTGAAACCTTTGGAGTACATCACGAGTTGGGTTGCCACTTCTGGTGTAGTCATATGTACCATAATCTGTAGCTGATGGCTGAGAAAAATATTATTTATTAAAGGAAATTGCCAATATAGCAGGACTATCAGTAGCATTTAAATTTTTTTCATATTTGCTGGAGTGCCCAGTATTTCTGAAATACCTGCTTGAAAGTGGCAGTTTGGTAGAGAGGAGTGCTCAAAGCACCATAGGGATCAAATGAATTCTCAAAGCTTGTCAATATGGTCGATATACTAGGCTCTTTCCTCTTCAAATCTGAAAAAAGATATTTACCATGATACCAGCCTATAATAAAGCGTTTACAATAACAGTTTTATATGAGCTTAAGTTCCACCAGCAGTAATAGAAATTGCAGCAATCATTGGGTGGTCTACGATTACAACAAAGCTGGTCCCTATGACAAAAGTAATTTCTTGATCTGCTTCTGCACACCAGAATAGGACTTGTATAGTTTATATATAAAAAGTAATTCTCTGCTGTGCATGCTACCGCAATTCGAAATTACAGTGGTAATTGCACCAGTAAGTGACTCTGTTAAAAATTAATAGAAGAAATGACAAAACTAAAGCAATATATCCAAATTTGATATTGTAAAAGCTTAGTGCTTACCAAACTTCAGTGATAACTCATCTAACTCAGTAACCCCATCCGACATAGCAGATACATTAAAGTCTCGATATTTTCGTCCCTCCGGTATAAATTTCGATCCATCTGACCCGCTAGACATTAAGACAGCACATAACCTTCTCATGGGAAGTGAAATGGAGTTACTTCTTTCAATCGGAAAACAAAATTTGGATGAAACAGGGATAGGGTTTGGATTCGATGCGAACAAGGAGAGGAGGTGGGAAGTAGAAGTGGCACCACCAGCCATGGCGAGGCAGAACTCCAACTAGGGTTTATGAAATTGATTTTATTTGCCTTTTTCGGAAACACTAGATCACAAGGTACAAGTACAACTAATCACCAAGGATTCATGTCTTCTTTTGTTTCATCAGTTCACCGTTCGAATTAAGAACACCAGAAAAAGTTGGCGCCTCACCGTTTCACTCAAGGGAACAGAGAAAAATCAACGCCACTGGCCAAACGGAGAGATATGGATGCAACAACAAAGAGAGAAGCACAAGCACGGTATTACCCAATACTAGCTAGTGGAGCGCGGAGGCGGAAGCTAGGAGGCTGCGGTGAGAGAAGAGAGGGAGGGGAACTTTTGTCTGAGTCTGACTCTAAAAAAATATGTTTAACAAAATTAAATATGTTCCTTTTGAAAAGTTTAACAATTCTATGTTCATGGATAAATTTATATCACTAAATTATATTTAAAAAATTAATAATAGAATTTAATGTTATTCAAATTAGATTACTCTATTACTTTTTTATTCAAATTTATTGAAAATTTTATAATATTATATAAATATTTGTGTTAATTTTTTTAAAAAAGATTGATAAATTATTATTATTTTATTATTCATAGAATATTTTTATGTAATTAATCATATAACTTAATAAACTAATTTGTAACAACCGTCTTAGTTTATATTTTTGAAGAATTTTTTAATTTTTATATTTTATTTAGACATATTAATAACATATTATAATTGAAAACTGATTTATGATAAAGATATTTCATTTGTATGATTTAATTAATTAATTTAAAAACTACGTTAAGGCCGCATATTCTAAATAATATAATTATTTTTAAGAAATAATACATATTTGAAATAATAAAAATCATCTAATTTTTATTATAATATTCATTTATGATTAAAGATATTTTATTTGTATGATTTAATCAATTAATTTAAAAACTACATTAAGAACACGTATTCTAAATAATATAATTATTTTAAAAAAATAATACATAACTGAAAGCATAAAATCTTTTATTTTTTAAAGAAATAAAATAGAAATAATTAATTTGTATTTTATATTAACATATATTTAATATATAGAGAGAGTAAATCTATTATGTTCCGCACTAAATTTTTGGTGTTTTAATTCAAGAAGCGTTTGATTTGTTTCAGATTTGTGCAAATCATAGATCTCTTGATCACTTGGAAATGCGCTGAGACTAAACGGAAACGAAAAATTTGAAAACAACACCTATGCCAACTGCTCCCTTCATTTCTTTGGATTTCCTATATCGTTCTCCACTTCTTCATGAGGGAGAACTCCCAAATCCCAATTTCAGGTGTGATCGAGGGAGCCGATTGATGCTCCAAATCATTTCTTCTTTTTTTGATCTAACTCTCTCCAACGAGCAACCGCCTCTTTCAATTTTACCCAAACCATAATCTCAACTCCCACGAATCTATCGACGATATGGGGACAAAAAATGATGAACGAAGCTCCTACTCTCCTTCGATCATCACTTGTTCGTCTTCTCTATCGTGAACCTTAAATCCAGGAGAAGTCTGCTACACGTACTCTCGGCTCTGGCCTCTCCTCTAAAATGTCAAAGAACTAAAGACTCCAGATGGAATAACTCGATAAGTCGGTAAGATCTTGACGTGTGTCAGGTGTTATGCCCTAAAATATATCTCAAATGTCGAGTTTATAAATGTATAAATTTAACAATTATATTATAATTAAGGGGTTCATCCGCAGAGATAGCTTTTAACACTAAGTAATTTAATTTTTAATTATCTAAATAATAGAAAACACAGTTGGTAATCTATCTTAGTTTTATGCTAAATTAAATATATAGAAAGTAAATATTAATTCTAAATTAAATCAAGTAAATATAGAAAGTTAAGAAAATAAAAAGGTTTTAGGGCTTTTAGGTTATAATTAAATATAAATGTTCATTTTAATCTAAATCAAGTTGTTATTTCTTCATACAATTACGATCGAGGGTTTCTCAATTCTAATTTAGAATCTGTCTACTTTTATGGTGTAGTCCTCTACCTAGCATAAATTTCGTTGTGTGACATACCCTAAACACATTAATTTCTTTAATTGGTCGGGTTGTATACTCAAGCCGTTGAATCCCCTAATAGAGTCAACAATAAGATTCAAACCTAGATCCCAAAGGTACTAAGGCATCTATCAAAATTTCCTAAGTCTTGGTTTGGATCAAGTAATTCATACTCTTTCGGTAAAGTTAACTAGACATGAGATTCATTCGACTTTTAAAATATAAATATGAAATTATTTATAATTTTGTCAAACAACCGAGTTATTTCTCAAAATAAAAAGGAACAAAGGGGAGATAGAATGTACACTGTGTATTTTAAAACAAAAATAAAATTTACATTGAACTCTATTTACAACAAAGTAGAAGTACTTTTTTATTTTTTTATTTTTAAAATGGTCGAGTGATCGTATCTTTGTCTTATACTGGAATAATATATAGTGGCTTGATTAACTCAGACTGTTCAAAATGTATATTACATACATTTACTTATAGCTTGATTATTATATATACAAGTGAACCAGCGGAGTGTCGATCACTTAGGGTTTTTTCTTTTTTTATGCTTCATACTTAACACTTAAAAATATTATAACTCTTCAATCAACTAAATTTTGAAAAGAAAAAGCTAAAAGAAAGAAATAAAATATTATAAAAATTATTGGAGGGAGACAAAAGAAAAATTTTCTGAGAAAAATTAGATTATTTGTCAAAATTTTATTTTTTTATATTTAACCCCTAAAAATACTAACCCTTTGTCTAATTATCTCTTTCAATTTTTGCCTAGTTTTGGCATTGATAGTTTTTTAAAAAGTGTACCCTCAAAGATCCCTTAAGATTTTTTTTACTTTTGTTCCTAAATTTCTTATCTCAAAAAAATTTTCCTAAAGAAATTCTAAATTACCACTATATGCAATTAAAATGAAAATCCTAAATGCAATTAAACTAAAAGTTACTATACAACTATATGTCATGATGTAATTCTGGATACAATTCCTATTGTGTTCCCATCAAACTTGAATATTACATTATCCTCAATGCAATGTTCATTAGAAATTGAAAAATAAACACAAAAAGGAATAGAAATAGCTCATAATTTCTCAAGCGTTAGGAGGGTCTGATAATGAACGCTCATCTTGTTTCACTTGCTTGACTCCATTTGGCGAAATAAGCATCCATGATATTTATCTTCACTTTATGACTTGTCAATGCATCATAATTCTCCTAATAAGTCCTAGGTTGATCACTGAAAATCTTTTTGGAGAAACCTTATTTCTCAGTTTTGTTGTATGCATTGACATTGATAGAGAGTTGGGGAAACTTCAATTCTATGATTGAAACTGTAATATTTCCTTTATTGCTAGGCATTCAAGTCAACACAAGATTGAAAATATTATTTTGATATAGTTGTGTGTGTGTGTGTTTCATTCTAATGCCTGATCATACTCTATGGTCTCATCACCATATTTAACACTTATATTCATGTTGAGATTTGGAGGCATGTATGAAGTGGATTGAATATTTTGTTCTTCGGATTGAGTGGTCTCGACTACCTATCCCTCTCCAATTTCTTCCAACATTTGAGACCCTTCATCTTGAGTTTGAGGGGTTTTTTTTTCTGACATTTTTGAAAACCTACATTGACTTCTTAAAAAGATGATAAATTCTTTTGCAAGTTGAGTGAAATGATTTTCTAGCATATTAATTTGATTTATCAACATATCAATTCTACTTGTCATATCACCATTAATTTTCTCCTATGTTTTTATGAATCTTTTCATCATCAATTTCAGATTTGATCTTGAGATTTGTGGTTGCTCTAATTGACAATAGAAAATTCTAGTTCATGTCGGTTTTAATAGAGATATTATTATGGGTAACCATGATCATTAGCATAATAAAAAATTTGATGGTTCCCCCAATTGCTATAGCATATATCGGTGGTAGGATAATATTGAGATCAAAATGAATCATTTAAAATATTTACTTGTTCTTGTTCAATTTCATTTATAAAATGACACTCACTTGTGATATGATCACTCTCACATAGACCTTATATTGATATTGTCTTTTAGCGACGAATGCTCTTGCTTGCTCCGCTTTCCATTTATATTCCTTTGTCTTAGCTCTCACATCGTGTCTCCCTACTTGATACATATTTGCTTGAGATTTTGAGATTGGAGAAGATTGTCTTGTGTTCCTATAGAAAAAAAAACATAAAGAAAAAATACATAAAAATAAAAAATAAAAGTCTAGTCTAATTTACTTAAAAAAAACTAGTACAATGTGCAAGATTCTAAGATAGTTCTTATGCTATCCCCGACAACGACGCCAAAAAAACTTGACGTATGTCAGGTGCTAGTAAAAATATATCCTAAAATACACCTAAATGTCAGGTTTACAAGCGTATAAAACTAACAATTATAGTATAATCAGGGATCGATCCAGGGACAGCTTTTGATACTGAGTAATTCAATTTTTAATTATCTAAACAATAAAAAATATAGTTGATAATATACCCTAGTTTTATACTAAATTAAATATAAAAAGTAAACACTAATCATAAATCAAAACAAGTAAATATAGAAAGTTCGGAAAATAGAAATTTTCTTAGGCTTTTGGGATATAATTAAATGTAAATGCTAATTTTAATCCAAATTAAGTTATTATTTTTTCATACAATTATAATTGAGGGTTTCTCAATCTTATTTTAGAATCTGCTCACTTTCATGGTGCAGTCTCCTATCTAGTGTAAATTCTATTTTATAACATACTTGAAGCACATTAATTTTTGTGATTGGTCGGGTTGTATACTCGAGCCGTCGAATCCTCTAATGTACTCAACAACATGATTCAAATCTAGGTCCTCAAAGGTACTAAGACATCTATCGAAATCATTTTCATAAGTCTTGGTTTGGGTCAGATTATTGACGACTCCTTTCGATACTTAATCTCAAACCTAGGGTTTTACATACAAATATCCAATTGGTCAATTAAGTTCAAGTATACCAATCAGGGGCCAAAGGAGAAAGCCCTTCGAACATACTGAGATCTCAAATAAGCCGGCTAAGTAAATAGTATAATAAAGCGGGATAGGCTCCAAACTCGAATATGGCCGCCCACACTAAATACTGAAAGTCATGTCCATCATAATCGCTCAATTTAAATTTAGAAATCAAATCATATACAGAATGATAATAATTTAGTATTGATCAAAATAAAACACTCTGGCACCGTCAATCCCGTCAAGTGACGGGGTCGGTGAATGACCGACAGGCAAAGGTGTGTAATGTATACTCAGACCAAGGGGCCCTACGGGCCAATCGATTTACCGAACGTAACCCGTTGGTCTGGTTATAAAAGGTAACCTCCAACTGAGATCACCCGGCACGTCTCTCAGCACTCTTCATGTATTTAATGCATGATTATCTACCTAACTTATTTATTAATTAGTGATAATAATAATATTTCCCTAATAAATATAATTTACAACTTTTTATTCTTAAACCTAACCCGATCCTATCTCGAGACTAACTCCTGAGTCCTATTCTTATCTTATCTACATGCAAAATGACATGCAATGACATGAAAAATGGGTAGGTCTCAAAAATTCTGGTCAAACTACCGGATGCACATGACAGGTCAAATTTTATCTCTAAATAATGTTTGGTCAGAGGAAAAACCGCAAATCAGTTTTATTTCTTAAAACACTTTTATTTTCGATTTGGGTTTCTAATTCTGAAGAAAAAAAATTTAAATCTGAGGAATCTGTACTTGGGAGCGTTGGTGGTGTCTGACTGCTTGATCTCCAGGGGGCCCATAATCTCGTCAGCTGTCTCATCTCGTGTAAATTTGATTGTCGGCTCGTCAATATATTTTTGAGAACCTATAAAGTCAAAATAATTTAAATTGACGAGTATCTTATTCACGTTTGTTCTGATTAGGTTAGAGTATACTGGAGATGAAGACGGAAGTATTCCATTGGTGATTTGGGTGACTCCTTTTTTGGTATGAGAATGATATGGGAATCATTCATGCAGTAAGTTCTGGTGTCTGTGTCACTGTGTTGAAGACTTACAGTAAGTTTGGCATCAAGATTTCTTAAAAGTGTTTATAAAATTCCTCGGGGAACCCGTCTGGTTCGGATGACTTGTTACTTGGCCAGTACTTGATCACGTGTTGAATTTCCTCCACTGTGTTTAGTGCTTATAAGGTTGTATGGTCTTCCTCTGAAATGGCTCGAGAGTTATATATCGTTGTGAAGTCAAAGTTGATGGTTGTCTGTTGGGCCGTTCTCATAAGATCACAAAAATATTAGAATAGAGTGTATGCTTTGCGTTGATGTTCAGATTGTGGTTGTCCCTGGTCTTCGATAGTTGCAATCCAATTATTCTTTTTTTATGCGAAGCCACTGTATGAAAATAAGCCGTATTCTTGTCTCATTTTTCAATCCATGTTCGTTTTGCCCTCTGCCACCACATATCCTCCTCCAGTGTGATTATCTCTTGTAACCTCTCCTTAATGAGTTCTTTGGTGGCATTTTCTAGTTCTGTCAGGTTCTGTTGTTCTGCCATTTTATCTAGCCAAAGTAACACTCCTTTGCATACTCATTTCTGATTTGTGAGATTACCTACTTTTTGTTTCTTCCACTATCTGATAGCCTTTGTGAGTTTGTTGAATTTCTTATGTGATGCTTGCGGGTCTTGAGCCGTTGGTAGTTCACTCCAGCTTGATCTAACCAGTTCATTGAATTTCAGAATTCTCAGCAAAAAATTTTCAATGCGGAAGGTATTCGACAGTGAAATTTGGTATGGCATTCGCATAGTATCATTGAATGGTCTGATACTATGGTTGCCAGTGTTGATTATATGATGTGAGGGAAGATGGAGTTCCATGCATTTGAAATTAAGAATCTATCCAATCGCACGAACGAAGGTTGCTCTCTGTCATTACTCCACGTATATTGTCTCTTGTGTAACCTCATGTCTATTAACCCAAGGTTGTTTATGAGTTGGTTGAACGTTCTGTCTGGCCCTTGTGTTATGTTTAATATATTTGACATGGCCAGTGTTTGGTTAAAATCCCCACAGACGAGCTAAGGGATGTCCTGTGGCGGTTGGTGTTCTCTAAGTTGATTGAAAAAGTCAGATCTGTTTTGTGTCGTTGATGGGCCATATACACTTGTAACTCTCATTTTTGACCTATCCATATTTAGTTTGAGGTCTACCGTGGCACATAAGGATATTTTTTTAGATTCTAATTTTTGAAATACTGCTGATTTCCATGCTAAGATTAATCCTCCTGCGGTACCGTTTGCTAATATATGAATTTGTGAATCAATTCTGGATCCAAGTAACTGTCTAAATATCATATCATCAATGCTACTGAGTTTCATTTCTTGCAAACACAAATAATCTAGTTTCTCTGATAAAATATGATTCTTAACTTGCTGACGCTTGGCTGGTACATTTAAGCCCCTTACATTCCATGAAACAAAATATAACTTACTAACTATGTCTACCATAAGTAAAATATAATAAGTTAGGGATTTAGAATTTGATTTACAAAAACAAGCCTTTCCTTCGGATTCTACAAAAACCTACTACACGGAGCAGGATTTAACACTAACTTGGATCTCTAAACTATATCCTCTTCCTCATCCCCTATGCATACAGGAGGCACAGAGTCATGCAAGGGGGTCCTCGGTGTGTCATCATTGACTGCTTGTACTGTCTGGTCTATCTTGTTCAAAATAGATCCGTCAATTTATAATCTTGAAGCCTGGAGAATTATAATTGCTTGTTTTATTTGGAAAGGAGTTTTTTATCTTCAATGGAGAAAGATAGCACTGGAGAAGGTGTTTTGGAAATGTGGCGTTGGTGTTTTTGCATGTTGTTTGGGCTTGTATTGATCCTTTGCCTTTTGCTATGAGTCTTTCACTCCTCCTTAGTCGCAGCCCTTCTATTGGGTTCCTTTGTGGAGGATTAATGGGTTGGTCTGTAGGCCCGTTAGCAGTTAGGCCTTGCACTTGAGGTGAAATGTCCACCTCACTGTTGCAGTCCATTAGGTTAGCAGTGCTGTGTACCATCTCACGAGGCAGAATTTTCATCATCATGACATGTACTATATACGGTGCATTGAATGTTCCTATGGGGAGGGTCACTATCGTAAGGTTAGCAAAAGGGTTAGGGCTCATAGTTGTAGCTAAGGTGATTGAGAGGCTAAACAATGGGACTCCTTGAAGTGATATCAGCGCTGTAGTCAGTGGCGTATTCAGAAATGATCTGTAGGGGTGTCATAACTAATATCTTATATATATATATATATATATATATATATATATATATATATATATATATATATATATATATATATATATATATATATATATATATATATTGTTTGTAAGATACATGATTAAATGATAAAAAAAATATTTAACATACGATTATCATAATGTTTTACTTTTCTAAAAGTAAATGTTGAAGAAAAAAAATATTAGATTGAAGATCAAATGTATACCTAAGTAAGAAATACTTAATCGATGAATTATTCTTCATATCTTGAAGCCAAAATAAAACATCAAAAATAACCTACATTGATAGAATTAAATTATCAATTATAATGAATCCACATATCACAATCATAATGATTTAAAATTTTCAAATAGAAAACGTACCGCTAATGTCTAATTTGAGATAGTTGCATCTTTCGAGTCTTCATATTTTGAAAACGCTGTAAAATCCTTTCATCGTCAATAGTGATAAAAATCTCTCGTTCAATGTAACAAACCATGTTATCATGCATCCATTCATCACCCATCTCGTTGCGCAATTATGTCTTAATGATATTCATCGCTGAGAATGCTCTTTCAACTGTTGTTGTTGCCACGGGTAAGATCAAGACCAACTCAATGGGGGCAATATACTAATGGAAAGCATAAATGTCTTTCGGTTTGAACCATTTGGATGGCAAATGTTGCAAGATCATGACAATCTGAAAATTCTGAACTATTTCGCACATCATAAATGAATGTGCCGAGCTCGCCTCTTAAGAATGTGCCGAGCTCATATTTGGTATCACCATCTAAGGGTGCTTAGAATGTAACTCCTCACATATCACTGGACAAAAATCCATGTTGTCTTGATAGAATTTCAATAGAAAGGGAAGGCAGTGAAACTCTAAGTGGCGTCTGAGACATCAGAGTTGAGGTTTGTGTGAAATAGTAGATGTTGCAAGAGAACTAAAATCATATAGTGAGCTAAGGTAGCTCATATTTGGCATCACCATCTAAGGATGCTCAGAATGTAACTCCTCGTGTATCACTGGACTTACAGTCAGTACTGGACAAATCTGCTAGTCTTTGAAACAAACTCAACCTTACCCCCCCACATAGAACTATTGACCATGTCATACCTCTAATACCTCATGCTAAAGCAATAAATTTGAGACCCTATAGATATTCATATTTTCAGAAGAGAGAATCAGATAAAATCATAGAAGAGTTGTTGATCAGTGGCACAATTCAATCCTTTACCGGTCCCTATACATCAGCAGCATTATTGGTGAAAAAGAATGATGGCTCATAGAGATTGTGTATGGATTATAGGCAGCTCAATGCCATGATCATTAAGAATAAGTATTCAATTCCAATTATTGATGAGTTGTTAGATTAGTTGAATGGAGCCAGAATATTTTCTAAGATTGATTTGAGATTTGATTATCATCAAATAAGAATGAAAGAGGAAGATGTGTACAAGACTGCCTTTAGAACCCATAAAGAGTATTTTAAGTATGTGGTGATGCTTTTTGGTTTGACCAATGCATCAGCCACCTTTTAAGTTTTGATGAATCAGATCTTTAAACCCTTCTTGAGACAATTTGTACTTTTTTTATGACATACTAGTCTATAGTACATGTATGGAGTCCCACAAGAACCACATCAGTCTGGTGTTATAGAAATTATGTGACAACCAGTTAACAGCTAAGAGATCTAAATGTGAATTTGGTGTAATGCAGTTGAAATATTTAAGGCCACATTATCTCAAGTGAGGATGTTACCACTGACCCTAGGAAGGTGAAGGTAATGAAAGGGTGGCCCATACCAAGAAGTGTTAAGGAACTAATGGGCTTTCTAGGGCTCACTGGATACTACAGGAAATTCATAAGGGGTTATAGACTGATCAGTAAACCATTGACATAATTACTGAAGAAGAATATATTTCAGTGGTCAGAAGTGACAGACCAATCCTTTAATGCTTTAAAGGAGGCCATGTGTTGTGCATCAATACTGGTCCTACCTAATTTCTTAAAATAATTTATTCTAGAAACTATTGCATCGGATAAAAGGGTAGGTGTTGTTCTTATGTAAGAAAGGAAATCCATTGCATATTTGAGTAAAGCTCTAGATGTCAAAGATCAATCTTTGTCAATATATGAAAAGAAATTACTGGCAATTCTTACTATTGTGTAAAAATGGAGGCACTATCTCCAAAGCAAACCCTTTATAATCAAAACTGACTATATTAGTCTCAAACACTTGTTAGAGCAAAGATTAACTCATGTTTTGCAGCATAAGAGGCAGTATAAGCTATTAGGCTTAGATTATGTTATTCAATAAAAAAAGGAATAGAAAATAGAGTAGCTGATGCTCTATCAAGAAGGCCTCATGATGAATTAGAAGCAGAGATCATGGCAGTAACTGAAATTGTTCCTACCTGGCTGGAGGAGATGAGAGGTAGCTATGAGAATGATGTATGGGCCAAGAATATATTACAAAATGCATAAGAAGGCACTAAGGTAAGTGAAGAAGTGATGGTACATGTTGGTATCATAAGAAGAAAAGGTAAGATCTATGTTGGCACCGATTAAGGATAGAGGAGTAAAATTGTTCAAGTATTGTATGATTTCAATATTGGAGGACATGCTAGAATTCTAGATACTTATCATAGAGTCAAAAGTATTTTTTATTGGCCTAAGTTGAAATAATCAGTAATTGATCATGTTCAGGCTTGCCATGTATGTCAGCTTAACAAACATGAAAATGTAGCTAAAGTAGGGTTATTGCAGTCAATTTCCATACTAGAAGGCCCATGGTCAATAGTTACTATGGATTTTGTATGTGGACTTCCAAAAAGTTGGGGAAAAGATGTGTTACTAGTGGTGATCGACAAGTACACTAAGTACTGTCATTTACTTACCCTCACCCATCCATTTAAAGCAAATGATATGGCTCCAACTTATTTGGACTTTGTGTACAAACTGCATGGAATGCCCTCCAAAATTATTATAATTAATAGGGACCCGTTATTCACCAATAATTTTTGAAGAGAGAGAATGCAATTATTAGGGGTTACACTCAATTTTACCACGACCTATCACTCTTAAACTGATGGACAATCAGAGAGGTTGAATCAGTGCATTGAAGGTTATTTACGTTTGTATGGTGATCCAGAAGCCCGGGGACTCATGTAAGTGGGTTCCAATGGCCAAGTGGTGGTATAACACCAAGTTTCATTCATCTCTTAAGATCACTTTTTTGAGGCCCTATATGGGCATATTCCTCCTCAACTCACACTAGGTGCTGTGCCTAAGAGTAGGAACCAGTCAGCTAATGAAGTGATGAAGGAAAGACTGAGGGCTGTCAGAATTCTCAAGAAACAGCTGGAACATACACAAAGTAGAATGAAAAGAAATGCTGATAATAACAGAAGAGAGGTATTTTTAAGCTGGTGACTGGGTGTACTCAAGTTGTAACCATATTGGCTGGTATCGGTACAAGGAAGAACAAGTACACACAAATTCAAACCCAAATTCTATGGGTTCTTTGAAGTAGTAAAGAAAATAGGTGTAGTTGCATATGAGCTCAATTTAACAGCAGGGTCAATACTTCACCCTCTCTTTTATGTGTCTCAATTAAAAAAAATACAATGGAACTAAAATACAACCCAGTGTTACATTACCAATGGTCAATAATGAAGGAAGAATTAGAATTGAACCGGTTGCAATACTGGACAGACAACTAGTAAAGAAAAGGAATCAGGCCAATACTGAATTCCTTGTGAAGTGGTCTAATTTAGATGATGATGAGGTTACTTGAGAAGATTAAGAATGTTTGCGTGCTCAGTTTCTTGAATTGAAGCTTGAGGACAGGCTTGAAAAGATGGGAGAGATATCGTCATGTTGAGTTGTTAAAGGGAAAGGAGTGAGGCTGAGAGCCGTTATGGATACATTGAATTTAAATGTGGCACAAAAGAGGAATTGGGCCTTCAAATTAAGTGCGCGACCGGTCCAGTAAAGGAGGTTAATGTGGTCTCGTGCAGAGTGGAGTTGTAGGCTAAGCTCATTACCCAGGTGGGTCGTTAGAAAAATTAATTACAAGAAGGGCCACAGAAGATCTCATGTGTTACTGACGAAATTAGTTGAGCAACGCTGAAGGTAGTTAGATGTCGATGACTTTGTTACTATAATTAGATCTATCTTCTTTTACTTTTTTACTATCTTACTGCAGTTAAATACTTTGTTTAAATAGGCGGTTTGCGTCTCAGTGTGTTCTGTTGATGAAATTGTATGAATAAAACAAAACTCTTATTATCCACTTAATAACAGTACTCATTTTATACCAAATTACATCTCAGTTTTCTTCTTTCTAACGATTTTATACATAAAATACAGTAATTGATCTAAGTGGGTCGTTACATATTCTCTTGATCAAATTTATTCGGGTTAGTAGTTAGTAGTTATACCCATGAAAATATTGTGGGAGACAGCACACAAGCCCACAATATACTCTGTTTTTGCAAAATGCAAATATGTTCATCTACGATGAAAACTTGGACCAGAATCTAAGCCCAACCCAACAAGGCAACAACGAACTAACCACACAAGATAGAAGAATACAAGCTGGGTATGCCTCTTTGTGTGCCATATCACTGACATTGCAACAATGTTTTGCGGGACCCGGATGTAATAAACGCACCACACCATTAACAATTAGTAGTCCAAGAGGAACTAATTTTGGTTCTCCGACTCTCCAATAGGAAATCCCCAACGAACCGTGAACCAAATCAACCCTAGCTATTTCTCAGGATTCGACCTTTCTTCCCCAAACCCCAATCAAACAAACGCTAGAATTAGATCGATCGAAACCTAGAAAGAGAAAAATGGGGAAGCAGCCTGTGAAGTTGAAGGCGGTGGTGTACTCGCTGTCTCCATTCCAGCAGAAGGTGATGCCGGGATTGTGGAAGGACATCACCACCAAGATCCACCACAAGGTCACCGAGAACTGGCTCAGCGCTACCCTTCTCCTCGCCCCCATCATCGGGACCTACTCGTACGCTCTCTCTCAACCTTTCTCTTCGGCGGCTTGTGCTTGAGTTTTCTTAGATCGGATTCGTTATGTTAGGTCGGGGTTGTCAATAGCGGGTTTGATCGATCTGGACGCGTGGGTTGGATCCTTTCAAGGCTTGTTTTGCTGTCTGATACTCTTATTGTGATAAATGTTAGGGATCGGATAGCAGTTCTCTTGCGTGTCTATGTGTATTTCTTGGTGCAGCAAATTCTTTGGATTAAACAAGTGGCAACTGACAAGGGTGTGTTACTGATAAGGTTTAATAGACTATATCTATAAGTTTTGATAGATTACATCTGTAAATAATCTGCTAGCAAAAATATCAGTAGCAATTATTGCATGAATTTTATCTAATCATGTACCTTACTCGGTGCAACTTCTACAGATCACTGACAGATTTACAGTGTTAATGTGCAGTCCTATTTGCTTTTGTCAATCGTCTATTGGTGTCATCAAATGAGTTATCCAACTCAATTGCTATTTTTTCACTCTCTTCATTGAACAACTTGTCGAAGTATTCTCTTCATCTGTTCTTAATTTCATCATCCTTCTAAATTTTAGCCTCATCCTTAATACATTTAACTTGATTGAAATCTCTTGTCTTTTTTTCTCAAAGCTTAGTCATCTTGTACACATCATTTTCGCACGAAGTTCAAGATTTCTTCTTCCTCTTAGTTCTGTTCGCCATATCCAAGACACTTATGTACCCTCTCAATCCCGCCTATAGTTGTGTCAATATGATCGTTAAAATTTCTTCCAATGAAGAGTTTTTCACTACTAGACACTCTTCTAAGTTTTTCCATAATTGTCTCTTGACATCATTGCATAAATCTACTTGTGGAGCATACGCACTGATGACGTTCAAAACTAAATCTCCAATAACCAATTTGATTATGATGATCATGTCCTCTTCTTATTGTGAATGAAATGGAGCTAAGGTTCCGTCTTCCTTAGTTGAAGGCCCTAAATTAATTACCTTAATGTTTTATTGCCTTGCGTATACTTTTTGAATGTTCTGAACTAAATCGCCTTGCATTCTTGTGAGTTGAAGTTTAATTATCCATCTCCAAATTTTGTATAATGGATGAATTTTAGGCTGAGGGATGAACCATTTTCTTCGGGGAGTTGTCTTTTTTTTGTAGAATCTTAATTTTTTTATACTGTGCATTTTCATTGTATGGCTAGATTTTTATGTTTAGAAAAAATGGTAAGCAATGATCCAGTCCATTATCTTTTGTGCAGTCTAGGAAGTGGTGGTTTGGTAGATTGGCAGTTGCTTGTAGTCCAGAATTGGTTATGTTGTCTGTTCAGTAGTTTCATGTAGTTACTGCTTGCATCTTTTGTTAGTTTTTATGTATTATAACGCTGTTGGTATATTGGTCAACAATGGAGTTGTATAGAGTTGGCAATGGGATTGGCCAGGTCTAGTTGGATCTGATCCTGTACAGAAACAATATTATTGGTCAGATCTAACCTGCTAGAAGATCGTGTTGGATGTGTCAGAAAAGTTGCATATTGATATATTTGTAATGGGCCAAGTTGTAGTAATCCATTATTTCTTTGATGAAAATATACGAGTAAAAATTCTGGCCAGATCTAACCTATTGGTTTAGTCTGGTGTGTTTTCGGTTTTGTCGACCTGTGATCTGTGGTCTGGAAATGTTGCCATTGTAAAAGAAAAAAGGGAATGGTTCCATCTGTTGGCTTTGTTGACTGCACTAGGATCCTTGATCCATAATCCATAACAAGTAAAAATTAGTGTCACACAGTGAACTAAACAGTTAATGAATTTGAGGTCTTGTTATAAAACCATGTATGGTAGAGACGCTTTAGTAGTATTGATGAACTATCATTTTATCACGACTTGCTAAATAATGTCTTCTATATTGTGACTTTTAGGTATGCGCAGCACTACAAGGAACAGGAGAAATTGGAGCATCGGTACTGAAGTGCGGATTTGTCAAAAGAGAAATTCAGTTCTCTGTTAGAGTAATATCTGTCTTTTGATGCCAGAACATTTTTATCTCGTCTTAAAGTCCTTTTTTCTTTGGTATAGCTGATGAACTTGTTTTGAAGCTGCTCTATCAGTGTTGCTGTTTAGGCCAATTAAAGGTGGTTAATAATTTGATATGTACAAACTGTTTTTGTTGAGTTTTCTTTGGCTTGAAGTCCTTGTGGGTATACATGTTTTGATACTTGATCCCAAGTAGAGCTTTATTTGAACTGTGTACTTGGTTGAATTACCTGGTATAGCAAAGTGTAGAACTGACATGAAAAAGTGATAAGAATAATAAACTAGTAAGTGAAAAGTATGTTATTTGTTCTATCATTGTTGAAAGTCCCATTTGAACTTTCTTATCTGTGAAATATGTTTTTGAAAAAAACTATCCGTGAAAGCTAAATTATACAGATATTGCTCATTCTTTTTTTGTTGAAAAATGTTTTTTAATGTCTCCAGATAGTGTTGCTCTCATGTTGTGGCTTCGTCAATATACTCTTAAATCTAATGTTGATTGGTGAATTCCTGATTTTTCTCTGTGAGCGCTGTGTATTACTTCTGTCGATAACAGTGGATCTTATAATTTCAAACGGCTCGTACAGACTACAGAGATGAAACTTAAATTAAACGCAATGAGATTAGCTTGGAAACTTGTGTTTAAAAAGTAAGCAAAACAAGGATGCCTGAGTATAGAACAAGACCAAGAACAAGAAAAAGAAAATATTTTTTCCTCAAAAAAAAAGAAAGAAAATGAAATTGCTTATCATAATGCGATTCGATGTCAATGCCAGGATCGAGAAAAAAAAACGAGGGCATCCACTAGAGAAACGATAGCGGCGTACGAAGAAGATTTCTCTAACATTTCCTATTCCGACGAAGATTACAAAAATATGGTGATTTGTACGGACGAGGAATTATGTTCATGATTATTGACGCCAATCATGTTTTTTTTAGAGAATTTTTTTATCCCAAGGTTCTATCCTACAATTTTCCCCTAACCTTTTTCTCTTTAAATTTTTTTTTCATTTTCAATAACATTTTTATTTATAATAAATTTTTATATTCCACAATCAGATATAAACACCCTAATAATTATATATTAATATTTCTATAAATAAATATAAATATAAATATGAATAACATTGGTGTTTGACTTATCCCTCAAATTTATCCTTCACCTGTTTTCTCTATCGACTTTCTTTTTTTATTTTTTAGCCGGAAGAGGATTTGAGGAGCCGAAAGTGGGGCACATAAAAAATCTTCAATTTTAACACTAAAATCACTCGGAAAATCACTCAATTTCACCGACTTCTGAGAGCACAAGGGAATTCCCCAACCCCTTAGAGCATCATATCTTATTTGTCAAATTGATTGTCAAATCTCATTTGACAATTATCATTTGAATTTCAGAGATACACAGTCCATTTGACAAATCACGTCAACATAGAAGCAGAAAATTAATTACATCAGTGTTATTTTAATAATTTCATTCTATTCAGAGCCACTCTTAAAAGAAATTATCAATTTTATGACATGTTGTAAAATTTTATTTTTAACAATCATCATGATACTCTTAGTTCTGACTCTATCCCTCATCTTTCCAATATAAATTCATTGTTTTGAAATAATACGAATAATTATTATTCCGTTATTGTAAGTGTGAGTTGGTAGTTATTGTTCTTGCCAATCGTAGGTGCCGAATTTAAAACAAGTGTTACAAGTTACAACATTTACCAATCGTTCCCGTTCAAAATAAGCGTTATAATCCTTTCATAATAATTGACCAAGCGTGGTAATGATTTTCGAAACTGTTATGCCCTCTCGTCAGGAATATATCTCTACTTGTGTTCATCCTGCAACGGCTAATTTTTTTTTTTTGAATTTCTAAAACTAATATCAATCATCAGATGAGTTATTCATTAAATAATGTTACTATCTCCATGGTCATTGATATTGAAATTATAATTTTTTCTCAATTTTGATTGTTACATGAAATACTGCATAAACTTTATTTTTTTTCATAGATTGCTATCAATTATGAATTTGAACTTTTCTTAAATTATTAATATCAACTTTTCTCTTAATTTTATATTTATTTTACATTAATTATGTATTCATGATTGAAATTTATATTAATTACTAAATTATTTTTATTTTTATCACATAAAGATATGAATTTTTATATTTTTAAAAATTATCATTGTAGCAACGCACGGACAAGATATTAGATAATTCAAATAATATATTTATCATTTATAATAGCATCATATATATAATTAAAAAATTGTTTTGATGGCCACGGAAAGAAGAGATTAAACCCAAAATTTGATTTGTAGTTTTATTAGTGTTTGATGCATATTAAAATAGGAAAATGAATATTAATCCTTCTACATTCATAGTGTGTTTGGATGGTGAAAGGATTAGTGAAAGAATAGCACTGTTTGAGTTAGTAGTTGAGAATAGTGTGAGGTTAGTGATATCTTGAAAAATATGAGAACAATGCTATTTTTTACTATTTTGGATTAGTAAAATATTATTTGGATGGTAACTTGAGAACAGTGGAAAGAATAATTAAAATAATTAATTATTTTTTAGTATTTTATTTGATAATTATTATTATTTAATACTACTCCATACTAATATAAAAGAAAAAAAATAATTTCTTATTATTTTCACTACTTTCATGGGCGTTAATCCGCTAACCCAATATCTTCTATGGGTTTGCGAATTAGCATTGTTCTCTTGCTATTCTCGATTTTAATTTTGTATTTGGATGGTTGCTAACCCGAGAACAGTACTGTTATTCCCAAAACAGTGCTATTCTACACCATCCAAACACACCTATATAGAATAGTACTGTTCTGGGAATAGCAGTACTGTTTTCGGGTTAGCAACCATCCAAATATAAAATTAAAATCGAGAATAGCAGCAGAACAGTGCTGATCTGCTAACTCATAAAAATGTTGGGTTAACGGATTAGCATCCATGAGGGTAGTGAAAATAATAAGAAATTATTTTTTTCTTTTATATTAGTATGGAGTAGTATTAAATAATAATTATTATTAAATAAAATACTAAAAAATAATTAATTATTTTAATTATTCTCTCCACTGTTCTCAAATTATCATCCAAGTAATATTTTACTAATCCGAAATAGTAAAAATTAATATTGTTCTCACATTTATCGAGATATCACTAATCTCACACTATTCTCAACTACTAACCCAAACAATGTTATTCTTTCACTAATCATTTCATCATCCAAACACACCCTAAATAGTTTCAAATATCTTCAGTCAATTTCTTTCATTAAATTTTTTTAAATAAATTGCAAATGTACTCCTTTCTTTTTTATTAATTTCGAACTTAACCCTTTTTTACTTGAAAATAATGTGCTATTATTATTCTATTTTTAACTTGTATAAATCAATATAATTTATCTCTTATATTAAGAAAAAAATTATATCTCACCGCATCAGATTGATCATACATGTAGCCATCATATTGTATTGCTTAAAAGTCGCCAAACTGAAAAATGAAAAATCACATATGAAGACGATACAAGCCTTGCTTGCTTGATACCAAAACTCTATCCATAAATGGAGAGTAAATCCTGCATGACTTGTTCCGCTAAATTCTTCTACTCTAATTGACTGTTCAATAATGGTTTGGAAAAAGAAACGAGTAGAGTGGATATAAAATCTAAACAAAAGAAGGATTACATTTATGTTTTTTTAATAAAAGAATGGGGCATGTGAAGTTTTCAAAAAATTATCGAAAATATTGAAGGGAAAGAGATGCTTCATACTAGCAAGTATTTAGAAGATGCAAGAATGTATTTGTTTGAAACTTGATTGCAAATATAGGAGTTTCTTTATATTTTTCTTTAAAATAAAATTACAATGACAACGTTTAACATAATATATGCAAATTATATAATTACAAGTCTTGAAATTTAACTTTATTAATATCAATAACCATAAATATTAAATTCTTGCTCCATAATACTTGTGATCATATCATGTTAACACATTCCTTCATTATCAACTTATCATTATGGTTCAACTAGTGTAACGGACACGATTCTCTAACTCGGCTCCGTTCTCCATTCTTCACTTCATATAACAAATCAATAATATATGGTCTGGTCATACAGACCTACATTATGTAACGATGTAGATATATATTAATATTTGGATGTATCCGTCATAACAGATCAATGACATGTGCCTAAGTATATAAAAAAAAAATTTGCATTACTTTACCATACAAGCACATCCCTCCCACTAAAGGCGCAAATTGCACTCCAAATGCATCCTTGAACAAGGAAAAAAAAGCACTATACAAGGCCTTACTGTAAGTTGCCTAGAGAGTATTGAGACCATCAACTCTATCAATCATGTCCATAGCTTTAACTTTGTTTATGTTGAAATCTATGACTGGCAACATAGAAGCTCTTCTGATAGAGAAGAAATCACGCTTATGACTACTATTACTACTAGTTGGTGACTGACTGTTGCTCTTACACAGCCGTTTATTTTTCCCTTTTCCTGTGTCAAGTTCTTGACTCCTACTCAGTCCCGGTATGAACTTTCTGTACTTCACGTTCTGTAGCATTTCTTGATCTTCTTGACTTAACGAAGATGGTGTAGATGAGGCTGGGTTGTAGGTACTTGGTTTGTCTGAAGATGTGGTCAGAGCAAGTCCTTTCTGAGTCGGGGAACATATTGGAGACTTGATTGGGGATTTGAAACCTACTCCAGTGGATGATTTGGATTGGCTTATGAGAAGGTGGAGCCACACAATTAGGTCAAGGATGAATGACTCAGTTTTTGACTTGTCAGCATGGTGCAGCGTCTCAACTAATGTCAAGTCAGTTTGACCTGAAGAATTGGTAGTTAACTCTGACCTGCATAGTGATTCATGAGTTAGTCAAATGGTAGGTTTCGGACTTGACAAGCTGTATGTTATTGGTCGACTTCCAATCTCTGGCAAGTTGGAAATATGGAATATCATATATGTCATATTTTTTCTTCAACTAAAAAAGAAACCGTCTATCAAACCAGGTTCTCAGATATATTGTTCTGTGAGAGAGGATCTTGAGGGATATTTGATGGGTCTACATGCAAGCTTTACACATTAAATTGAGACACAATTCACATAAAGAGAGATGCTAACCCTGTGTTGGCCCATTCTCCAACCCAGCCAAAGCCATGATGTGCTCTGAATGATTTAAAATGTAATTAGCAAAAAATCCAAAACAAAGAAAAAGGTAAAACAAAGAAGTAACAAAAGAGAACTGAAATAGAAAAAAATGAGTGTATATTCAATTACTTGGTGGTGTTACTAGCAACTGGAAAAAGCCATCGGAGTGTCTTCTCCATTTCTGCTATGATTTGTGATGCACTAAGCTGCAAGGTAATTAGAAATTAAGATCAAGTTCCCTTAGTTACGCATGAATTATCCAATAAAGTCCTCTCTTCCTTAATGACAATCCTCCCTCCTAAATGACCAGATTTGAATAATAATAAAACGAGGAAAATTTAAAGGAAAAAAAAAAAGAAGATAAGAGGAACAAATATATGGATCAAGTATAAACTCATACCTCTTCTTTGACCTGAAAAGAGCGCAACCGTGACCTCAAAGAGGATTTGACATTAGGTGGCAATCCTTGGTACAATGCATCCCTGGTACTTGCTGGTATAGAACTTGATCTTGATACCTGCATCAGTCAAATTTCCATTCATAAGATATCAAAACATCTAATTGCCAAAAATAAATTATTTATTTCAAAAATTTTCAATTTTCTACTGTTAATAGTAAAACATATGATATCCAACACTTCAGTATGGGAAATTTGAAACTGTTTGTTAACCGAAGGATAAAGTAAAGCTGGGATGAACTTGAGCTTGCGAAAAACATTGGGGCATTTAACCCAAGAACCTACACATGAGCTTGACATTACAAAACTGAACCTTTGATCATGAACTACTTATCAATTAGTGAATGCATTCCAAGTTAAAAAAAAATTTGAAGGTCATTTTCAACATGGCCAAGAGGTTGAAAAATACAAATTGTGAAGTTTATGTAAATGTATTCACTATTTAACAAAATTTTATTTTCATGATATTTATAAAAGATGAACTGCTATAGAACTTTTCTTGAGAAAATAATACTCTATAGAGGATGTGGTCACATCTCTTATGAAGTAACGTTGTTCAACGGTTCGGATCAGTCGATTGATTTCTATATGTTGTTCAAGGGTTCGGATCCGTCAATTGATTTCTATGATTAAACTTATCTCTTCAGTGAGCTCAAGCTCAACTAGCTGTATTCCAAAAGTAGGATAGTCATTCAAATATTTACAATCACAATTTTAAATTATTAAATAGACTTACAAGCGTGTCTATCTGAGTAATAATATTAGCATAGTGTAGTGCAAGACCTGCAGGCCCCAGTCTGACACCACGGCTTATGAGTGCATTTCCAGCTCCTTCATGGTCTACACATTTGAAATATACCAGCTTATTCCAATTGCTCCTCAAAAAAGGTACAGCTTATATCCATAACAACTATAACAGGATCTATATATTCGTCCATATGATCTTTCAAATCTGAATTCACCCATAACATTTCTTTGCCAAAAAAAAAAAAGACCAAAATAACTACTTATTTTTCCAGAGACAAGGCAATAATGATGTTCTACTTCTAAAGATAACATTACCAGCATTCCCGAATGCATTGCAAATTTCCAGATGCAAAAAATGAACTATATCTACAAGCTTCTCCATCACCTAAAAAAATATAAATCATTAAAAGATATCATTAAGCGTGCTCATTTTTTCTAATGCTGGAAACAACCCAGTTAGTACCCATCCAGTACAAAGGGATTAATTTGTTATTCTTCAACATAATGAATATAAAATGCCAAAACAATATAACCTTTTGCTTTTTAAGTTACAACTGAAGTACTTTGAGAACGTGCAACAACACTTAATACAAATGTACCTCTTCTAAATTCTTGGCCCAAAGTGACCTTTTCTTCAAACTTCTTACCAGCTTCCTTTGGCTTTTCACTTCTTGCTTTATTATTTGAAGATGTTCACCTAGTTGCATAAATCAAATCATGAGAAAGTACTATGTACTCTTCTATGGAAAAGATTTGGAAATGAATTTAAAGAGGGGGAACATAATTGCTATTAAGAGAAGACACGTGAATAAATTGCTAATTGTATACCATTACCATATATATTTAAAACAAAAAGAAAAAAACTTTTACCTCTTTGAGTTGCAGTTAGGCTGTTCTCTTCTTTGCTCATCCTTTTGTAGTCCAGCTCAAATCTATCCAATGCATGCAACTCATGATATAGTTCCTTCAAAAAAGGACAAACAATTTTAAAATTTGGATATTGAAAATGATGAAATCATAGAGCTTAAGTTAGAAAACTCACAGCTGTACTCTGAGCCCATGTCATCAATTGTTGCATCACAGATGCCGCCTCAATTTTAATGTTGATTTGTGGTGTAACTTCTGATGCCAATCTAATAAAATTTAACAAAAATAAAATGAAATTAATGGCAATCACAATAATGTTATCATAATTCAAGAAAAAACAAAAAATAAAAGGCAAAAACTTCTTACTTGTCGAAGTAGCGGTCTAAGTTGTGCCATTGAGGGTCCTTGCAACGATTTCCAAAACGAACCACCTCTGTTGAAAAGACTTTGAGTTCTTCTCTGTTGAAATAAAATTGATACTGCTATATAAGGGGTTATTGTTACTACAAATGAAGCCCTACCAAGTAATAATTTTATATTGCAAATATCATTTTCTTTTATTTGCAATAAACATACCTAGAGAATATACTATCTACATGTTTGCAATCAATGCGAGTATTACCTTTTTTTTTGTAAATTTTGCACTTATAAAGATATACGAGTGAATCTAAGAAATCTTTGAGAGCTAAGCCATGCAAATATGTGGTTATATGTCCGTTCCATAAGACTTTCTCTAATGACTGTTTCAATCTCATTGACAGGTACCTAACCATAGTTCCTTGTCTTTCCTGCCTGCAAAATTTTATCAATTCTGCTAGTAGCAGGTATGCACAATGGTAATAGTGACCCCTCAATCTGGACTATACGACAACAACAAAGCCTTTTAATCCCAAATAAATTGGATACGATAGAAAATGAAACCTAATCCGAAAATCATAGAGATCAAAGATCTCAAAGAACAAAAAATAGATGATAATGATGATGATGATAACAATAATAAAAAAAATTATAATACAAAAAAAAGAAGTTTTATCACAATTCATCCATGTCAGCAACCTCAATGCATTTTAATTCTCAGAATGATATTCAAATATAAACCCTAACCTTTTGTCAGCAGCAGCAAGCCTTAGCAATTCATCCATGTCTTTAGAAATCAACAACTGCACACCCTCTGATGTAAGAACAGCTTTTTTAAGATGCTTAATACTCTCTTTCGAGAGAGATCTCATTAGATTCGACCCCTTGACAATGGTATTTGCCACTTCAAAGGCCAAAATTGTAACTTTGCTGCCCTTGGTGGTACCGGGTACAAACCCAGAGTTACTTAGGTTCAAGTTTGTCATGCTGCTACCAAGTGTATCCAATACCTCCACAGCCTTTCCTAATCCTGCAGTACCGGCACGGCCCAAAATCGAACCAATATCCGGTACCTGCTTTATATAAAAAAAAGTTCAAAATCATGGATTAGTGTACCATTACCATCCAGTTCTCTATCAAAGTCCTACTCAGTAGAGGTACTGCATTTGCCAAGTCAAGTAACAATGCCATTGAACAGATCATAACATTTTATTTCAACTTTTCAAAGTCGAGTAACAATGCCATTAAACAGGTCATCACATTTTATTCCAACTTTTCATGGGTTTTCTTTTAGAAATTACTATCAACAACAACCAACAACAAAGCCTTTAATCCCAAATAAATTGGGGTAGTCTAGAAATGAAACCCAATCGGAAAACATAAGATCAAAGATCTCAAATATCAGTGATAAAAATGAATATGATGGAAGAAAAAAATAAAATAAAATAAAATAATAATAATATATAAATAAAGATGATAATGATAATGATAATGATAATATGCTAATAATAGTAACAATAATAATAATAGTACAATAAACCTCTATTATAAAATCTATTTCTAATTTCTAAAATCTTATTTTAAAATCTAATTCTAAATTTTAAATCCTAAAATCCTATCTAAACATCTATTTCTGAAATCTATTTCCAAATTCTAAATCCTAAAATCCTAAAAAATCTAAGAATATGAAGTCTATAACTCTACTATTAACTCTAACTCCTAAATCATGGTTCAGGTACATGAATCGCTATCTTCCACGCACTCCTATCCAAAGCAAGCTCTTTGGGTATATTTCATTCCTTCAAATCTCTTTTTATTGCTTCCTCCCATGTCAATCTCGGTCGACCTCTTCCTCTTCTTGTATTTTCAGGATGACTTAAAATACTGCTGCGTACTGATGCTTCAGGAGGCCTTCGTTGGATATGACCAAACCATCGCAAACGATGTTGGACTAGCTTCTCTTGAATTGGTGCTACCCCAAGTTTGTCCCTAATATCATCATTTCTGATTCGATCTTTCCTTGTGTGGCCACATATCCAACGCAACATCCGCATTTCAGCTACACTCATCTTCTGGATGTGTTGTCCTTTTGTAGCCCAACATTCTGCGCCATACAACATTGCGGGTCTAATCACCGTCCTGTAGAACTTGCCTTTTAGTTTGTTTGGGACCTTCTTGTCACAAAGAACACCAGAGGCTTGTCTCCATTTTACCCATCCAGCTCTTATTCTATGACTAACATCTTCATCGATTTCTCCTTCACTCTGCAACATCGATCCCAAATACCGAAATGTGTCATTCATGGGTACTACTCGTCCATCCAAACTAACATCTCCGTCATCTAAGTTTTCCCCGTGAACCGACACCTCATATATTCGCTTTTTGTCCTACTAAGTCTAAAACCTTTCGATTCTAAAGTTTTTCTTCACAACTCTAGTTTCGATTGACTTCAATTACGCTCTCGTCAATCGACCACATCATCGAAAAGAGCATACACCAAGGAATATCTTCTTGTATGTCATTTGTGATCTCATCCATCACTAAGGTGAAAATATATGGACTCAATGCGACCCTTGATGCAATCCTATCTTAATAGGAAATGTATCGGACTCGCCGTCACATGCTCTGACACAAGTCACAGCATTTGTATACATATCCTTAATAAGGGTAACGTACTTTGTTGGGACTAGTTTCCTTTTGAGCAAAACCACATGATATTTCTCGGAATTTTATCATACGCTTTCTCTAAATCAATAAATATCATATGTAGGTCTTTCTTCTGTTCTCGATGTCTCTCCATAAGTTGTCTTATCAAGAAAATCGCCTCCATAGTGGACCTCCCAGGCATAAAACCAAACTGATTTTTAGAGACAGTTGTCAGTTTTCTTAAACGGTGCTCGATCACTCTCTCCCAAAGCTTCATGGTATGTTTTAGAAATTACTATGTACACTGTAAATTGGATGACTCAAATGTATTTCATGATAACTGACAATGTAATGCAGGAAAGTATATGTATTTGTTTTTGCACCTTTAATCCATGACATTTTATTTCAACTTTTCAAAGTCGAGTAACAATGCCATTAAACAAGTCATCACATTTTATTCCAACTTTTCATTGGTTTTCTTTTAGAAATTACTATGTACACTGTAAATTGGATGACTCAAATGTATTTCATGATAACTGACAATGTAATGCGGAAAGTATAGGTATTTGTTTTTGCACCTTAATCCATGAAATTCACGTACAAGGTGCAAAATTTCAGTTGATTTTGTATAAATAGTTGTTCCTATATGTACAAAGTACAGACTATAAATCTGCAGACTCACTGTTCCTATTTGGATGAGGTTGCAACATTGCACTATCAAATCAAGAATTAAAAAGATATACTTGTTCAAAAATAAAATACCAAACACGTGCCTTAGTACCAGCCCTTGTAGTTGCGGTCCTTTGTCTAGCCAGTGCAGAATTTTGTGAAAAAGACCTTGAAAGCCTCGGTAATTCATCAGATACATTTGCATTGCATGGAGTACTTAATGAAGTTGGGGTTAAGACATCTGAAGGCAAAACTAATTCTTCTTGAAATTTTGTCTCAACATATTCTGAACTCAATTTCCGTTGATTTTTGTTTGTTGAGACTGTATCTCTAATTGTATTGGCACCAAGTGTAGTATCACTTGGAGATTTATCCACAGCCGCATTCCGCGCACAAACTGAACAGATCCCACCCATTTCTCTTAAATTTTCTACAAATTCATGTCACTGTAGATAATTGTGAACTAGAGGGAGCTCAATCCATCAAACAAACCTGAAAATGTACAATTAAAAGTAGTATTATTCCTTCCTTCACTGGTACAACCATGTAAATATAATGGGGAACTAGGCTACAGCCAAGTTTTATTTTTTCACATTGTTCTCCTTCAATCCAAATGGAGACTTTAAAGTTGGTAGTGTTCTTGCTGGGAAAGTAAGTAGGAACATGGTACAGTCAGCAATAATGTTAAATAAGAAAAATTATAGTCACGTTCTAAATTTAGTAAAAGCTAATTCCGGTTGGAATTATACAGCCAGACCTCACATGAAGCAGAATCCTTTCTAAATCCAAGTTGTATTTTTATAACATCGCTGACCAAACAAAACTACATCTCCCATTTTGCTTGTCCCAAACCAAGCACCAAATCAACAGCCAAAAGCAAAAGATCCACACTATAAATTAGAAATCAAGCGACCAGAAAATGGAAATCGAGGAAACAAACCTTTGCGGAGATGGAGGGGCAGCTAATTACAGGCAAGAGGGGGTGTATCAGTCAAAGGCGAGCATTGAAGCTTTAATTAATTAAAAAAGAGAAAACGAGGTCAAAGAAGGAATCTTTGGGGTGTCTCTACCAGACCTAGAGCCAGAGGGTGTTTTATGTACAAGTATTGATTGAGAGGGGCAGAGGAAGGTGGAGATTTGTTTTAGTATTAGCTTGGTTTGGTGTTTGGTTGAGGCTGGAGACAGTGGGGAAGAAGCGAAGAAGCGAGGAAGCGAGAGAGAGAGAGAGAGAGAGACAGTGAAGACCCCGACATGAATT